>CM054811.1:31397741-31915207 GCA_028984105.1 Lavandula angustifolia
TACTAATAATGAAAAATTAATTGTAATGTTATAAACTAAATGGAACGAGAGAACAAAAAAGAGAGCAGTAATGAGATGTGTATTATTATGAGGGTGGAGACCTCTATTTATAGAGTACAAGATGGGCTCATGGGCTTTTAGGGTTTACATGGTCATCACAATATATGGTAAGTATATATATAAAATATATTTACAACACTCCCCCTTGATTGACCATTCCTAAAAGAAACTGCTGTCTCGTTAAAACCTTGACAGAAAAACCCATAGGGATAAAAACTGGTCGAAGGAAAAAGAGTACAGCTGCTCCACCTCAATATAGTCATTCTTGATCCTTGAGTCGGCGCATATCGATCTTGTGTACCAACTTCTTGAATGTTGACGTTGGTAATGCCTTTGTAAAAGAATCCGCTAGGTTGTCACTTGAGCGAATTTGCTGGATGTTGATGCCGCCACTCCTTTGGAGATCATGTATTCCATTGTCTCTTTTATGAACCAATCTCAATGACTCATTTACTCGTGTGTTGCATTGGATGTCTCGGTAAAAACCTTAACTAAGAAAATCATTTGGGAAAAAACTTAGAAAGGAAAAAAGAGTACAACCATTTGACCTTCAGGGTCTTTAACCTTTAGGAGTCAGTCTAATCTTCAGGATTATTTACAATTTGTTACTCCCCCTCAAGATAACAATCTTCAAGGTTATCTTCAAGGTCTACACTAATATGTGCAACACAAGTTTAATTATTCTCATAGAGAATAGCATAGAATATGTCAATATATCATTACTTTCATAAATAGACCAACAACATATTTGTCTCGAAGATAACAACGGATGGTCAATATCATTTCAAATCCTCAAATTGCACATAAGTAAGGAACTTCTGGTCCTAAAACATCTTTGTTATCTTCTATAGGTCTAAATGAGTCTTCATTCACTTCAAGTGATTGAATCAATCATTAGGTAACTATGTGGATGAAATACAATAAATCTCTTTAAAGACCTTTCAGGTAGGTCGACTATCGTAACTCCATCATGGATATGCTCGATCTACAGGTCGAGACAATTATTAGTTCAACCCAAGTATTTAGATTCGAACTCCATCTTTAGGCATGAGTTGATTTCATCAAGTACTTTTGTACATAATAATTCACATATCCTCTTCATGAGGAATTTGGAGTGATATGTTATAATTTTGTATTCCGCGGACTTCTTATCTCTTAGCACCAATAAATCTCTCACGCTTCTGGCACTGATGAGAATCAATTGATTTATATTTTCTATGAGGAACTTCAGTTCGTTCATGGAGCATATACAACAAGTATATGAGATTTTAATCACTCCTTTTGCACTAAATAATTTGATAACTTCTGGTTCATAGTGCGTGAATCTAAATGATTAATCCGACGAGATATTTGCGGCATTCAATCTTTATATTTCATATCTCCCCCTAATGCCGACAAGGATGTGAGTTGGATATTAAAATCAACATATCAATGAATAAAATAATTCATAATGATTTGCCCTATGTAAGTCATTAGGACGGAGTATGCATATAAGTATTATGTTCTTCAAGAGTTTTAATCAAACTCAAGTAATCATTTATGTACCCTTCTGTCAATAAATACTCGTCCTTCTTATTATATCATATACGGTTGTACTATTTCAGCCCTTACAATGACTTTTACAGTCTAATTGAAAACATCTTTTTGACTTACATGCTTTGAGCAAGTTAAATCCTTCAGGGATCTTCATATATATGTCACTATTTAGTGAATCATATTGATAAATATTTACTACATCCATAAGGCGCATAGCAAGCCATTTGTGACATAAGTAGATTAATCAAATATAATGGCGTCTAATATGGGAGAGTACATATTTAATTCCCGGTCTTTGAGAGAAACATTGTATTACGAGTATTGCCCTATATCTCGCAATTTTTCATTTCTCTTTGTAACAAAGACACATTTGTATCCTTCGGGGATATACTTTCCGGATTTTGGAACTACAGGTCCAAATATTTCCGGCTTTCTAGGGAATATTAATTCACCTTATATGACTTCGTTCCTCTTTGGCCAATTATTTCAATCTTGACAATCTCTTATAGATCGTCGTTGAGGATCCTCTTTTATCATTTCAAGAGTCATATCAAAAGGCGAAAATACTGTCGTGCGTCCACGACGATATTTGATCTCTCCAATATTTTGAGATCTCTATTTTCAGACGCTTGTAATTCTTCAGGAACTTCATTTGATTGATTAATTATTATCGTCATTATTTGGTTCATATTTTGTGCCCCTTTTCTTAGACATAAAATTTCTTTTAGAACCAATTGATCGACCATATTTTTGACGAACTTTTAATACATTTGCTGTCATTTATACTTGTCCTTCAGGGACATGAAATCTTGTTGGGGGTATTTGCAGCAAATGTATGACATTGTCACTTCTTTTATATATATACTAAAGCATCAAAAAGTTGATTCGCAATCTTTTGCAAGTGAGTCTTTTGACTTCTTGTTCACATTGATTACTTCTGGAATCCAAATGTGACTAGTTTGTTCTTGTGTTTTTTGTTGGATGTAGATTTCACATTGATTACTTCAGGAATCCAAATGTGACATATGTTCCAACTAATGTTGGAAATGTTATTTCATCATAATAACTATCTTAATGTGAGATCATTTTTATACGGACAAATACCATTTTGAGTATGGATATGAGCAACTAATTATTCGATCTCAATCCCAAAGCCATATGATATAAATCCTCGTCAGGAGGAATTGGAGTTTAATAAACTCACTCGCTTTATCAAGGCAAATCTTCTTGATGGAATTGAGCTCTTTATTTTTGAAATTGTAGTTTTACCAAGTGCTACATTTCTTATAGAAATCGAGCATTCATGGAAATTAAGAGATTCTTCAGGATCTCTCTGCAACGCCCATATGAATTTTCAATTATGTTGCGCATCAAAGTTATTTGCAGATGTCCAAACTTATCATGTCAAAGCATAGAGCTCTTTGAACTTCCGGTTCATGACATGTTTTGTCTCACTTATTTCTATGAATGTGTAATACATTCAAGGTGGTAGTGTGATAACTTTTCTTTTGTTAGCTTCTGACTAAATACAAAAGAATCACTACCTTTATATATTATTTTTCGCAGTATGGTATCCATCATGGCGGATATCCTTAAAACTTAGTAAGTTTCTTCTAGACTTACTAAAGTAAGGGCAAACTTAATAGTTGATTTCGTATCATTTGATAGAATGACACATGCTCTTCCGGAGCCTTCAATAATTTCGATGCACTAGATTTGAAAATCTTGCAATTTAGGATGCATATACTCGTATCGAGTTTCGAGGGGAGGATAATCAATTATATCTTTAAGCGATCCTATTGGGATGCTTCATTTCTATTGTCTCTCTCATGCCCTCTTATTGGCGGATGAACATCGATATCAAGAGTATATTAATGTCAATAAGACATAAATAATATTTTTCATTCAAGAATAACATATATCATCGAAAATGCGAGTTGCTCTTTAAGAGTATTTAATATTCTTCCGGAATATAAATGATGCTACTTCGGGAGAAAAGTTAAATAGTATATAAAAATACTATATTTGAGGCATTTCCACAAACATGTGATGGTAATGTTACTATCACAATATGGTCATTTTTCGATAATATAATTGTGCTACTTAGGAGCAACAACTTAGTTTTATTCATGATACGTGAAATCAATAAATTGTGAATTTTGAGATCTACCGGATCTCACATCTATTCTTAAAAGAAATTAAACCACAATAGGATATTGGAAATGCAATTGTCATTCAAAGAGGAGCTCTTGCTACCACTCCATGTAATTAGGTAATACATTAAAGTACAACATACCTTTATATATTCATTGTTCTTTAGAAATTAAAATTATGAACATATAGCATTTGCCAAAATAAAAAAAAACTTGAATCGTTTCTTCAAGAACATGTAGTATTCTTCAGGAATACAAATTGTGCTATTTCAGGAGTACTAATTTTAGTTTTATATTAAACCACTTTAGGCGAAAGGTTAATACGTTCTAGAAACCCAATTGTTCTTCAAGAACATAGTATTATTTGGGAATATCAATTGTGCTACTTCGGGAGCAACAACAATAACAATTGAAGAACCAAGATTCGCCATCCATAAGATATATTATATGAATTGTTCATCAAAAGTACATAATATTCTTCAGGAATATTAATTGTGTGCTGCTTCAGGAGCACCAAATTAAGATTGTATGTATATAGATATAAATATTATACAATATGCAGGAGAAAAAAAACTGGGGTATATAGTAAATATATAGATAATATTAATAATATTCTTCAAAAATATTAAATTGTGCTACTTCTGGAGCAACAATTAAATTTCAACAAATAATTTTGAGTTGCTCATTAAGAGCATGTGATATTCTGCGGGAATATGAATTGTTCTACTTACGGGAAGAACAATTAAATTATTTCAATAAGTAAGATTGAATTGCTCTTTAAGAAGCATGTGATATTCTTACGGAATATCAATTATGCTACTTCGGAGAAGAACAATAATAACAATATAATAAGAGGAATCAATCCGAAATTAAATGAACATCTAATATAATATTCAATCAATATTGTTATTAATTTCCAAAATATGTTTTTAATGTAAAAAAAAAAAAAAACGTGTGTTTAAAACTAAATTAATTTGTTATTTCTTCATGTACGAGATAGATATTGTTCCACTATAATAAGAACTTTTATGCTTACGTGTGACTTTTGATACCGTTTTGAGCTCCTGATTTGTTTTCTTGCAGCCAGCAGACTGGGACGTTAAGAATATATTGACGACCCTGATGCTTTAGATCCTAAATGTCTTCTTTTGGGCAAAAAACTTTCGTGCTGATAATGTGTTATAAACTAAATGGAACGAGAGAATAAAAAAAGAGAAGCGATAAGAGAGATGTGTATTATTATGAGGGTGGAGACTCTCTATTTATAAGAGTACAAGATGATGCTCTAGACTTTTAGGGTTTACGTAATTCATCATAATATATGGTAAGTATATATATAAAATATATTTACAACATGTAATTATTTGTTAAAGATTGTTTAGTTAACGAAGGGAATATGTACATAAATTCAATGGTGGATTCGAGGAGTAGGTGGGAGTGAAATATGATAATAATAGTATTATAAGATTCTGTTGCGTCAGAAAATACTCGTATTTTAATTATATGCAAATATTATTTAATTACAATATATTACTAAGAGATCTCCTTTTTGTGGTAATCCGACGTCGCTTTATTGAACTAGAGTTTCAAAAACCAGATAATAAAAATCCTTTTTAATAGTGGCCAATAAACTACCACCGCCAACGGTTGCAATTCGCCGAGAATCCATTTATAGAAAATGCTGCTCGTCGCGCCTCCATCGCCGCCGTCGTTCCCGGCAGCCAATTTCACCTCCCGCCGTCACTCTCGGCTGAGCTTACTGAGCGCACCTCCGCGGCGCGTGACCGTCGCTCCTGCTGCTGCGCTGAATGAAGTGGACGCCTTCACGCAGTACTCCGGCTACCTGTTCGAGCTGAGCACATCTGAAGCCGAATCACTGAACGAATACAATATATCGAGAATCGCATCTATATATCAGAGGAAGCCTTTGATTCTCCTCCGCCGCCTCTTGCAAACCGCCACCACTCTCGGCCGGTGGTTCGCCCTCCGGTACTATGACCGCATCACCGAGCGTGCGGACGCAATGTTCGAGGTCAGTATCCAGATTCTTAATTTGTAAGGCGTGGAGTGGAGTATTTGAATGAGTGCTTTGATTTGTGCTTTTTTTACTGGCGAAATGATGATTTTTAATTGTTAACTCTATTGGTTTGGGCTTTAATCGTATAGACGCCACAGAAAGGTACAGAATATCTCATAACTTTAGCTATTGGTTCGAATATGAGTTTGCACATAATATACTATTATAATCAGGGATAAAAGCATCCGTATTATAGAAAGGTTGGTCGTATATTGTTAATTTTATATGGACATCAATGGGGATTGAACACTAGATCAATTCTAGATCAACCACTTACGCAGAAGTGGAAATACGAGCTACACTACATGTTGCCAGTGTATTATAGAAAGGTTGGCACTTTAGTTTCATGGAAAGAGTAGTGGATATGTTCTATTTGATATCATTTTGGTAGAAGTTCGGAAAGAAAACTCAAACACTTCAACATTTTCATGTACTTTTTTGCTATTTTTCTATTTATTCTGCAAGCTAACCTATCTTCTGTTCATTTAGATATTGCCTTGGTAGGATTTTTCTTGAATCCACTATACTGATGACTCGGAAAACGGATATATTTGTGATTTCTATTGGATATAGTCATCCTTGGTTATAATAACACCATTTTGTATGGTGATCAGGAGTGTTATTAGTTGATAAAAAAGTGTATTCCTTTAAAGTTTTCACTCTCATCAGTTTTTCTTGGTATTTTTGTTTTGGACTTGTAGGTCAGAGCTGCTGAGTTGAGGAAGACATTAGTACAACTTGGTCCGGTATGTGTTTTTTATTTTTCATAACTAATACATTCCTTTTGTTTGCATGATTTATGTACGCATTTCCTTTTTGTCATTGCAAGTATTTGAAATACGACTTTTAGCAGCCTAGTGGTCACTGTGTGTAACTCAATTTTACTGGGAATCTTATTGTTGTAGATTTAAATCTTTTATACTAGGAAATGCATGGTGCATATAAGGATTTATGGATTTTATGATGTTGCTTCGGATATTGTAGCTAATTTACTAATATGCATCTTTCCCTTTCTTGTAGGCTTATATTAAGATAGCTCAGGCTATTTCTTCTCGACCTGTAAGTTCTATATTGCCGTTATTTCGTCTTCTTCTTCTTTTTATTTTTTATTTTTTATTTTTATTTTTTTATTTTATATAACTTGTTAGTGCCTTATTTGAGAGTGATTAATAGGTGTCTACATGTGGTAAACTTCCTATGTATATCTGTTTCTTACAGGACTTGATTCCACCGTCGTATGTGGATGAGCTTTCCATCTTGCAAGATCGAATAACACCATTTTCCACAGAAGTTGCATTTGATATCATAGAACGAGAACTTGGATTGCCAATTGATGCACTTTTTTCAGAAATATCGCCCGAGCCTGTGGCAGCAGCCTCACTTGGACAGGTGTGTCTTCAATTGATCAGAATAATTATACACTTATCCCCTTCATGTTTTTTGTAATAGAAATTACCACAATATCAAAATTTGAGGTAAACTAATATTTTCCGAAAAAACATTTTATGATAATTGGAAAGGTTTATCAAGCTAGGCTTCGGTCCAGTGGCAAGGTTGTTGCTATAAAAGTGCAGAGGCCTGGAGTTAGAGCTGCAATCTCATTGGACATACTGATCTTGCGTTTCCTGGCAGGGATTATTAGGAAGGCAGGGAAATTTAACACGGACCTTCAGGTAGTATGGGAAATTATTTTATCTTCAATGCATTTCTTGAACATTTCTAAACATACATCTCTTGAACGCCAGAGTTCATTATCTTATCATTTTCTAGTTTTGCTTAACATGCTACAGACTTCAAAGAGTCCACTCATCCGAGAAAACCTGCATAAATTTTCTATTATATGTCTCCTCTTAGTTCCTAAAAATAGATGTGGATTTAATGTAACTGATACCTGATCACCAATTTGCAGTCGGTGGTTGATGAATGGGCATCAAGCCTCTTCCGGGTAATCTACTTTTTTCACTTCACTGTTGAACTGCAAGGCTCTTTTATGTTGCATTCCAAAAGGAATTACTTTCTTAGCTATAGCACAGGCAGGTCAACTTAATGGCACACTAGCTTAGAAAGTAAACAAATGGAAAACTTCTATGCTCTTACCTACGTTGACCATCTTCACAGAGATATATTACAAGAGAATTTTTTATTTTTTATTTTTTATTTTATTTTTTTTCCCCATACAAAGAGACTTTTAACGAAGGTTTTAAACTAACACTATCCGCTTACAGTCTTGATAAATGTTAGGCTTTCAATATATTGGTTGTTCAATTTGTATCTGTTACGATTGATTCTAAAGAATACACTGATTGTAACTGCAAGACTCTTTTTCACGCTAGAGAATATCTTGTAGTTCTACTTAAAAACTTCTTCTTAGTCCTTCATATTGAATACAGGTAATCCAATTGAATGCAGGAGATGGATTACATCAGGGAAGCCAACAATGGAGTAAAGTTTAGGTGAGTAATTTATGTGTTGCTATCTCGAGAGCCTTAAGTTAGCTTTCATAGAACCCGTTAATATAAAAACGTATGTCTTGTAGTTAGAGTTGCAGTGTTTGCTTGTCATTTTTGTTGAAGGAGCATTTTTTAATCTGTTACTGTTGTGAGTAGTGAACCGTGGAGTCAGTTTGGTTGGTCGACGAAACTATCAAACTTACCAGTCACTTCAATCGTTGTAGAGTCCTTGCACTTCTATTAGTTCTACTTCGGCCATGAATTTAGTCACTTCAATCGTTGTAGAGTCCTTATGATTTCTTAGATTCATTCATTGCACATATCTATGATGCATTCATGCATATAATAATGTTTGTAATCCCTTTCTTGGAATCTCAGCATTCAGCACACTATTTTAGGACTACTAATTGCAATTTTGTTCACTAGCATTACATACGATTTCACATTATAGAAACTAAAACATCAGATGGATAATGATTTCTTAGATCCATCCGTTGCACATACGATGGATGCATTCATGCATGTAATAATAGTTCAGATATGATCCATAATCAGAGTTCTATTTTCAAGCCAACCTTTCTAACATTTACTGCTTTATCAGAGAATTATACTCCAGTCTAAAAGATGTTGTGATTCCTGAAATGTATGTTGAGCAAACAACTGGCAGGGTTCTCACTATGCAATGGATTGAGGTAATTTCTATATTTTGTTTATATAAATATGTCTTTTTCCTGGGGCATTTAAAAGCTAAAGAATAAAAAGTTATCAAACAGAAAGCTAGTTAATGTGTTTGTTGATCGGATTATTGCATTCATTGGAGATCAAACCATCAAACATTTTTATTTGATTTATACACTACGACTCTGCAAAAGCACATTTATTACTCTAATTCCAAGTATGCTGGAGGATATACTAGAGATTTTTTTAGTTGGCTACTAGTGGTCTTAAAGCTGTGTCCTCTTCATAAAGGCCTATTTTATTGTGAGGAACAGAATCTCAATAATGAAGAGAAGTTGATGGCTAAGACATCTGAAGTTTTATTTTTATTTTTTTTTTGTTGAGAAAACGAGAGCAGGAACTTTAAGAAAACTATCTATGCAGTTTTTTGTATGAAATCATTTTGAGGTATGCAGTATGAGAAAATCATTTTATCAAATTGATGTTAAGACTGATAGTGTTTAATTATAAGATGTCGTTCTGTTTTACGAGACCCATTCTATGGCTGATATTGTCTTATGCAGGGTCAAAAGCTAGCAGAGGTGAAGGATCTTTACATGATTGAGGTCTATTTTTGAAACTAGTTGCAGTCTGCTATTTATCAGAATCGAGTTCTATATATAAGTTGCTCTATTGATGGCCTAACAGGTGGGGGTTTATTGTTCGTTCAATCAACTTCTAGAGTGTGGGTTTTATCATGCTGATCCGCATCCTGGAAACCTCCTTCGCACTTATGATGGGAAACTAGCCTACCTAGGTAATTTCTCAGCACACCGTTTACATGATTATGCATGTGAAGAAGATTGAGTTGCCACTTGATATTGCAGTAATCGCCTTATAGTTTCAAAAAATGCTAGTGAATCCCTACAATTTTAGGTCTTCTAATTGCAAATTTTGTTTTCAAGCATTTCGTCGGTTTTTGAAAGATATGTTTTATTCTCAGACTTCGGCATGATGGGTGAATTCAAACAAGAACTTCGTGATGGCTTTATTGAAGCTTGTCTCCACCTTGTTAACCGTGATTACGATGCACTTGCAAAGGACTTTGTTACCCTTGGGTACTTTGACTGTCCTTATCTGCATTCAGCTGATACTATGCTTCTTATTGAGGTTATATTGAACAATGAAACTTATTTCAACAGGCTTCTTCCAGCAACAGCTGACAAGGAAGAAGTTTCAAAGGCATTAACAGGTAGCATTACGTTTATATTCATTTCCTTTATTCTAGTTATTTCTCAATATATATCTGATATTTCAGTTTCTATTATGTGAAATCATATGTAGGTGTCTTTCGGGGTGCTGTTGCCAAGGGAATTCGCAACATAGGCTTCGGTGATCTTCTTGGGGATCTGGGGACCACCATGTAATACTTTCCTTACATCTACTTTTACGGAATATACGCATTTGTCTTTATTTCTAACTCCACCTTCACAATGTTTGCTAACTTATGGATAATTGTGATTACAACTGCTGGTGATGGGATTATATACTAATGCACATCAGCATACGGATAGGACAGTATACCTTTTATGAAAAATGATCCATGTTTTTTGTGTTATGGAGTATATATGTTTTATTACAATACATTCACCTTTTGCTTATGGCTGCAGGTACAAATACAAGTTCAGGATTCCATCTTATTTTTCTCTTGTCATTAGAAGGTTGTTCTGTATATCTTATTTCTTGTATTTATGATCATATGATTATATAATACTGTTGTATGATGACTCCATATCAATTTTCTGCGCGCTCCAGTCTGGCTGTTTTGGAAGGAATTGCCATCGGTTTTGACCGAGATTACAAAGTTCTTGGCAATACATACCCTTGGATTGCCAAGAAGGTGCTTACAGACAGTTCACCGAAATTGAGATCTTCGTTGCAAAATCTTCTTTACGCGGTATACTGTCTGCAGGATGTTTAATTCTTTCTGAGAGTCATAACTCAAAGTTAATAAAACCAAGATACTTACTTCAATCTTTTAAACTAGGATGGAGTGCTCAGAATTGATCGGTTGGAGTCTCTCTTAGAAGAGGTGAGATAACATGTCTTTATTATTCTCTACACCATGTATCCACTCTCTATTATTTAGACGAGTCTTCAGTTTTGTCTTCTGATAGTAGATTTCCTCTGGGACAGTCACTACGTGCCAGGACAGGACGAGCATTGGATGAGAACAAGGCAGAAGACGAATCTAAGAGGACTATCAAACAAATTCTTTCTTTGACTTTGGATTCAAAGGTATTTCTGACTCCGTCTCATTGTTAATTAGACAGATTGCAGAAACCAGATTGAATATCGCGCTCTGAAATACATTCTATTTGCTCACAGGGAGCATTTGTTAGAGACATACTTCTTGACGAATTTGCTAAGGTTAGATTTTGGCGTTATGCGATATCTTCTGTAATGGCTTGTGCTGCTATACATCTATTTTCATGCAGGCTATATATTGTTCATGTTGCGATTGTTCGAGATACCTACTATTTGTTCATACGTGATCATAGGGATTGGATGCGCTTGGAGTAGCGACGTTGGATTCGCTCGCATCAAACCTCCTACCCTTCACGACACGTTCAACCTCCTCTATGACTGATGAAGATATCAACAATCTGAACACACTGAGACGCCTCATGCAGTTGCTTTCAAAGTTTCAACGGACTAAAACTTCTGCAATGGTAAGAAATTCTCTGTTCAAAATCTTATCAGTGATGATGAACTGTGTGTGAACTGTTAATGCCTCGTAGCAGGGAGTCAGCTCGGATAACATTCAGAAACAAACACAAGAGGGAGCCATACTACTCCCCAGATTGGAATCTGCTCAAGAAATGCTGCCACTTCTCTCTGCAATTTCTGAGGTACGAATTATGCACCATCACTTGGAAACACATGTTGTTACTCTTCTAAGTTCTAATCTATGGTTGATTTCATATGATATTACTAAGTACTCCCTCCGTCCTATTAATACTGTCTCGTTTTCCTTTTCGGGCCATTCCAATAATGTCGTCCCGTTTCCTTTAATGACAAAAAACACTCTACGTTCATAAATGAGTGAGCCCCTCATTACTCACTACCCACTGCCCATTCTTGTATATTCTCTCTCTCTCAAAAAGTCTCACATGATTCCGAATTCAGAAAATTATGATTTTCAAATTTTTCTAAACTTTAGATTATTTCTTTAATTACAATATGAAAAAAAAAATCAATTGCCTCAATTACGGCTTAATAAAATTTGGATGGATTTTCATTCTTTCCCACCAATCATTCATCGAGAACTGTATTAATTTATTAATACAATTAAAACTCATAAAATATACATCTGAATAAAGTTTCTTAAGATATGTGCCGAAAAGAAATGAGACGGAGGGAGTACTTATTTACATGCAAACGGTATTTAATATTAATAGACTAGAAAATACAGTGTTACAGCCAAGTTAGGATGATTCTAAGTTATGTATACTTGGATTATCCGTTCTTGATAATTTCTCACTTTCTCATTCACTTATGTGCTTTACTGTATACTCTTCCAGCTCCCACAAGATTCACAACAACAGTTACTAAGACTGCCAGCAGATCTAGCAGGAAAACTAGTTTCGCGCGTTGCTGCTAGGACGTTAAGACGCGCTTTCCTCTAGATAGATTGCTAAACTTGTGCTTCCTACTCTGCTCACCATACATGGAGGATTTTGAGATGATCAGATGGAGATCAGCATGGGGGAAAAAATCACAATTTTTCGATCGATGAATTCTTCAGTTCAACCTGCATATAAGTTACAGTGGAGGAATTTGTAATGCTAGTTCTTATAGCATTTGAAGTTTAACATATTTCAATATAAAAGGTTAATTTTTTATGATGGATCTTCTTTTTTATGCCATTTTTCCTGTCAATTTTACCCAAAAAAAAAAACAGTACAGTTAAGCCTCGATAAAGTAATAATCTCGTTAATATAATAATTTATTTCGGTCCCGATATGAGTCAATGCACTAAAATAATGTTCGATAAAGTAATAATCTCGTTAAATGAATATTTTTTCGCGGTCCCAAGATTATTACTTTATCGAGGTTTAACTGTAGTTTTTGCTGGTAATTAATTGTAGAGGCAGATTCTGATAAACTTACTCTTTAACTGTAATCAAAATATGCAGGAACAGAAATGAAAAGTGCAGAAACTCTTCATTCAATTCCTAACATCATATATGATTTCCAGAAATTCTAAACATTTCAAAACTGTCTTATTTCCAATACTTACTATCCACCAGTAATCCAGCTTCTACCCATCACCCACAATATAGCACACAATACTCCAGTTAAAGAAAAAAGGATAAAACCAGTTCTAAATTTGCCAGAACTTCTTGAAGTTGCAGCAGCTGCAACATGCAAGTTTCTAGCATTTACTCTCACTCTACTGAAGCTCGACATTCGTTCGAACGCCCTATTTACCAGAGCGGTTTCAGAAGCCGAAGCAGGAGTTGTTGGTATAGACTCCACAAAGGACCA
Organism: Lavandula angustifolia; assembly: GCA_028984105.1. Classification (NCBI taxonomy): domain Eukaryota; kingdom Viridiplantae; phylum Streptophyta; class Magnoliopsida; order Lamiales; family Lamiaceae; genus Lavandula; species Lavandula angustifolia. The sequence goes on from CM054811.1 coordinate 31,411,226, forward strand.
GAGAGCAGAGGAGAACCATGAGTCCGTACCATCATCCTGTTTGCCGGCCCCGTTCTCATTCGCTCGATTTACAAAATCGATGTTTTGGTTGTGATGTAAAACACCTAAACATAGGCCAAAACTTGCTAGCATTAGAAAAGTGTATAAACAAGTTGAATTGAAGAGAGCTCTTGAAGGTGGCTCAAACTCTCCCACTTTCCACTTGGGTACTAGAGTTTTCGCCATCTTGAAGATGAAATGGTCTTCCCATACCATCCATCTGACCAAGAGCCCGTTAGATTAGTCGAATGAGAGAGTGAGAATCAAGAATCAAGACTGAATAAACAAAGTTATACATGCTTTTGTTGCAGAAGCTCATAAGTCACAACAAATAGTATATAGATTCTTTTGCAGCAGTTCAAATGTATATAATCAAAGATGCTTCTGCAGCAGCTCAAAAATGGTTTCAATTGGGATTCCATTGATATCAGTACCTGAAGTTGATGGAGGGAAGAACCCTTGATTTGTTTGTGACTCGGTTACGACGCTGCAGCTTTGGTCATCCGCGCACATCTCATAATAGGTGATTCCATTCGAATTGTCGAATTCTTGCTGCATCATGTAACTTGTAGTGTTCCCAAGATTGTTCGTGTAGATCGAATCAATAGTCCCGTTTCTAAAATCATTCATGTACGGTTGAGATGTCTGCCCGGACTCAATCAGCCCCACATCAGAAATGAACAAGGGAGCATCTTCAAACAAATCATGCTCATGCAGGCAATCCAAATCATCAAGCAGCAACTTCTCCGTATTATTAAGTAGATCGTTAGGGTTTTGTGCGGTTAAATCAGGGCACAGATCATTTAGTTCGAGAAAATCTTCAAAGAAGGCCTCGTTACTAACTGGGGCAGAAGAGACCTCAGCTGCTTCACTAATATTGAACTGAGAACTGCCCAACTTCCCGTGATCAAAACTCGCTGCTATGTTATGTTGCTGTGGGAAAGAAATGTCTCTAGACGAAGTATCAACCAACGAACTTTGATTTTCCTCCTCACCCAGAAACTGCTCCACATCATACCCATAATCAATAAGTAATGGCTGATTAGGAAGGGGCTCGTCCGCGATTTGGTTCATGATTTCTTCAAGATAATCCAATGAGGGAAGGTCTTCAAAATCGACTTTTTTGGTACTATTAAGTGTGCCTTCATTAACCGGCTTTACAAGACTTTCCTCCTCAACGGGACACTCTACTTCAACTTCATCGTCGGCCCAATCCTCCTCCCTAAACGGTGCACCATACTGCTCACCATTTTTGGGACCGGGCCCGCTTTTCTTGAAGACCTTGTACAGAACATAGTACTCCGTAGCAGTCTGGCATCTCTTTAGCTCCACTTCATCCATGGTGTATTCGTGCATCACCCAATCCGTTCGCCCTCCTTTGGGTGCACGGCCTCTGTAGAAGACCAGAGTCTTCTTTAGACCAACAGGACGAGAACCACACGAGATGACACGGTCCTTCCCCGTTGCTTTCCAGTACCCTTGCCTTGTCGCCCTATTGGACCTTGCTCCGTTTGGGTATTTCCTATCTCTTGGACTGAAGAAGAACCACTGTCTATCGCCGGTTTTCAGCTTCGATAGCCCTGCATTTCAGACACGCGGAAAGTCAGAAATAACACAATATTATCTCGAAACAAGATTCGGATCAACATAGACAGAGGATTAGTTCAAAGCAACAAAATCACTAAAAGCCCTAAATCAAGGAATCCAACTCTCAAAATTTCACAACTTTAATCCATGCTTCAAACACTTAAGAACATTATAACAGTGATTACAATGCAATTACAACCATTAAGACAAACTGACCCACTTACAAAAGTACAAAACAATAATGATCAACAACTGTTCTACAATAAACTCAGAAAATCAATATACATATAGATTTACTCAATTACAATAATCATTAACACCAAACCAAAAACAATATTATTAGAATTGACCAAACAACCATCATCCCCTTAAAAGCCTCAATCGAGATGAGGTTACCCAACCTTACATTCACACAACATGATCAATACAAACTTCAACACAAATACACCACAAAACGCAAGAAACGATAAACCACAACAACTACCGATCAAAACTAGGATGAAATCAAACAGAAAAATACCAACAATCCACAATCAAAAAAAAAAAAAAAATCAAAAGCGCATCCCAATTAACTCATGACCAAACGGTCAACGATAAAAATCAAATCTTTCCTCATCATAAAACAACAAAAATCGAAAATTCGAACGATATAAACCTACCAGGCAACTCCTCTGGATCCCACTTGTACACATCGGTCTCTGCGATCACGTCGAGAAGATGGCGCTGACAGCAGATCTTCCGCTTCAGATAGTAGAGCACGAGCTCCTCATCCGTCGGGTGAAACCGGAATCCCGGCGGGAAGACATCACCGTCGCCGACACTTCCCGATTTCACCTTCATCTTGAAGTAAAGGTAGAAGCGTGATGGATTTTTGTTGTTCAGTGTGATTGGGGGAAAACCTAGTCGAATAAAGGAGAGAGGAAGAAGGGGAGAAAGAGGAGTGGAGGAGAAGAAACCTTTGGCTCCTTTGGTCAAATGAGAGATTTATATATTAATCAGATGGGAAGTCGAAATTTCTTGGAAACTATTAATGAGGAAATTTGCTAGGCTGTGGTGAAGTGCACTGAGCTTTGTGTGGGGATCCCATTGACTTTGTTTTCTTTTGACTCATAATTCAACTTTTTGGAGCTCTTTTTGCGGTTAAATTATTAAAAATTCGATCTTTCCAAAAAGTTATCAGTTATGAGTAAATGAGTGATAAATAGTGAGATCCACTAAATTTATAGAGTATTACTTTATTAAAAAAGGAAAGTAGATAATTAAAGTAGGACAACCCGAAAAGGAATACTGAACAATTGGAGTGGAACGGAAGAAAAAAATTATTTAACTACTAGCAGCATGAGATTAAAAAATGCAACTTTCGGCTATAAAACAAGCACCTTAGCTGCTAGTTGCATGAGATTCAAAATTGTAACTTTCTGCTTTAAGACAAATATCTTAACTGCTAGCTCCATAAAATTTAAACTCGTAATTTTCGATTATAAGACAAACACCAAAATCATTATTATGGACCCTATTTTTTGTTATGTTTCTTTCTTTGGTATCCAAAAGTAATTGATTCCATTCATTGATTAGTCCTAAATAAATAAACAAATTATGTTTTGGTGATACATCCTCTCATTGACTCATTCTTCACAATGATGGAGTGTTCCTAACTTAGTGATGAAGTAGAAGACTTGGTTGTAAGAACTAGACAAAATCATAAATAAAATAATAATAATAATAATAAATCATAATTTCACCAAAAATCTTTACAAGAACAAGATCCCTCCTTGAATCTATGGAATCTTGTACGGTCCCTCACAATAATTTCTCTCTCATACAACTTTGAAACAAGCTTGATCACAACATGGCAATCCCCACATATCCTAAGATTCTTATTGATGTTAATGGGACTCTTCTCATCACTACTAATCAAACCAAAAGCCAAGGCCAATTTCTCACTATGATAAGACAATGCATTCTCCTTCTCCTCATTTCCAATATCATGCAACACATAATCAGTTTCTGCTTCATACCCAAGTTGTCTGATTTTGGACATAATCTCTTCCAACTTCCCATAAATCTCCCTCCAATTAGGGTTGCTTTTATCTCCATTGAAGAATTGAAACACAACTCCATTCATCTCAATGTAACTAATTCCGGGCAATTTCTTGATTTCACTACTCTTCATCACTTCCCTCACTCTCCCAACATCACCCCACCTCTCGTGCGAGGCGTACACGTTCGATAGCAACACGAAATCCCCACACGCGCTCGACCCCATCTCGATAAGCTTCCTCGAAGCCTTCTCCGCCATTTCGACATTCTTGTACGTTTTCGAAGCCCCTAGTAGTGTTTGCCATAGCACTGCATCTGGCGGTGTTTCCATCGAGTTCGCTATTTCATACGCCTCGTCTAGTCGACCTGCTCGTCCGAGCAAATCGACCGCGCTTCCGTAATGCTTTATGTTTTTGCTCACTCCACGATTCTCCATTAGGTTAAAAATATGGACCCCTTCGTCTACCATTCCGGCGTGGTTGCAAGCACACAATGCTGCTAAGAATGTGATCTCGTCGGGCCTCGGCCCGACCCGGTTTTCGGACATTTGGTTGAAGAGATCTATCGCTCTTCCTCCATCTCCATCCATTGCAAATCCCATTATCATTGTATTCCATGTGATTATACTTCTTGAACACTTCATGCTTCCGAACACGCTATAAGCCTTCTCTATCATGCCGCATTTCGCGTACATATCGATAACGGCGTTGCAGACTATCACATTCTCATCCAAGGAATTCTCTTTGATGTAATCATAAACTCTATCGCCTTCTTTGATCGCGCCGAGCTGAGAACAAGCGGAGAGCGCGCCAAGAACCGTGATCTCGTTCGGCTTCATGAATCCCCTTTCACGCATTTCGTCGAACAGTTTAAGTGCATCGTACGGCCGGTTCCCCTGCGCCAAACCGGAAACCAGAGCGTTCCAGCAAGCAATATCTCTCTTAGACATTTTATCGAACACCTTGCACGCGCTATCCAAATCGCCGCATTTAGCGTACGAATCGAGCAACGTAGTCTGCAACAACACGTCAGCAACGAATCCAGACTTAACAACCTTCGCGTGCATCTGAATCGACTCGATCCTCGCCAGCGCGCGGGCGCACGCCTTGAGGAAGAAGGAGCAGGTGAGGGCGTCGGGCTTGGCGGCGGCACGTGACATGGAGAGGTAGCACGTGACAGCGTTGATGGGGTGGTGGCTCTGGGCGTGGCCGCGGATGAGGGCGTTCCAGTCGTTTGTAGAAGGGATCGGGACAAGGCGGAAGACTGCGGCGGCGTAGGGGAGGCCGCCGGCGGAGGAGGTGGCGCAGAAGTCGAGGAACTTCGAGCGGGAGTAGGTGAGGTGGAAGAGGCCGGTGACGAGGAGGTGGGCGTGGAGGCGTTGGATGTGGGAGAAGGTGGTGCATTTCTGCAAGATCGATTCGACGTACGCCATCGGCCATTTGACTTGCTTTCTGGTAATAATATCTTCGAATTTGTTACAGCATATTGGGCCGAATCGGCCCAATATGACGGGCCTCGTGAATCTGATCCGGCCCAATATGAACAAATTACTCCCATAGATGTTCGACGAATTTTAGGCTGCAATCAGGGCCGTCCGGATCTTCTATCATTTCACATGTACGCCCCACTACATTGTCCCATCAAGTAACTCCGTACGGAATTACTAATCAATTTTAAGAATGGAATATGTAGTGGGACACACAATGAGATAGAAGATCCCTTGCTCAATGAGGGTTGGTTGGACCAATTGTTATTCAATCAATTCTACAAACATAAAAATGTTTGAATTATAAAAATCCAAACAGTTAAACCTCTCTAAATTAATATTGTTGGAAACATAAAATTTTATTATTTTAGAAAGATATTATTCTATTATAAATTAATAGTATCTATTAATTTAAAGAGAATTTTTGAATTTAACCGAAATTAAATTTTAATTAGATGTTTTGCTTAGAGTTATAAGTATATTGATATGTAATATATAATGTTATTTTACTATTTAATATCTAGAAAAACCATGAATTATAATAATAAAGTTATTCACTTAAAAAATAAGTACAATGATATAGCTAAGAATAATTGACAATGAACACTAAAAAATACAATTCATTTAAAATCAGTTCGCAAGTAAGCACTTATTAGTCTAGGACTCTTCACAATTTTATGTGCAGTTCGTAAAAACAAACCAAAACTTTTTGATGCAATTAAAAAAAGTTAGAGATGAGATTCAAATAGATTTAAATTTTAAGAAAAATCAGGCAACAATAGTCATATTTCACAAAATTTTCATAGTATTATTGATAATTTTTATTAACTTATGATTTTGACGGGACCATATATTAACACTAGAGTTTTCTGAAAATTATTATCTTATCAAATTTGGTAATTTTTTTACATTGAAATTTTCTGAATTTTTTTATCTTATTATTTTATTAAATTTCATAATTTTTTATAAGAATAAAGATATTATTATAAATATACTATTAATTTGTCGAATATTAAATTATATAGATTCTACAATGTATACATAATCGAACCAAAAATTAAATTGTGTCGAAAAGCCCAATCGAGCTGAATCTTGTAATAACGACAAAATAAATAAATTCAGACAATTATGCAAGAAAAAAAGGGAAAAGGGACATTTAATTTGAGGGGGAAAAATTAAAAATAGGCAAATTTGGAACCTTAAATGCAAATAGGCAAATTAAAAATTAACCCTTTTTATAAATTAAAAATTAAAAAATTAAAAATAGGCAAATTAAAAATTAAAAATAGGCAAATTAAAAATAGGCAAATTAAAAATTAACCCTTTTTATAAATTAAAAATAGGGGAAAAATTAAAAATAGGCAAATTAAAAATTAACCCTTTTTATAAATTTCTTGTTTTTTTCTTCTTTATTTTTTGTAAATTGATGTTGATTGATGTACAAATAGATATATTACATAAATAATTTTATTATTGGAAAATGATTATAATGACTTGACTAAATAATTGGGGCACGAATATAACACGAAGGGTACTAAAATAATTAGGAGCACATATAAACCTTAATTAATAAATAATTACGATTATAAAGTTTAACTAATTTAAAATTAAGAATTAATTATGCATTTCTCCATACTTAATAATCTACAATTGGGTGTAAAAAAAATTAAATTTAATTATGCATTTATTTGAAGGGAACATATTACAGCTATAGATAGACATGTTTTTAGATTATTGAAATTGGTAAAAAAAAAATGTATATTGCCAATGTGATGCATATTTGGCATAGAATGCCTATTTTTGCATTTAAGAAGTCAATTTTACCTATTTTTATTCATTTCACCTAATTTGAGCATCCGATTTTCGCGGGTTTTGGCCCTCTCCGATCCACTACCCTCTCCCCTCGGAATCGCCATCCAACTGAAAACACAACTATTCTCTCTCATACCAACCGCTACCCTTTTCTACGATCTACAATTCTCGAAATCCCTCTCAAAACAAACCAATTACTCCACAATTGTTCTTCGATTTTTCAAAGGTTGCTCTTTTTTCGCTGGTTCCAACAAATTCAAATCGCGTTGAATCTGCAGGTCGCCTCGTGGATTCTTTTGGCGAACTGGGATTTCTTATTCTTGATCGAAGCTTCATCCCTTTTCATGGTGAGTCTTCAATCTTTCTTAATATGCGTATTATTTGAATTCTTGATGTTTATTCCTCTGAGAGAGAGGGGGAGTTTAATACGAAAACCACGATTTCATGCTTAATTTAATATATCTACGAGTCTTGCATATTTTCATGTACATACAATTCAGACATTGGATTTTCTTACACAACCACTTACTAATGATTTACGAAAACCTAGTTGAATCGAAGGCCTAAGAAAGCTCTTGCTATGACTCTACCTATGATCCGTACAAATTGATCGAAACAACCGCGTACGAAATGGACTACACGCGTAAGTTTATGTCGAACAAGCATCAAGAACAGTACCGATCAGCTTCGGAGAGTGCAGATCCATCCTCTATCTCTACCTTGGCTCCGAAATCGCCCCGTTCCCCGCGATCGCCACGTGTCAAGCATTGTGGGAGCCCCCTCAAGGCTCAGAAGGCTCATTATGCGAGGGCTGGTGATCCTAAGAAAGGTGACGTAGATTCTTGTGTGATTTGTTTGCGTGGTTTTAGTTTGTGGTTTTGTTTGATTTTGTAGTTGAAATTGTGTAGGTGGGCATGGTGGGAAAGGGACATGGGTAGGATTGCTTGATGTGGAAGATGGGGTTGTGGAGGATCCCAACGATCCAAACTACATAAGTGATAAGGTGATTATCGTTTTAGATTCACTTGAAACCGCGTCAAATTATTTATCTGTTTGTTTTTATTACAAAAATACCCCGTGGTTGAATAATGTTGTGTAGAACCCTTCCATCTTTTTAAATCGTGCATGAGATTCAAATGCTCTCAATTCTTTCATTTTTTTTATTTTATTGACAAAATGATGATATTTTATTTATTTATTTATTTATTTATGAAGTGCAAGCAGCAACAACGAAAGTAGTTTTTTGATTCCGTATTCTTTCATAGATATTTTCTAGTTTTCTTGTTGCTTATTTCGAGTATTTGCTTAAGAATCATGTAGTTTAGCTATTTTTTTGCCCTTATTTCGTCTTGTCATAGCCGGCAAACTTCAAATATGGATTCACATTCCATAATTTTAATTTTAAACATTTCAAGAGCATTTTAGGCATTTTACATAATATCCCGGGTTCAAAAACCATAAGAGTTTTTTGGTGAAACATTATCAGAGATTTTTTTTTTAATAAAACAAACATATGATCATTTGCTGTAGTTGAAAGTAACACGTGTAGATTTTCCCCACGATTCTAATATATTTATTTTTAATTTAAATGACCCTAACGAGAACCGAACACTAAATCAACCATATATTAATCATTTACGGGAATACCCACTACACTACATATTGTCGGTTCCCGGGATTCTAGTATTGGTTGCTTTTGTTGGGGTGATCTTAGTATTAATATGATTTCTTATGATTGCAGGATGACACAAAGAATAATACTACTAAAGTAAACGAGAAGTTCGAAGAGTTCAAGAAGAAGACAATAGTAATGGTGGAGGAGTATTTCGCCAACGACGACGTCACCTCAACCGCCAACGAACTAAGAGAACTCGAAATGCCAAGCTACAACTACTACTTCGTGAAGAAGCTCGTCTCCATGGCTATGGATAGGCGTGACAAGGAGAAAGAAATGGCTTCCATCCTCCTCTCCTCCCTCTACGGCGACGTAATCGACCCACAAAACGTCTACAAGGGCTTCCAAAAGCTCGTCCAATCCGCGGACGACTTGATCGTCGACATACCCGATGCGGTCGACGTGCTTGCCTTGTTCATAGCACGAGCGGTAGTTGACGATATTCTCCCCCCGTCGTTCTTGACCAAGACTCTGGCTTACTTGAACAAGGAGTCGAAGGGGGTCGACGTGATCAAACGGGCCGATAAGGGGTACTTATCGGCCCCCCTGCACGCGGAGGTCATCGAGCGGTGTTGGGGCGGGAGTAGGAATAAGACGGTGGAGGATTTGAAGGCGAAGATCAACGACTTGTTGGTCGAGTACGTTGTGAGCGGCGACGTGAAGGAGGCGAAGCGGTGTATAAAGGAGCTCCACGTACCGCAGTTCCATCACGAGATAGTGAAGAGGGCGATCCTGATGGCGATGGATAAGAAGCAAGCCGAGAATCGGTTACTCGACTTGCTTAAGCGGAGTTCGGAGGAAGGGTTGATAAACTCGAGCCAAGTCTCGAAGGGATTCTCGAGAATCATAGACTTTTTAGACGACTTGTCGCTCGATATCCCGAACGCGAAGGTGTTACTGCAGTCGTTGATATCGAAGGCTGCCTCGGAAGGGTGGTTGAGCGCGTCGTCCCTGAAGTCGCTCTCGTTGCTACCGGGGAAGCAAGTTGTGGAGGATCGTTTGGTGAAGAAGTTTAAGGTGAAGGCCGAGTCGATAATTCGGGAGTATTTTCTATCGGGCGATGTATCGGAGGTCATATGCTGCTTGGAGTTCGAAAACGGCGCTTCGTTCGGGGAACTGAACGCCGTTTTCGTGAAGAAGCTTATAACGCTAGCGATGGAGAGGAAGAACAGGGAGAAGGAGATGGCCTCCGTTCTCCTCTCCTCGTTATCGTTCCCATCGGATGACGTGGTGACGGGCTTCATGATGCTTATCGAGTCGGCCGAGGACATGGCCCTCGACATCCCGATCGTTGTCGATGATATCGCGATGTTCTTAGCGCGGGCCGAGGTTGACGAGGTGTTAACCCCGCAAGAGATGGGGGAGATCGGGAGGCATTTCAGTGAGGACTCGATCGGGCAAAAAGTGACTCAGATGGCCATGTCGTTGCTCCGGGCCCGCCTATCGGGCGAGCGGATCCTCCGGTGTTGGGGAGGAGGAGGGAGTAGTTGCAAGAACGGATGGACTATTGAGGATGTGAAGGATAAGATCGGGAAGCTTCTAGAAGAGTTTGCGGCGGGCGGTGACACGAGGGAGGCTTGTAGGTGTATTAAGGAATTAGGGATGCCATTTTTCCATCATGAGGTGGTGAAGAAGAGTTTGGTGATTATGATGGAGAATAGGAATGAGAGGATGTGGGGTTTGTTGGGACAGTGCTTTGAGATGCAGCTGATTACTATGAACCAGATGAGCAAAGGGTTTGTGAGGGTGCATGAGTGTCTTGATGATCTAGCTTTGGACGTCCCGGATGCGAAGAAACAGTTTGACAGCCTGGTCCGGCGCGCAGCGGATCAAGGATGGCTTGATACTTGCTTAATTGGTGGACAAAATGGGCGTGGTTGATAGCAAATCTTGCATTCTATTGTAGTAACTTAGTATTTCTCTTGTGTTTGTGACTGATTTTATAATGTATTGAGGAAAAACTTCATGTATTTAATTATACGAATGGAAATCTTGATTTTAGGTTCCTAGTGTTATTATCTCGATATTGATTTAGTTGAGTGATATTCACGACGGATATTGTGAATTTGTGTTCTTGTCGAAATAATAAATTTCACTTTAATCTAAATCCGATATTGTAAAGCACAAAATAATTTAAAAATGATGTAATGTAAGACGCCCTATAACTTTGAATTCGTTTGTAGTTAGGGTTGTAAACGAACCGAACCGAACCGAATCGAATCGAATATTACAATTTTGTATTTGTATTTGATTAGTAAACGAATCGAATCGAATATTTATAATCGAATTCGAATCTCAAAATCTCGAATACGAAATATCAGAAATCGAATACGAATACCGAATCGAATCAAAATTATTTGATTCGGCTTTCACTTTTCAGGCTTTTGTGATATTATGAAATTAATATTTAATTTATTCATTTAATTGATATTAAAAAAATACATATATTAAAAAGAGGGGATGAGTTATTAAATCTTGATTTAGGCCCTTAACATAAATATTTTAAATTAAAATTATAATAAGTTTATAAAAGTTACTATATATAAAAATAATTATTGTATATATAATTTGTATTTAATCGAATATTTACGAATATCGAATCGAATATTACAATTTTGTATTTGTATTTGATTAGTAAACGAATCAAATCGAATATTTATAATCGAATTCGAATCTCAAAATCTCGAATACGAATATAAAAAATCGAATACGAATACCGAATCGAATCAAAACTATTTGATTCGTTTACAACCCTATTTGTAGTTAGTATTCTTATTAATTTTTTTGTAATAGGAGGATTTGTGTTTTAATTATAATTTTTGGTTTAATTAATTAAGAATTTATGTGATTTTTTTTTTGTCATTCCATATATTTGACCTGTTTAAATAATATTTATATTTACTCTGATGGGTCGGAAAAAATTAAGAAGCAATGAGCTTTAATTCGACCCAAGTAAGGATTTTTTAATTATTATTATAATTCTTTTCCTCTTAGGATTTTGCTATTTCTAACTTTATATAGATCATTAGTCTTCATTCTTTCTTGATTTTGATATTTGATTAATAAGAATCAGAATTTATTCCAAACTTGATAGATTTCAAAATTATTTTTTCGAAGAGACGGTGTTGTCTTTTATTTCACGCTTTCGTTCTACATCAACAAATCAGTAACATAAGGTACTTTCCCTCAAATTCGATTCTATCTTGATTTTTTACTTTGAAGTTTAGAATTGTCGGTTTCACAATTTCATAAGTTACAACCTAGGTTGCAGGGATACGGAACACGTGACACTACTCGACACGGACACGGACACAGGACACGAGACATGATATTTTTTAAAAAAAAACTTAGGACATGATACATGCACTAATTTATTTAAAAATATAAAATCAAGTGTAAAAATAAATTAATTTTGTATATTTTTATTAGAATTAGATGTTAACTTTGTTTGGTAAAGAAAATTGGAAAGTATATAAATGAAAGATAATGCACACGAAAGAAGTATGAGAGAAAAATAGTGGATTTTATATGTCGTTGGTAGGAGATAAAAAAGAAAAGAAAGAGAAATTTTTTTGTCGTACACGTGTTTGGTTGTGTAAGAAAAAGTTAAGAAGAAAATGGTAATTATAATAATATTATATTGATATAATATTATTATATTATTACAATATTATTAAAATTATATATAAATATTATTATAATAATATTACAATATTATTATAATAAATCTGTAATTATTATTATAATATTATTATTACAATATTATTATTATAAATAAATATTATTATATAATATTATTATATAATATTAACAATATTATTAATAATAAATCTTGGTATATAATATTTATTATATATAAATATTATTATATAATATATAAATATTATTATTATAAATAAATATTATTATATAATATTATTATATAATATTACAATATTATTATATATTATTAATATTATTATATAATTACAATATATTATTATATTGATAAAATATTATTATGATATATATTATTATATATTATTAATATTATAATCGAGTAGACAATATTATTATTTATTATTATTATTAATATTATTATATAATATAATTATATAATATTAATTTATTATTTATACTTAATAAACCAAAACAAGTCTTTCCATTCCATTTTCTTTCCATTTTATTCTCAATTGTGGAGAGAAAATTTTTTGGAGGTGGGACCTCACATAATTTTTTTTCTTTTTCCCTTTTTTCTTGCAAAACCAAACAAGGAGAAAATGTGATTTTCTACTCCCTTTTTTTCACTCCCCTCTTTTTTTTTTTTTCCTCTTTTTCTTCTCCTCCACACAACCCAAAATAAGTATTAAAATAACACCACCCACCTTAGAAATAATCTTTTCTATCTCGAACTTCCCCTTCCTACCCCCTACATACCCTCTTTTTTTTTTTTCTTTGATTATAACTTTCTTGCAATTTACGTATTTAATGACATATTTTTATTGGATGTGATTAAGAAACTATCGGTTTGAACCCGACCCGATTAAATATCGCGCGTAAGCCATAATATATAAGTACCTGATTTGAAATATTGAGAGTCCGATACACAGAGCTTATGAACCCTAATTTCAAAAACTTGCTTTCTCACACAATCACGCGTAGATGAAGAGATATATGTATCAATCATCTTTTCGTTCTACCGCTGATCCGAATTCGTAATTGTTTGTGCAAAGTTGCTTTGTTCGAGTTTCATGATAGGCTTTCGTTTTTATTTCGAAATAACGGAAGCTCTTTTTTGGTTTGGGGTTTCGTTTTACATTTAAGGTAAAATTGAAGTGTTGTTAACTCGTGTATGTTGTTGAGGAGGTAATACTGATCACTGGACTGGGTTTTGCAGGAAATTTTGTTGATTGGGTGGACTTGATTTATCGTAATTCGATGGGGTGGGAGAAGCCTACGGCGCGTGATGACGAGAGTACCCCTGCAGGGGGTGGAGGTAAGTCGAAGAAGAATATTTTGATTGCTGGTGATGAATATTATATTGGAACCGAGTTATGGGAGGAAGTTGATGACAGAAAGAAGGAGAAAAAGGGTTTGAAGAAATTGGAGCCAAAGGATGATGATGAAGAATTGGGGGATAATTTCATTGCAGGAGAGGAAGATGAGGAGGACGAGGAAGAAGCTTCTCTGGTTAAATTTGGTGGAGAAAAGAAGGCTGCAGCGAAAAAGAGTGGAAATAACGGTGGTTTTGGTTTTGGTGCATTTGATTTGCTAGAAGAAGATGAGGATGGTATTGAAGATAAGGGAAAAGATGATGAGGATGACGAATTAGGTGTACCTGCAGTTTCATTTTCTGGGAAGAAAAAGCCTTCCAACAGCAAGAGGAATGGTAGCAGTGTCTCTTTGGCCTCTGAATTGCATAATGGTGAGGAAGAGAGCGGAGACAAATACGAGAGTTGGAAAGAGGAAGATGTTGGTATTACTTTTAGAAGGAACAATTTGGGAGGAGGTGGTGCTGATGATGAAGTAGCATCAAAAAACAAAAAGAAGAAAAAGAAAGGTGGGAAAAATCTTCAAGAATATGAAGAAGACTTGAACACAATCTTTGCTGAATTTGGTGTTCAAGACTCTGCTGCAACTCCAGTTGCATCACCGAAGTCGAAGAACCAATCCAAACTAGGAGAGGGGCCTGCAGAGACTGAAACATCAAAGAAGAAAAAAAAGAAGAAAGTGAAAAAAGCATCAGCCCCTGCTGTGGGAGAAAAACCGGAAGACACGATAAATAGTAAAGTAACTGGTAAGAAAGTCCCAAAGCATGTGAGAGAGATGCAGGAAATACTTGCCAAAGTGAAGGAAGCAGAGGAGAGAAAGAAACGGGAAGAAGAAGAAGAAGAAAGGTCGAGGAAAGAAGAAGAGGAGAGGCTTAAACAAGAAGGACTGGAAAGACTAGCTGAAGCGAAGGAAAAGGATATGCTCCTCAAGAGAAAACGAGAAGGAAAGCTTCTAACGGGGAAGCAGAAGGAAAAGGCTCGGACGTTGGAGGCCATGAGGAAGCAATTACTAGCTAATACAAATTTGGATTTATCCATGCCTGCAAAGAGACCTCTGTACCAGAAGAAAAAATCGAAGCCACAAAACCAGTCAAATGGAGCAGCCATTTCAGATGATGTAGAGACCACTGATTCAAAAGAAATCCAACAAGATGTTATGAAAGAAGATAAACCAAAACATGACGATCATCCTGTTCAAAATGGGCAAAACCTTCGGTCTCCTATATGTTGTATTTTGGGCCATGTCGATACTGGTAAAACGAAGTTGCTTGATTGTATCAGAGGTACTAATGTGCAAGAAGGTGAGGCAGGTGGGATTACACAGCAAATTGGAGCTACCTATTTCCCTGCAGAGAATATACGTGAGCGAACGAAGGAGCTGAAAGCCGATGCAACGCTCAATGTACCGGGGCTTTTAGTCATTGATACCCCTGGACATGAATCTTTCACTAACTTGCGTTTTAGAGGGTCAGGGTTATGTGATCTTGCAGTTGTGATTGTTGATATAATGCATGGATTGGAGCCGCAGACAGTTGAGTCACTCAGTCTTTTGAAAAAGAGAAATGTAGACTTCTTTGTTGCCTTAAACAAAGTCAGGCGCCTTCTATCTTCTCTTATTTGCATTCTTCATTACCATGTTTTCACTATTTTCATTTGGTCTTTTTTGTCTGTTTGGCAATGCAGGTGGACAGATTGTATGGGTGGAAAACTTGCCCCAATGCACCAATTGTTAAGGCAATAAAGCAACAGTCGAAAGATGTCATGATTGAATTTAACACGAGGCTAACTCAGGTCTTACTATTATATGATCTATTTCATTTACCTAGTAATTTTCATCACTAGCATCGGTCTTGTCTAATGTGGGTTTTTTTTATTGCAGATTATCACTCAGTTTAAGGAGCAGGGCCTCAATAGTGAGTTGTATTACAAGAACAAAGAAATGGGTGAAATAATTAACATTGTACCTACAAGTGCCATAAGGTCCTTTTACAACTACTTAATTAGTTTATCTGGTTTAGTAATTAGTACTACTTCAGTTACTTTCTCTCAAGACTATAAATTTTCTGTAACTTCTGACTTGTTGCTGATTTGCAAATCAGCGGTGAGGGCATCCCCGATTTATTGTTACTGCTGGTCCAATGGGCTCAGAAGACTATGGTTCAAAGGCTTACATATAGCAAGGAAGTGCAGGTCTATCCATTGACCTTCTGCTGCTTGATAATGAGGAAGATAGTTCAATGAAATTCTGTTGATCACTAACTGTAAACTTTTCGATAGTGTTCTGTTTTGGAGGTTAAAATGATTGAAGGACACGGGACCACAATTGATGTGGTATTAGCAAACGGCGTGCTTCAAGAAGGAGATCAAATAGTTGTTTGCGGAATGCAGGTATGCATTTTATGCTTCATTCTATCTTTTGATTCGTTTGGAAGAAGATACTAGTAAGCATTCTGCTGGATTTCATGCAGGGACCAATTGTTACCACAACTAGAGCTTTGTTAACGCCCCATCCCATGAGGGAGCTCCGAGTCAAGGTGAAACTTCTACTCTATCACTACTCGAAGATTTTTGTTGGTTCTTTGGCAAACTTATTGTTTCTGCTTTGAGTATTTTCTAATCTACTATGCATGGAAGTGTTCCTATATTTGCTTGGCTGTATTTGTCTTCAAGATGTCATTTTCTCGTGGTGTTACGATGAAAGAATATACGTATTATACCGATTGTTTTCATGAATATTTTCTTCATAACAGGGAAAGTATTTGCACCACAAAGAAATCAAGGCTGCTCAGGTTATCAAGATTGCTGCACAAGTAACTATTTCTCATTCTAATATATATATATGTAAAAAATACTTCTTTTTTGTTTTAGTTTCCTTGAAGTCTTGTCTAAATAATAAATACTTTCCTCTCTTTCTTCAGGGCCTTGAGCATGCCATTGCAGGCACGAGTCTCTACGTCGTAGGATCTCACGATGATCTAGAGGATATTAAACAAGCTGCTATGAAAGATGTAAATACAGTGATGAGTAGGGCTGGTAAATGTGTTGAAGGAGTTTATGTCCAGGCATCTACTCTTGGGTCTTTAGAAGCACTGCTGGAGTTCTTGAAGACTCCAGCAGTTAACATACCGGTCAGCTCTATAAGCACTGGTCCGGTACACAAGAAAGACGTGATGAAGGCGAGCGCCATGCTTGAGAAGAGAAAGGAGTATGCCACCATATTGGCTTTTGATGTTAAAGTCACAAAAGGGGCCCAAGAGCTTGCTAATAATCTCGGCGTGAAGATATTCACTGCTGATGTTATATATACACTATCTGATCTATTTAAGGGTCACACAGACAAACTCAAGGCGATAAAGAAGAAAGAAGCTGCGGAGGAAGCAGTTTTCCCTTGCATCCTCAGAATCATACCAGACTGTGTTTACAACAAGAAGGAGCCGATTCTGTTGGGTGTTGATGTCGTCGAAGGCATTGCAAAGGTAACATATGAGACATTATTGGAGAAAGTATCGATTTTGGTCCTCTAATGCGGTTTCTGTTCGTTTTTTGGCCTATAATGTGGCGATATTTGATTTTACTCCTACAACTTTATAAAATGTCCGATCTTGGTCCTTCGAAGAAATTGCCGAACAGAAAAAGCACGTGAACAAAAAATGAAGTTACGGGACAAAAGGTTTGATTTTAGTCCTCTAACGAAGAGTGTAGTTCACAACAGTTGCAATTTCCATCGAAGGACCAAAATCGGACACTTAATCAAGTTATAGGATTAAAACTTAATGTGACCAAAATGGAACGGAAGCTACATCAGAGGACCAAAATCTATATTTTCTCGACATTATTGTGATTTATTTACATTCGTCTTTCTTTTACAAAAATGGTAATCTACTCTGCTTCACAGATTGGGACACCTATATGCATCCCTCGAAGGGGATTCATCGACATCGGTAAGATAGCGTCTATCAAATGCAACCACAATCCTGTTCATTATGCCAAGAAAGGCCAGAAGGTGGCCATTGAGGTATTAGATGATTTGCTTAAACTAAATCGGTATGTTATGCATTAGAGAGCTGTTATAATCCATGGCTTCTCATTCTTGTATAGATAACTGGTAGCAGTGCTAAGGAGAAGCATAAAATGTTTGGGAGGGATTTTGAGATGCAGGACAAGCTTGTAAGCAAGATCACCAGATCATCATTCGACGCAATCAATGAGTACTACGCGGTATGTACGTATGATATTACTATTTACTCCTTTTGCTAGTCCGGATCTTCTATCCCACTCACATTTTAACGATAGCTCTCTAGATGACTACGATAATTCAAAAATTCAAAATCATAATTATCTAGATCGCTATACGTTAAAAATGGCAGTGGGACACAAATGTAAAAATTGCCCATGAAAAGTAACACCCTTTTACTCCTCACCGTTTGATGTGATATTACTATTTACTCCTTTTGCTATATAGAAATTGCCCCCCTTGCTACTTGCTACTTTTGCTATGTAGAAATTGCCCATGAAAAGTAACACTCCTTTTGCTCCTCACCATGTTGATGTGCAGGATGAACTTTCTGGTGAAGATAGGCGATGACTCTTCAAACTGAAGAATCTGCTTGGGATTTTCTGACTTTGATCAAGTGGATGTTTGATCTTGTACACCTCCTAGTCCTCGTTTTTAGTCGAAAATCGCGATATACCGATAACGCGTAGTCTGAGGAGAGGTTTTGTGTCCACTCTCCCATATGCAGGTTCTTTATGTTTGGAGTATGGATGAGTCGATTGAGTTTATATGAGTAGAAAGAAAGTTTGCCTTTTTTGAGTTTTTCAACTCCTCTGTTCTTTGATCTCATTTTGTACTACTCCATCTTACATTGATTGAATACATGTTGGAGACGAGCGAATATCAAAATGTTATTAATATTTAAATAAATAAATTACTGTATAATTTAAGTAATTTCAATTAATACGAAATTTTAATCTAATCCCAAGATGATTTCCACTTTTCCACCTACCAAAATTTTCATTTTTTTAAGGGGTGTCAATTCGATTAAACCGAATCGAACCAAAAAGAAAATTTGGTTAACCAAAAGCTCGGTTATGTATTTTGCATAACCAAATACCAAATCGAGAATTTTCGGTTTCGGTTCCATTTCGGCTTAATCGAGATTCCGATAAAGGAAAAAAAGAAGAATTTTACAAAAGAAAAAACTTACAAAATGTATCATCTTTTTGTCAAATATAATCATTCTTATAAATTTTTTAAGCAAAATGCATCGAGAGTAACACAATATATATAAAAATCGAAGAATTAATATTACAAAAATCTTGTGTATAACAATCTAAAAATAAAATACTACTATAAACTAACACATTAGGAAGAACCAAAGGCAAAAAGTTTAGTATATCAATGTTAAAAGAGTCAAAAAATATAAGTTTTTTATACTGATTTTTTAAGATATATAGATTAAAAAAAATGGTTCAATTTGGTTCGGTTAACCGATGAGTAAACCATAAACTAAATAAAAAAACAAAATACCAAAATAATTTATTTAATTCGGTTCAAAAAATTTTAATTTGGTTCGATTCGATTTGTTAATCGATCAGATTGATAGTTCTAATTTTTTATATATTTTTGTAATTTCCTCTTAACTATATAGGGCAAAAAAAATTGCAAATTAAAGGATTATCATATACTACTATAATACAAATATATTTATATATACCATATATATAAGGGGATAGCCCTCCTACTTGACATGCTATGGGAAATGGCAAAAATACCCCTCCACCTCTCCTACACCCTACACCGTTTATCCATCGGGTCATTTTTGTCATTTGACTCCTCAATATCAATCAAACTGCCGATATATCCTTCCACCGCTAATTTCCAATCGCCACTCTCGACCAAATTCAGAAACTTGCACAACAGAATCAACATTGCCTCCATCTTCTTCGATGCTACCTCCACCTCACGCCCTATCCAGCTACTGAGCCATTAGTTGGGGACTCAATTTACATTATGTCCTGTTTTCTGTTTGGAAATCTTCGTCTCTCGCCTTTCGAATTTTCCTTAGACGAATTCGGCTTTGTGTTCGTGTTATTAATTAGTTAAGTGAGCACCCAATGTTATTTATCTTGTACTATTATATTTTCTAAATATTTTATGCTGGAGTATCTGTTATTAAAAATTAGGTGTGTAGAAATGTAGCGACAATAAAACCAAATGTTAGTATAAATACTATAACAACATAACAAACAACATATGAAAAATTGAATAGCGAAAATAACGAAATGCAAACCGAGGCGAGAGTTAGACTCTCTCTCCGCAAGACGATAATGTTCCGCTACTCGGTGCAAGCGGTCTATAGCACTCGTCTCCAAGATACAACGGCTTTTCAATTACGAGTAGTTGCACTACTTCTCGTAATTCCGGCGAACTACTTGATATCTCGGAACTAAGGAGATACTAATTAATTTATATGTATGGAGTGAAACAATAGGGATAAAGGAAAGAAGAATGAATCATGTTTTTCTGATTCGTCTTTCCTTTACTACAAATCGTCCTATTTATAGATTTGAAGCACCCATTCATAAAAGACACAACTTTTCACAGAAACATATGAAGCAAAAAGACACAACCATTCATCAATTTATTTCAAATTTTCATTTTATGAATTGATGTCAACCGATGCATCTTTTCATTTTAATAAAATCAAACAATGCATCTTTTCATTTCCATTTTAATAATCTAATTATTAGTATTAAATTCTAACAATCCCCACATTAGATTATTAAATGCAAATGCAAAATGTTATGCAAACCAAAGTCCCAATGACCTATTATTGCATCAGTATAGGTAGTTTTTTGCTTTGAACCTTCCTTAGTATAATGTTATCGGATTTACTCGCTGCTCGGTGAACGCGATGTCTTGAACCGGTCAGCTTTTGTGTAAACCAAGACAATAACATATACACAATAATAGATACAATATCTTTCGTTCTTACGTTGTGTCCATTTTGGCCTTGGACCATATCTTGGATTCATAAGTGTTTTTCTATTTGAAGCGGCCACACTTCTCACTTATATAGGTGAATCTCCTATAAAGAGTATCCTGCCATACTCCACCAATAAGGCTATAGGAATCATTAAAAGCTTATACGCTTACCCTTTTACCACAAGTTACAGGTTTGCACTTGGGGCAGCTTCGAGAATGGATTGTTAGTTGTGTTTCCAAGTACACAACTTGAACATTCTTAACTTAGTTGTCTCTTTGAACCATGCTCATGGGATCTCCAATCATCATGGTAGAGTTACCATTAAGAGCGTTCTTTTAGTGTGGATTTTAATCTCATTCCCCTTACTGCATTGTACAATTGATCACGATTAATACCTTTAGTAAACGGATCCGCAATATTGTCTTTTGACTTCACGTAGTCAAAACATATTATTCCACTAGTGATCAATTGTCTAACGGTATTGTGTCTTCAACGAATATGTCGAGACTTACCATTATACATACTACTTTGTGCTCTCCCTATTGCAGACATACTATCATAATGTATCAATACGGGAGGTACGGATTTTTCCCAACGAGGAATATCCTCTAAGGAGCCCATTGTTTAGGACATAGTTGCGACATACGTAGTCTCTATGATGCCATGCATCAGACGCTATGCGTTTTTGTTCATCCGTTTCATCTTCCCCCACAATTGGAGGTGTCTATTTCAAGAATCGAGATAAATTTAAAATAGTTAAATAAAATAGCATTTTAGATTGCCAACGCTTAAATTTAGAACCTGAGAACTTTTTCGGCCTTTCCGCATGAATAGGGGTGCTTGGAATTTGGTTGTTTATTGCCGTTGTAAAGTTCGGCATCACGTTGCTACTGCTTGTCATCACTTGGACAGGGGAATCGGGTACATCACTGCTACTTGTTGTCATTTCTTCAACACAATTATCGTCTTGCGAAGAGAGAGTATAACCCTCGCCTCGGTTTGCATTTCGTTATTTTCGCTATTCAATTTTTCATATGTTGTTTGTTATGTTGTTATAGTATTTATACTAACATTTGATTTTATTGTCGCTACATTTCTACACACCTAATTTTTAATAACAATAATTGAAAGGATGCGTTGGATTGTTATTAAAAATTAGGTGTGTAGAAATGTAGCGACAATAAAACCAAATGTTAGTATAAATACTATAACAACATAACAAACAACATATGAAAAACTGAATAGCGAAAATAACGAAATGCAAACCGAGGCGAGAGTTAGACTCTCTCTCCGCAAGACGATAATGCTCCGTTACTCGGTGCAAGCGGTCTATAACACTCGTCTCTAAGATACAACGGTTTTTCAATTACGAGTAGTTGCACTACTTCTCGTAATTCCGGCGAACTACTTGATATCTCGGAACTAAGGAGATACTAATTAATTTATATGTATGGAGTGAAACAATAGGGATAAAGGAAAGAATAATGAATCATGTTTTTCTGATTCGTCTTTCCTTTACTACAAATCGTCTTATTTATAGATTTGAAGCACCCATTCATAAAAGACACAACTCTTCAAAAACACATATGAAGCAAAAAGACACAACCATTCATCAATTTATTTCAAATTTTTATTTTATGAATTGATGCCAACCGATGCATCTTTTCATTTTAATAATCTAATTATTAGTATTAAATTCTAACAGTATCCCATCTGATTTGTTTTCCCTCTTTTGTTTTTGTTTAGCGGTGTGCTTGTTATTTAGTCAAGTGGATGTTCGACTTTGAGCCGAAGTCAGCATTACTTGATGTTATTTGTAGGATTTCAGCTGCAATTATGTTGATTTATTGCTCCAAATTACAAAAGATCCCAACTTTGAGTTTAATGATTACAGTTCATCATTTTGGTCAAGTGAGTCGGGGAATTTTTTGGCGAATTCAACAATACTTACTGCTATTTAGTCGATTGAATTGCAATTTAAGTAGATTTATTGTCCCGAAGTGAAAAAAATACGAACTTCGAGCTGAGTGATTACAATCCTTGATTACGATCTATTCAGCCATGTGGGCCTACAATTATTAGGCTAATTGAGCATTATTTGATGCCATTTTGCTGATTTAGTTGTAATATAAATTGATTTGTTTGTGAGAATTCTGAAACTTTTTGAAATATTTATATTAATTTGAGTAGTGGTTTCATTCTTATGGTAATGCTCTCCACTGTTTCAATTCTTTGCTCCACCGTGTTGCTGATTCTAAAATTGAGTATCAATAGTTTCAATATTACCATTATTATATACTATATGGTAAATTATCTTTTCTTGGACATGGTCTTATTGGGTGTTTCTAAGTTAGTCCTACGAATCACAAATTTTTTTTCCCATGTAATCCTATGTTATGCTAACAACTATAATTTATTTATTAATAATTTAAAGTCAATCACTACTTGCAATAATTTCTGGTTATTTTTTAATATGCTCCATGTTACCTATTAGTTATTTGGTGTGTCTTTTTTTATGCAATACTCCTTAAATAGTTCTATATTTAAAATTTGCATCGACTTTAGTACTTATTATGAGGTTCTAAAAACTTGAAAGCTTTGAGTATTGAATTAGCATTGTATAGAGGTTGGATACATACTTATATTATATTTCTACATAAATTTACAAATTATACATTAAACTCTGCGCGAGCAGAAAATTGAAGGAAAACAATATACGTTGTTACATTATGCTAGAAATTGAGAATGAACATTAAACTAAGAGGGTGTTTGGAATAACTATATCTTAAAGCTTGAGAATGAACATAGAACTAAAAGGGTGTTTGGAATAGCTATAGTTTGACGAAACTCAATTTTTAAGCTGCATTTTCTCTATTTTGTACAATTTTAGAGTTTTTCATAAGCTACTAATTGGCAGCAACAACTTATGTTTATAGCTTATGACATTAACTTTTTTTTTTTGAAAATTTTATCCTTAATAAATTTGTTTAATTACAAAAATAACATTTTACCTTAAAATATATTTAATTCTAAATTTCTTCTACCGAGCCCTTAACTTTATGAAAATATGAAAATATTTGATTAGTTGGGATACGAAAATATGTTTTAGTAACACTATAGAGCCGTTAACTTTATGTATCTTATTTAAATATTTTATTAAATACAGACGTTGAAATAATATAATAATATTAAATTCATATTAATATACTAACTATTCTTTTAGTTTGCCAGGCACCGCGCATAACCGGTGGCCACTTTCTAATATATATATATTTATACACGTGTACACACGTATGCAGAATTTGAGTTTGTGTATAAAAATTACTCCCTCCGTCCCGTATGAAACGTTCCTATTCCAACCACCTCTCCACTTACCATACCCACGTCCTCTTGCATTGATGTCGGTGGCCACTTTCTAGTATATATATATAAATATATATATGGATTTTATATATACACAACACACCAACAAGTAATCACGTATGCATTTTCTTAGCTCATCTGTGTTTAAAACTTAGCTCGCTCTTAGCTCATGAAACGTTCCCTATTCTATTTCGGGGTGTCCCGGATGAAATGTCCCCTATTTCTTTTTTGAAAATAATTATTCATCTAATTACTTATGTGAGACCTCAAAACATTTACTCTAACCTACCCACTACCACACACCTACCCACTCCCCTTACTCTAAAATACAAGTGGGCCACCATTCTTTACTTCTAAATTACATCGCATAAATTATCGCCGAAAAAAAAGAGGACGTTTAATCCGGGGACGGAGGGAGTAATTAGTTGTTTGAGATTCAGATCGAAATTGGCGCCCCTTTTCGTTGTCCCTCTTTCTCTCTCTCACACACACACATCACACAGTTTCCTTTTCCTATGAAATTGGTGAAAAGAAATCGGTGAAAAGGAGCTTGTTCTTACTGCTGGATTCGAAGTCAAATCAAATGGCATTGCGTAGGCGGACGTTGCTCAAAGTCATCGTCCTCGGCGACAGCGGGTATTTTGATACTCATACTATTGCTTTTTTTGTGCGATTTGATTTGTGGTTTTTCCAATTTAGGGTTAGTTGTCGAAATTGACGTGTGCGACGTTGATTTTTATTTTATTTTTGCAGGGTGGGTAAAACGTCGTTAATGAATCAGTATCCTTGTTCTCGATCCTATTTTTGCATCAATTATCGAGCTGTAGTTAATTTTGATGATTATTGATGTCTGATTGGGTCGTTCGATTACAATGCGTGGGGGGTTCTTTAACTGGTGAAATAGATATGTTCATAAGAAGTTTAGCCAGCAGTACAAAGCTACTATTGGGGCGGACTTCGTCACGAAGGAGCTTCAGATAGATGATCGCCTGGTCACTCTTCAAGTGGGGTTTCAGTTTGCTTCTTGTTAAAATTTGTCTCCTTTTTTGCTTTGTATTTGCTTAGTAATGGACTTGCTTTTGAGATTTGGTAGATTTGGGATACTGCTGGCCAAGAGAGATTTCAAAGCCTTGGAGTGGCATTTTACAGAGGGGCGGATTGCTGTGTTTTGGCCTATGATGTTAATGCAATGAGGTCATTCGATACCCTTGACAATTGGCATGAAGAGTTTCTCAAGCAGGTCAGTGTCTTGTGTTTAAAATTATATGGTATATTTATTTGCTTGCTATGTTGTCTTGATTTTGTAATTTGCTTTGAAATGGTCTTCCTTTATTGTTTTTTGTAGGTTTTGTTGCTTGAGAGGTTTCTAGTTTTTAATTTGTAGGTCGTTTCTCCTTCTAAAAGCTTAAGCCAACCTTTTATCTTAGTAGTAGTTTTGGGAGAAGGGGAAAAAAGAGTTATACTTTACTTGGAAATTGAAGCTGTGTTTGATGTATGAATCTTTCTTGTTTTTATGATGACACTAATGTAATGTCGTAATGGAATGGGTTTCTTTACACGTATATTTTTCTTCGGACTACACTAAAACGTACAGCACTGTCCAAGACATGATTATTTTCCTCAAATGTTTTGGTATAGTGTGTTAAATACTTTAGTGTGGGATTGAAGTATCTGAAAATGAAGGGAAAGTTGAACAAGTCGAAGTAATTTTTGTGATCTCTTGTTTTAGTAGATCCACCATCTATCTTGTCAGAATTGGCTTCCTTAGGCAATTCATGTTTTGACTTACAATTCTCACCCTCATACTTTGTATGTTTTACTGGACTAATGAGGCTATACAAATGACAGTGTTACAAACTAATGATACATTCCGTGTTTGGTGGCCAGATGGGAATTTGATGGTATTTGGTTGTGATGCAGGCGAACCCGCACGATCCAAAGTCGTTTCCATTTACATTACTAGGAAACAAGATAGATATAGACGGTGGCAATAGCAGAGTGGTAACTTTTTACGTTCAGCCGATTATGTTATTATCTCTTTGCAGTTTCTTCTCATTAAAACACTTTCAGGTTTCTGAGAAAAAGGCGAAGGAATGGTGTGCATCAAAAGGGAATATTCCTTACTTTGAGACATCAGCCAAGGAAGATTACAACGTTGATTCAGCGTTCTTTTGTATTGCTAAGGCTGCTTTAGCTAATGAGCATGACCAGGACATGTGAGTGGGACTTAAAAATAGTTCGAACTATAATGGGGTGGAATACATAACATGGGACTGCCAAAAACACTCAAATTGCTTGCATCTTATGATTTGCTATTAGTGATCTTTCTATTTTCCTTCAAGACAACTGCCTTTTCGTATTCTTGAGATTCAATGATTTTTTCTTTGTTGCTAGTTCTTCTTGCTATCTTGATCTTGATCTTTTTCTTCTAATTCTGTTGTAATTTTGGCCTCAGATACTTTCAGGGCATGCCGGAGACTCTGCCGGAAACCGAGCAACAAGGTGGCTGTGCTTGCTGATCTGAACTTTGATTATGTCAAAATGATACAGGTTAACTTATTCTTCTCTGTGATTCTTTTTCTTGAGGCTGTTACTTGTAGTGATGCCACTGTATACTATGTTTCTCAAGATTGAGTTGGGAATTGGGATTGCCTCCCTTTCATAAACCATTACCATTTTGCTCTTGATGTTTAAACTGGTTGCAATCTTTGATTTGAGAGGCTTGTTTTTTTGCTTCTTTGATCTTCATTATGCTGTAAAGATTCTCTTGCCTTTTTTACAACTATACGCAGTCGCTACTCGTAGGTGCGCTTACTGTACTCGAGACAGTACCAAGATTCGAATATTTGAATCCGTACTTATAGCAAAGTTCTCTTATTTTCTTAGACATAAGAAGACAAGCTTCTCCTATGGATAGTAATGGTACTCTCAAAATTTCAACATATCATGTTGAACACTCCGACATAACACAACTCTCTCATCACCTGGAGCAGATTCTTTGTTCCAGATTTTGTCTCATTTGCTATCCCACAACTATAAACACCTACGTGTTTATGATTGACTATTAAATCAACTATAAACATTTAAGTGTTTACAAGTAATTTTGTTGTGGGACAACATTGTAACAGAAAATTTGGAACAGGTGATCTCCTCCCGCGCATCACTTCAACCACTATTTATATATTTTTCTAAAATAATTGTTATGTGTAATTTATTATTTTCACGCATCATTGAGTGTTTTTTTGATAATTTTACTTATTTTAAATTGTATATATACAACTATATAATCAATTACCATATATTCTAATTTTGTCATAAAATACCACGTTACAGTATAGCCCTTTTTTTCTCTCTCTCACAATGTGTGAAGGCCCACTAGTCTAATAGCCCAAAGAATGTAACAATGTTTAATGGCACAATAATCTAATGGCCCAAATGACTAATTTGTACAGAAAGGTTAACTACAATGACGCCGTTTCTTCCTCTCAACGCTGTGAATAAAGTTGAGTTCTTCCAACTTCCAAGCATCAATCTCCAAATTCAGTTAAACCTCAAGATAAAGTAATATTCGAAAAAATAATAATTTCGCTAAGAAAATAATTTTTTTCAGTCACGATATGGGTCAATGTAATAAAATAATGTTCGATAAAGTAATAACCTTGTTAAATAAATATTTTTTTATTCGGTCCCAATATTATCGAGGTTTAACTGTACGTGGGGAAAGGATAAAAATTGGTCAAATCAGATTGATCTTACAAAAGGGGTTAAAATTAAATTGATTTATAATTTGATGAGTTAAAATTAAATTTGACGATTTGATACAAGTACCTATTAGATCAAATGTATTTATTCGATCTAATAGAATGATTTTGCTCTATCCAGACTAATACTAATCCAAGCCATTTCATGAATAAATTGTGATCAATTAACCAACCAACAAAACTACTTGTTACAAATAACAACTTGTTGTAGCATCGAAACATATAAATGTTGACTAATCTGGCTAACATTCAACTTGGTAAAATGAAATGGTTGAATAATTGAAAAATGAGATTATTCAGAAATAAACATTGAATGTTGAAATTACGCATTGAATTTCTGGTAGTAGATCTATAATCGAAAAAGTGTTTGTGATTGTTCTAGATGATTTCGAATCTGCATCATAATACATAATTTTCTTTTAGTTATCTTGATGAGATATTCCCCATATATAAAATACTATAAAATAAAAATAGATGAGAAAACTTTTTAGAAAAATTAAATTCGATGGTCCCTTTAAATTAAATAGAGCTTACCATATGATCAACCAAAGCTTGTCATTTGGTTAGTCTAGGGTAGTTTAATTTAAATGATGAATGTGATTTTTCTCTTTTTTCCTAATTTTTGTTGACATTTTTACATGAATAATATTCCTTCCGTCCTATTATTTATGTCTCATTTGCTATATTTGTTTGTTCTATTATTTATGTCTCATTCCAAAAGTCAACATAAATGAGTGATCCACAATTATCTAAATCGGTGAACCCCACCACTTTATACCTTTCAACCATCACTTTATACCTTTTCACTACTATTTTATACATTTCAACAACCTGCCGAATCCCTATGAGCCATAAATAATGGCCCCGTTTGGTTGGCAAGGATTCTACCTCAGGAAAGTAATCTGATTCCAAATTATTAAAATTCTGTGTTTGGTAGTACACGGAAAGTAATTTGATTCCAAGATTTTAAAATCCTATGTTTGGTTCAATTTTAACAAAATATTAGGAAAGTAATCGAGAATCCACAGAAATCGGGAAAATAGTGTAATAATTGTGGATTCTTTTTCCTTGTTAGAATAGGTATTCTTTTTCCTTGGTTCAAGGAAAGTATTTATTTATTTATTTATTATTATTATTATTAAAAATATAATAATAATTAGTTAATAATATTATTAATTTGTAGTTAATATATTTTTATAAATTAATTGATATTTTAATTTATTTGTCTTTTTATTATTTATTATTTATGAAAAATAATAGCAATATAATAATTATTATTTTTCTTAAATAATCATGTTATTATTCTAAAAATATTATTATTAAAATAAGTGAGTACTTTATAGGTTTATTATTATTATTATTATTTTATTATTATTATTATTATTAAGATGTTAATAATATTAAAAAATATATTTTAACTAATTATTTTGAATATTTTATTATAAATTATATTATAAAAAAATATCAATAGTAATATTTATGAGTGATTTTATATATTTATGAAAGAATTATATAATAATTAACAAATAATTGATGAGAAATATATTTTATTCATATTATTGATAATATAATTTTACATTTCCTAGTATCAACCAAACAAGTGCAAGTATTACGTTTTCGTAGAATCATATTCATAGGAATCAAATTTCTCGATAATTTTCTTTTTAATCATTTTCCTCGCAATCATATTCCACAGAATCAGATTCCCTAACAACATTACTTTCCTGACAACCAAACGGGGCCAATGGGATTGATGGAGTATATTTATTAAATGTATGTCGACGAAGAACGTGTCTGAACATGCATATAATAAATGCAATTATGCAACTATAGATCTCATAATCTAATTTGATATGTAAATATAAAGTTAATTTGGATTTAGTGAAATGGCAAAAGTACAAAACGACGCCGTTATGTCTCCTCGTCTCTTGTACTAATAATTAATTTTATTCAGAAAAGGAGAAACAAGAAAAAACAAGGAATTTTATCGAACGCTTTCAATCACTCAACGACTGAGAGAGGACTGATCAGATCTAGGCTCTCTGCTTTCTTTCCCTTTCGGACGCCATTAACGCTCAAGCATACTGCTAAGCAGCTGCATTATCAGTCAACTTCTGCCGATCTTTTTGCTCCTTTTTCTCTCCCCTAGCTGCAGAATTTCGGAGAGATGCGGATAGTTCTGTTTCCAGGTACCGCCATTTTCTCCGGTGGATTTTCCTTTTCTATTCTTGTGATGTAGCTGGAGCTTTATGGTTTACTTACTGGATTGTTGTAGTTTTCAATTCATGATTTAGGATGTAGTTTAGTAATATTCTGTATATTGTGATTTTCCTCGTTTCATGATGTGACGTGTGTGCGAATTTGTCGAGGGTTGGTGAATGGTGAGCAATTTTTCAAAAATTTATGGTGTAAGGCTACAATATTCGCAGTAATCTTCTTCTTCTTCTTCTATTCTCACTCTTTCTTTTTTTGGCTCGGGGTGGGGTTAGGTCAGGGTCGCTTTCTTTTTATTTGGGGGTAAATAAAAATAGGGGATATTCTTGTTTGTTAGTGACAAGGTTTACTTTAATCAGATGAATTGGAATAGCATTATTTTGTTGAAGAGTTGACAAAAAACATCAGTAGGAATTTCAAAATTGTATGGGCTGATGGGCAGGATATGCTTGTAATTGTAAAAATTGTAGGAAGAGTTGGACTTTTCACATGTATAATAATGTGATTTATAACTGGAGATGCTTTGATTTCAAGTTGTTTTTATATATGCTCTTTTGATGCATGTAGTTCTATAAAAGGAAACAAAATTAAATTCTGTTAATTGGTCAAGCTTTAATTTGTCAAGGGTTTGCAATTTCATAGAATATCCCAAGTCTGTCATGGGGTATGCATTGCATCCGATTTACGTGGATTATATACACTGTGATCCCAGTTTTTCGAAGTGTGCAATTGAGGACAAATGAT
Source organism: Lavandula angustifolia (assembly GCA_028984105.1). Lineage (NCBI taxonomy): Eukaryota > Viridiplantae > Streptophyta > Magnoliopsida > Lamiales > Lamiaceae > Lavandula > Lavandula angustifolia. The sequence continues at coordinate 31,441,966 of CM054811.1, forward strand.
GAAATGATGTCATAGTTCTTAAGGCATTGTTCCATTAAAATGATCTTTTATCTACGAATGGCTATATGGAATGTGTGTCTATCTTTGATGTCCGAAGCATCTTGGCGGATGATTAATCCACTAAATCTGCTTGTTTGGATTTGTTCTTACAGATGAAATTCTCGGTTGGGCTAACAGGTGGTGAGTTGAAAGTTGTCCTTTCTTGAATTGTAAATAAGGTGGACTCGTTAGTCGTTACTACTGAGGAAAAGTACGAAGATTCAGTGGCTGGTCCTCCAGTGAGTAACTTGTTATGGCATCAGTGCAGAATCGGTTTCTGCAGCCACAACAACCACCAGCACCTCGGGTATATCGATTATAAATATATGCTCCTTCATTTTCTTGTACAAGTTTGAATGCTCATATAGTCCTTTTTAGGTTTAGATTTCCTGTATTATTAGCACAAACAGCTCTCATCTTTTTATTGAAAGACCTTTTATCTTGATTCCGTGATAGATTGGATTCCTCACAAGGTGGATGGTTAAGTATGATAGATATGAGAATTTCCATGGAAGAATAGTTTGAAAACTTAATTTTGCCATAGATGCTGTAGCGACTCCACACTGGCATGCGAGTTTTCTTCTCTGTTTTCTGGATATTCCAGTTCCTTTCAGGTGTATTTCCCTGAGATCTAGCCCTTTATAGATGCAGGCATTCGTCATTTTTTGTGAAGTCGAACTATACTTTGGAAAAAAAGCTAATTTTGATAGTTAGGATAGTATCAGTTCTGCTGATGGCAATCTTGAAGCAAAAAAGCATCATTGTGCACCTTTTAGTGATAGGATCTTAATCATCTTATTGTAGCTTTATTTGGACCTTCTTACTTGCTCTATTTTCTAGTAAAGAGATCATTTCAAGTTTCTTTTAAAAGTAACAGCATTCGTGTAAAAGGGCATTTGGTAATATTGAATACTGATTCTTTTTTATTGGCAGCGGAAAAGATGGGCAGGTTGTTGGGGTGGATTGTCTTTTTTCGGGAAGGAAAAAGGTGGAAAGCGTATAGTTCCTGCATCACGCATCGCTGAAGCCAACGCTTTAACAAACCAGTCAAATGGACCTCAAGCCGGCGGAATGCCCAATCAGGCTGCTGGAATTGCTTTGTCTCTTTTAGCTCCACCATCCTCACCTGCTTCTTTCTCAAATTCCGCAATCCCATCAACGGTTCAGTCACCGAACTGTTTCTTGTCTGCCAATTCGCCTGCAGGTCCTTCATCTACCATGTACGTCACTGGCCCGTACGCCCACGAGACTCAACTGGTATCTCCTCCTGTGTTCTCGACTTACACAACCGAGCCATCTACGGCTCCTTTAACTCCCCCGCCGGAGCTGGCACACTTGACCACTCCATCTTCACCGGATGTGCCTTATGCTCATTTCCTTTCTTCGTCTATGAAATTCAAAGACAAGAACAGTTACCCTGCTTCAAATGATATTCAAGCTTCATATTTACTCTATCCCGGAAGTCCTGCAAGTACACTCAGATCGCCCGTTTCAAGGGCGTCCGGTGATGGCTTATCATCATCCTTTAATGAAAGGGAGTTCCCCCCTCAATGGGACCCTTCCATTCCTTCAGCAGATTCTCCTCACGCAAAGTCCGACTCGGGCAGGTTTCTTGGTGCCCAGGCCACCGGGACATCCAAGTCGCGCCAAGATTCCAATTTCTTCTGCCCGGAGACCTTTGCTCAGTTCTACCTTGACCAATCATCGTTTTCTAACTCCGGTGGTAGGATAAGTGTTTCTAAAGAATCGGATGCCTACTCAAATGGTGGAAATGGATATCAAAATCGCCAGATTAAAACCTCCAAACCAGATGCTGAGGAACTTGAAGCTTACAGGGCATCTTTTGGGTTCAGTGCAGATGAAGTCATCACCACAGCTAATTATGTTGAGATTTCTGATGTGTTAGACGACTCCTTCAGCATAACACCTTTCGCTTCCAATAAGCCTACCGAGGAGCAACTCATTTCAGCTCCACCAAGAAAAGAGGTTAAAGAAACTGAGTTGAGGGAAGAACATTTCCCCTGCCCACAGCTTAGTAAAGTACGACTGAGTCGTTCGAGTAGTTTGCATTCCGGAGCTCCAGTTTCATATGATGTTGAAGGTGAACTATTACTTTCCCATTTACATAAAAATCTTATATCTTAATAAGTTTTATATTGGTATTGTATATTCTTTTTCTTGACCATAACAATAAGTTTTGCAATACCTCAGATCAAGTCCCACACAGGCGCTTAGGAGATACAGGACGAAGCTTTCACAGTAACTACACTTTGAGTGATGGGGAAAACATACTCTCCAAGATGGGTGCTTCTAGAATTGGGCGTAAGTATCAGTTCGGTCCAGCACACTCCGATGCAGAAATTGAGTACAGGAGAGTGTCAAGCTTGAGAGAAGGGCGATACCGGAGAGTAAGCTGAGGTTAGTTTCCCTAACAGCTATGTGGGACTTTTGTTGGGTGTTCATCAACAAATAATCTATCTAACCTGCGATCGGACACTTGCGTGGGCGCGGTTGTTTGTCGTATATTATATCTCCTAGAGAATGTCTTCCTACATGAAAACTCTGCCAAATGGAGGAGCAAAGGTGAAGATGATGGTTTTTGGTATGTAAATGATTAACTTGTGCATGGATGTAAAATGGTAGTGATTGTGTACATCTTTATATCATTAGATTGTGCAAACAGTATCACTTGGTATACACCTCCCTTTGGCTATGTTTGTATTCAATATTTCTGATTTCAGCCCTTGTTGTTGTTTATTTGCTAACATGTTCTTGAAAAGTGATGGATTTGGTACTGCAAGAGGCTATGCTATTCAGATTTTATTCCTGCAATATTAATGGTAATAATGAACTACTCCCTCCGTCCCACTAGAAACTGACACGTTTCTTTTGGGCACGGGAATCAAAAAAGTAGTGTTATATGGTGTAGATTGTTTGAATTTTTAGTAGTTAAATATGGTCCACACAATCTTTTTACCTTTTTAGGGAACGTGTCATTTCTAGTGGGAGGGAGGAAGGGAGTATTATTTAAAATCAAGAATTTCTTTTATCCAAATTGAATAATGCTGGAGTAGATGTATCCAAGAATTTGGACCAACTGAAAGAAACAGCAGGTAAGTAAAACTGTTAGAAAATGTCATCACTTCCATGTAAGTGCAGGCAGAGCTTTCTGGTTTCCATTAGGGGCAACAACATTCCCTTTGGAGTCATACATGATTACTCCAGAGAAGTCTGGAAGCTGACACTTCCCTCCCATGAGTATATTCTTCTTCCACAGAGTGCCTTCGCCGCTGCAAGCAGTGAGGTCGACTTCACCTAACTGGTAGTCGAGGAACTCGACCGTGTTGAGTTGGATGATGGGATCTTGATTACCGTAGCCGTAGCAAGACTTCCATCTACGCCACGGTCGACGGGAATGGCTGGCACACATGAAGAGAGCCAGTACACAGAGGAGGAGGCTTCCTGCTCCAAAGCCCAGGTATGAAATGCTGGCTTGGTGGTGGTGGTTGAAGGAGATGTGTCTAGCCATGATGGGTTTTTTGTGGTGAGTTTGGGAGGTTTGTGTGTGTTTATAGAGGTGCTGGGATTTGTGGGGGTGGTTGAGTTTGGAGGATTTGTTGTGTGGTTAAATGGAGTTATTTGGTTTTTCTTTTTGATTTGGTTAATGGATTTAGTTTTCACCTGTTTTGGTTGTGGATTTAGTGAGTTTTGACCTTTATTAACAAATGTTTGTGTAGAGGTAGAGGCTGCCAAAAGAATCGGAATCAAGGATTATATTTTTGAGTTTTTTAATTGATTTAAAAAAAATAAACAAATAAAAAGTTCATCTAAATCGGTGGTTAGAATCGGGGTCCTGCGGTTCGGTTTTGGTTCCACCATAGAAATCGGATTGGTGGCTCTGTGTTCAAGTTCTCGTTGTATATAACTGTATTCTCGTTGGGTCTACCACTTAATAAATACTGTTAGCTACCACTTATTATTCATGTTGCATGGATACGAGATACGCGATATAAAATACGATACGATATGGATACGAAACATGGTATTTTCTAACAATTTAGGATATGACACGACGATTGAACATGACGGTTGAAATGGAATAAATTGATTTTGTTTTTATTATAATTATGTGCAACTTAAACATATCGAACATGAAAATCGGAGTGTCATATTGCGTCTGAGTATCCGACACATGCACGAGAAGTTTTCTGAAGTGTCCGTACAATTATTATATGAAAATTCAAAAAGTAGCTAAAAACTTGTACTCCCTCCATCTCATTATTGTTGTTTTGTATTCTTTTTCGGGTTGTCTCATTATTATTGTCTTGTTTTTAAAAAAAGAAATAATTTGTGGACAATAATGTATCCCACCATTTTAACACATCTCCACAATAATAATGGGACGGTGGGAGTAATTTTTATAAAGTGGTAACAAATTTGCTCATCTCTATTGAACGAAACACGGGAACCACTCTATTGATAAATAACTATATATATGGAGTGGTTTCCATGTGAACAACTCTTATCGTGTATACGTGTGAACATTGCACATTCTAAAGACAAACGTATTGCACTTTCAAGGTAAATATACTGCACTTTACGTACTGCACTTAAAGACAAATGTACTACACTTTAAAATGCAATATCTTTGCCTTTAAAGTACAATACATTTGTCTTTAAACGTAAGCACTTTATATTAATAACAAGTTGTTCACATTTAGAACATCTCATTATATATATATATATATATATATATAGGGAAAGTATATCCAAATGAACCGTAACGCCACTTTAAAAAGCAAACGTATCTTTGTACTTTTAAGCGTAAATATTTAATAACGCACTTATAAAAGACTAATATAAAAAGCACTTAAAAGAGACACATGTAATACACAACTTTAAGTATTGCACTTTATAATACAGTTTGTTTGCCTTTAAAAGTGCAAAGACATTTGTCTTTAAAGTGCAGTGTTCACACGTTCACACAGTAACAAGTTGTTCACATTTTAACCTCTCATTATATAAATATATATAAGTCATGTGTTACAACATACATATGAAAGAAATGGAAAAAAATGAATGCCTCAAACAACAGCTCTTCTGGGCAACACCATCTGTTTTGGTGTTAGATGATTAGGCCTTATTCTCCTCATTAGGAAGCAAAGAAACCCCAACATTAAAACCACCGCCACGAGCGAAATCTGCAGCTGCGACACGGGCAGATAATCAACAGCTTCAACACCCGCCGTCTTGCTGTCCAAGTAGCAGCCGGAATCGTCCACCGCCGGGATTCCGTTGCGTGTCTCGGGATCAAGAACAAAGTCTACTGTTAGTGATCCTCCCCTAAGTACAACACAAGCACTCTTTGATCTGTAACCATCCATGCTTGCTGTAACTGCAAGTAGTGTCCAAATTAAATGCAATATTCACAAATCCGAGAAGTCCGAATACTTTAAGGCCCCGTTTAGAAGAGCTAAAAAAACGACTTATTTCAACTGATTCTAAATAATAAATCATTTTGGTTGCATTTGGGAGAGCTTATCGAAACAACTTACTCCATAAGTCACTTTTGACTTATTTATATAAGCTAATATTTATAACTTATGGGTAACTTATAAGGAGTTTATGCAGATATCCACTATCGAATCTTGACAGCTACAGTTTTTTACACTAATTTTTTTTTTTTAAAACTGTATAAGTTATTATTAATGTGTGCATCCAAATGCAAACAACTTATTAAATTTAAGATATCTTGCCATAATTCCTTATACAATAAGTCATTTTGTCAGAAGGACTTATTTAAGTTGTTTTTCCATACGGGTAAATCAAATCACTGAAGAACATTGCAATAAAAGTTTCATTGTCTCAGTTTTTCTACACGGGACAATGTCATCGTCGAGTATACTACCGAAGGTAGATGAGTATATTGCATTTTCATATCATGTGTTTTAGTCTATGGGTTCCAAGTGAAATAAGATGCTTATAGAACAGGAACGAAAAGGCGAAACTTTAACTCAGTTACCTTCGTATTTTTGTGCAGGAGCTAGCAACCGGTAGTAATCGCCGAACTTCTTGCCAGCAGAAAACTGTGGATATTAATGGATTATCAGAAATCAGTAGTACAAGTGAACAAGAAACAACAAAAGAATAACGCACATATCGTAAAGTAGCAGTCTCAGCAAACAGAGCATGAGTGATGGGCTTTAGGCTGATACGAAGGTGGCAATTTAGTTGAATATAACGAAGTTTTATTCCTTATTTCATAATGAAAAATATGTCAATTTATGATTGGAACATATAGTAGATGGAACGTTATAGAGGCGTATAATACCGTGTAATTTATTCCCTTGATAGCTATTGATGCAGGCAATGGTTTTCCATCCGATGAAAGAACTCGCCCGTTTATTCCCGTCTGTACAATTAGATCAATAAATCAGAGTCATTAGGAGAATCCCACATGTAAAGACATAAAACCACATAAGATTATGCAAAATGTAGTTTCTTTATCGGACCGAACATATAAAAAGTACCTTAATTACACTCCCAACGAGGTTTAGCATACTCATCTTGTTATATTCCCATATAGTTGGAAGCTGCAAGAGTAGAGCAAAACCTATTGGAAACTAGAACAGAGTAGATGAAGAGCATGTAGCAAATGTTCCAAGAAATCGGACAACCCAACAGCCTAAAATCAACCTATCTGTCGGTCGTATGGGTAAAATTTTCTAGTACACTTAAAAGCTTAATGGAAGAAAATTACTTAAATGATAAGTTCATGTTTCTTACGAAAGGTAGATATGTTTATGTTCGGACAGATGAGATCTAACCTCTCTAGCACTAGGCCACTTATTGTCGCTAATTTCTAGTGTAAGTTCGAAGCAGCCAGAATGAATATAATTCCAATCTTGCATACCACCATATATGGGATACCTACAAAAGAATGGGAAAAATTCCATGAGTATAATATAGAAAGGATACTCGATTAATATATGTTTAGTACGTGCATACCAGAATGCTCCGTTTGTAATTCCGTCGGGGAACTCCTTGCTTAGAGACATATTGTAGTGGGATTTACTGTACAACTGGGCCAAAAACCTGAAAGTCATGTCGTCGGGGCATGCAAAGTAATTTCTCCTGCAGATATAATTCCAAATAAATCTCTTGAAAGTATCTGAAAGAGATACGGACAAATCTGAAACATTATAAGCTAAGAAAAATATAAAATGTCCATGAAAAGCTAGTGAGCAGGAACATGATGAACCAAGGCAGCGAGTACGAATTGGTATCAGCCCATCTTCGACTAGAAAATATATAGAGCCAATATGATAAGAAAAGAGATTACTCAAAAGTACAGATGCAAGACGCAAAACCCACGTTTTATCTTCAGTTCCATCCCATGGGTAGTTTGCAACCAACGCTCCCTGTGAAAAAAAAACTATTAAATGGATGCACGTCATTTTTTCTGAAACATAAGAGAGAGAGAGAACATTACTCCGTGCAGAGTGGCAGATGCTGTAAAATGTATATCTTCCAACCAATTCATGATGGCTTTTGTTTCGGGTTGCCGCAAGTCAATATCATCATTCATAGGAAAGAACTATGTCAATCATGTCAGTCTATGTTCATTATGATAAATGGCACCAATTGAAAACACAAACAATTAAGCCGAAGCAGAAATGGTCCTCGGAAAAAGCATGAAAAGGAAAACTAATTGCAGATAAAAAAAAAAATTCATTTTTTTCATTGTACTTGAAGCCTGAAGGTATGTCTTAGAAAGTACTCCCTCCGTCCCATTTATCTTGTCTTGCTTTCCTTTTCGGGTTGTCCCATTCATCTTGTCTCATTCAAAAAATGGCAACTTTTCTACGCACAATCAACCACTTTCCTTTATGGAACCCACCCCTTCACTCACAATTAACAACTCTTCTTAATATACGAGATGAAAAGAAAGGAGACAAACCCAATGAGACGGAGGGAGTACATTTCATCCAACCCCATATGGTAGTTTGTAGGTAGATCTCTTTATTTTTGGTTGATTTGTAACCTATCCAATTCCCCATATATATACGGGAGTAAATGTAGTTCAAATACATACATCTCCTTCTCTTTTACATACATAACGCGGAGTACCTGGTCTGGAAAATCACGATTCAGATCAATGTTGTTTGCATTTCCACGCCTCCTCAGAGCATATCCATCGGGGTTCATGGATGGAAGTATATGAAGGTGGACACCACTTACAATTGTGGTCGCCTAATCAATTGGTAGCAACAACAAATAAGCATAGTAGGCCACAACTAAACCATAAGAAATAGGAATCACAGGAAGCAATCAATCTAACATGATTTCCACAGAAAAAAGCATTAGCTAATAGTCACCCCTATTTCAAATGAACTTATAATAATCACTAAAAGGAAAGCAACAATTTGGAAGTACTTCAATGTGTTTCGAGGAGAGACAAAGGCATTACCAATGCGTCCTTCATATAATTGTCGCACAGCCAATTCGCTAGAAGCAGCAAAAGTTCACGGCCAACAGGTTCATCACCGTGCACATTTCCAATGAACTACAAACATGAGGCAATTGAGATAATGTTGGTGTTACACATATCGTAAACATGTTATGTAATATTTCTCAAATGATTGCTTATCTTTTTGCTAAAGTATGAGTCCGTCATGATTTCAGAAGTATTTTCTAATCACAACAGTTATTAAACCGTAAAGTGATGGGAGGTTAAGCAAATCACCTTAAAAGCCGGCTTAGGCTCCGTTTCCCCTGGGGAGTCAGAGATTTCCATAGCCAACTAAGTTCAGAAAAAGATATAGTGAGCGAAAACTTTCACAGCCTAAAACTGTATACAGAACAAACTGACAAAATGAAGGTCTCAGGAAAACGTATTAGTACCAGAGGAACTCCACGTACACTCTTGCCGATGCTGATTGCCGATTCCGTCAACCCCACAAAGAGAGAATCAGAGCACATCACATAATTGCAGGGTCCTTGAAACAATATATAACAATGAAGTAGCAACCTTATAGAGTGTGTCCGCGCTACTTTTGGAACTGAGTTCATACATTACTTCTACCACTATCTAAAAAAAGTTGATATCCCCCTCGAACATAAATTACTCCAAATATATATTAAGTGGCATCTGGAATATTAAAATAGATCTTCAATTTAATTCAACAGAAAACAATACTCATTCCATCCCGGTATTTGTGTGGGCCTTTCCTTTTCGGTATGGGATTAAGAAAGTGGTGTTATGAGGTGAAGATTGTTTGAATTTTTGGTAGTTAAATTGGTCCGAACAACCCAATCTTTGTCTTTTTTAGAATGAGCTACATTTAGTGCGACGGCCAAAAAAGAAAAAAGAAAAACGAGCCACTTTTAGTGGGACGGAGGGAGTATATATGTGGATATGTTTTCAACGAAATTTCAAAAAGAGGGGAAATTAACAGATTGGTGAGGCGCAGAGCATTTCTTCTTCTCGATATTTCCACTTCTAGTTACGAGGTGCTAAATTGTTACCAAAATAGAAGACTAATCACCAAAAATAGCATCACAAAACACTTTACTTATATGTTGGACTGTGTATCATTATACGGAGTTAAGAGTGTGCAAAGAATTACCTGTAAATTCTGGAGATGTTACTGCAACGGCGGTTAACTTCCGTCATTGCCTTCTCAAGATCAGCATTACTCATATAACCTTGTGCTAACTTTTCACTGCCAAATTTGCTTCAGACTTTAGCTACACTAATTTTTCTCTAACTTAAAGGAGAGAGAAGTAAGGCAGAGAACTTACAGCCTTTCAATATAATCTTGCTCCGATATCTGAAAGTTCTTGTCTGAAAACAAATGCCTCCCAGAACGCCCATAAACACTCTCAACATAGCCTGAAAAAAAAATAAGGTTTAAAAATCAACATTTTCCTTACTAGGGATTCAATTACTAAATATCCAGTTTTCCCCCAAATTGTTTTCAAAGCCAAATTACAACTTCAGAGCTCAAAAAGGAGCAAATGCGAAGCTAATTACCGATTTTCAACACAAAATCTTACCATGAAAAACTTCAAATCCTCTAAGAAAAGCCACATTTCCGGATGCAACAATATACACATAAATTGAAAATAGAAAATTGTACTCAGATCAAGCGCGCAGAGAGAGGAGGAGAGATAACAATAATACCTGATTTATTGTGAATCTGGAGGTCGCCGCCTCGGGCATAGGAGAAGCGGAAGAGATGGGAGAGGTGAAGACAGAGAAAAAGGAGAGAGAATAACATTTGGAGGTTCTTATTTTCATTGAAAAACGATCGAATCTGCAAAATATGACTGCTATCGCTCAATAGATCGTTGAAAACGGAAGTCACGTGAGCGACACGTGACATTAAAAATAAATTAGGTCAACGTGCTTATAGATAAATTAAAACATTAATTTTTTTTAGCAAAAATAGGAGTTAAGTGTTATTTCGATTCAAAATAAATTAGAGGAATTTGCTCAAATACCCAGTCCCATTAAAAATAACACAATACTATCCATTTTTTAAAGTTATGTTTACCAAATATCCAACATTACAAAATTACCCTCACTTTTTCACTTATGCCTACGAGTGCCGACGAGTGCCGATGGTGAGCCTACGGGTGCCGATGGTGAGCCGATTTTCATCAGATGTGCACTACCTTGAGTGCCGATGGAGTGCCTATGGGGATCATATGAGTGCCTATGATGTTGATATAAATTTTAAGCTCTCAGCACCATAGGCACTCCATAGGCACTCTTCGGCACTCAAGGCAGTGCACATATAATGAAAATCAGCTCACCATCGGCACCCGTAGGCTCACCATCGGCACTCGTCGGCATCCGTAGGCTCCCCTCAGCACTCATTGACACAAGTAAAAAAGTGAGGGTAAATTGATAAACTTTGGTATTTTGTAACTATAATTATAGTGGGTGGGTAGTTTTTTATTTTTTTAAGTGGGAATGGGTATAAACATATATTTCCACAATAAATTATTCCATTAAGAAAAAAGTAAATAGTCAAATTTATTATTTTTTCCGTAACATTCAAATTCGTCATTGACTTTTTAATACATTTCAATTTCATCGTCACATTCATCCCTCTACATTTCTCATAACATTTAAATTGATCTCCCATCTTTCAGTTGAGTCATATGAACCTAAATTTCATAACTTGGTCCGAAATATTCATCCTCCCGTTCGCCACCATCCCTCAATTTTTAACCGTAAATCAATCTCAATTTTTTACTTGTAGGAAGAAGTTAATAAAATAAACGACTGCATTTCGATGTAGTAATGAAGTTAATGCTACGAGGCAGTCATGTCAGCAGAAAAGAGAAAGTTAGGTGAAGGTGAGGATAAATATTATGTATGAGATTAAAATATTAAGCTTATATAACTCAATTAAAAAACATAAAAATTAATTTGAATATCATGGAAAATACGAAGGACCAACATGTTTAATCTAAAAAAAATCGGATTACTTAGTAGGATTTGTGTTTTAAATTGGCCAAATATTGAATTGGTTGGCCAATATTGTTTAGCCCACTAAAACTGGTTATTAACTGGATTATTTCCTTCGTAAACATTAATTTCTACTCATGTAATCCCTCTCTTTCACTAATCAGATTTTATTATAGAAAGTAGGGGTGTAAAAGTTCGGTTCGGTTCGGTTTTTAGTACAATTTAGGAACCGAACCGAACGTATGAAAGTGGTTTGGTTCGGTTCGGTTTAAGATGTACTTTATTTTTGGAACCGAACCGCTTAGAAATGGTTCGGTTCGGTTCATTGGTTCTACCTTTTTAAATCCTAAATATATTTTTTTGATCCATAAAATTCCATACATGCTTAACGTGAATGAAATCCAAGCACTACAACTCCAAAATATTAACAAAATATAAATATACTAAACATAACTACAAAATTTAATCTCCAACTAGGGCTCCAAAATATTAACAAAATATAAATATACTTAACATAACTATAATAGTTAATCTCCAACTAAGGGAAACAAATTCATGACTTCACAGTCCACATAGGCAGTAGCAAAATGAAACAACTTCATGACTCCACGTAAACGGATGAACTAAGAACTCCCAGAAAAAAATTCCTACGGATGGAGGACTTGTTCAACTTTTACGTGTTGGTAGAAAAAGTGAAAATGGTATTGAGAATGAATTGAAAAATGAGAAAAAAGATGGAAATCAGAATTGAGAAGACAGAAGAGTGGTGTAGTCAGGACTCAATTGTGCGGCGTGCCCTACTGCCCTAGTGTAATAGTAGTATTAAAATATCTTTTTTAATTTTTTTAGTTACATATTTACATATGCATCAATTACCTATTATACTTCTAGTAATCACTTATTAGTATACTACCTAGTAAGTAGTATGTAGTATTAACAAAAAAAATTATATTTCATTTGGTTCCATTGGTTCGGTTCGGTTTGAGCGGTTTTTAAACCTTTGGAACCGTGAACCGAACCGATTGTAAACAGTTTCGGAAAATATAAACCAAACCGAACCACGAAACTGAACCGAACCACATTTTTCGGTTTAGTTCAGTTCGATTCCGTCGATTTCGCGGTTCGGACCGAAACCACTTACACCCCTAATAGAAATAAATGAGTGGACTACAATCACTCTAAATAAATGGACCCCACCATTTTATTCTTTTACGCTACACATTTTATTTTCTACCCACTTTTTAAATTCTCATGTCAAAAAGCAATGAGATTTGATTAGTGAAACGGAGAGAGTACATTTCAAATAACGACTATTAACTTTTCCATCATTAACATGAGAATGAAAGAAACTATTCATGGAATAAATTCTCTCACATGGCAGTCACGCATGTATGTTTGCAAACATCACCAATGCAACATAAATCACTTGAATTTGGGCCCACCCATGTAGCACATGGGGTACTAAATATTATAACACGTGAAAAATGTTATTATAAAAAGTTCGATCTTTAAAAAAAAAAATTGTAGCACATTTATTCTTTCTTTTCGTGACGAGAGTAATCTGCATTACGTTCGCTAAAGAATGTTCAATTAGTTCGGAAACTATCTATTCAATACCTAAACAAACACCAATAAGACTTTGCTTAATTAGACACGAGTTTTTCCAAACAAATTCGTCTAAAGACTTCCCTAAAACATGCTACATCTACTCAAATAAGGGAAACCATCAACATCAACACCTAAAACCTTTATTGATCTCATTTCTAGTTCATGGTTATATGTGATTAATTGAAGTTCAATTCTTACTCCTTATATGTTCTACGTTGTCTTTAAACGACACATTTCGATTTTAGAAAACGATACTTTATTTGACTATACTAGAGTCGGGTCGGGTCGCCAAAATTTATGTTCTTTGGTAAAAACATGAGTAAAAAGTTATTCGAAGAAAACAATTTGTGCATGATCAGTGGTAGATCCAGAATTTAGGATGGACTGAAATCCATTAATTCGGCCATGCAAATATTGAAAAAATCTTGGGATAAATCCATAATTTCTTGGGATAATAATTTTCAAAAAATAGAAAGAAATTTCAATGTAAGTATAAAATTTGCGGGGCGATTGCACCCACCCGCCCCCTTAAATTATGCATCAACTTCTCATGGTGGTCATGGATGGAATGCCAATATGCTATAATAGCTATTTCCCACGTTTGCATATTTAGCAGTTAAGATCTCCTCTGCACTCTCTCTCTCTCCCCCAACTCTCACACTTTTCTTCTCTCTCATCTCCCTTTACCAAATTTCTTGAAAATCCCTTTTCATCTTGCTGCTTATTTCATGGAACAGAGACTTGCTCTGCTTTCTCCCCTGTTTGCATGAGGTGTGGTTTTTCCTTTTTGTTTCTCAATTTAGTTTCAATGGTAAAAAATACTAGTCTTCCCATTTGTTGAAGTAGAAATCTAATCACACTAACTCCATAAACAAGAAAGACTTGATCATTACATATTACTTCTTCACATATTTATAGTGCAGTTCCGATTTGATCCAACTCTGTTTACCACATTGCAAGTTTACGAATCTTGATCTTAGAAAAATTCTTGAGATTTTTTTTGTTGCTTCCAACGTGTGTAGATAAAGAGGGCGATGGCGAATTCGAGCGAAAGGTGGACCGATAGCCTCAAGTTCTCCTCACTATTCCGGCCTCCTCCGCAAGATGCAGAGCAATGGAATGTAAGTGTTTCGTTATGTTACCATTAGGGCTTCGGGATGTAAACAAGCCGAACTTTATTTGAATAGCTCGGGCTCCAGCTCGATAAGGCTCGGCTCGAGTTCGAAAGTTCATATTCGTCAACTTTTTCGAGCCGAATTCGAGCCTAAGATTATTCGGCTCGAAAATTCGCGAGCTCAGCTCGATTATTTTATAAATATTATTTAATTATATGTTATACTCCCTCCGTCTTAATAAATATGACTTGTTTGATTTCGCAACATAGATTAAGATGTTTGTTGTGTGTAAAATAAAATAGGATAAAGTTAGAGAGTTATTTTATGTTGGGAAACGAACAAGCCAACTTAAAAGGGATAACTCAAAAGGGGAAATAAGTCATGTTTATTAGGACATATGGAGTATTAAATAATATTATTATTATTTATTTATTTATTAATATTTATAAAATTATATTTTTTTTAAAAAATACAAAAATTATCAAGATTTTGAGCCAAGTTTGAATACCATAACTATTTATCGAATCGAACTAGAGCCCATATTAAAAATTCGATTGGTAGAAAGATCATTTTTCTACCATACTTGCTATCTCTTAGTCTATAGAATTATAATCTATAATAAAGATAGAGCTTAAAGTTTCTATATTTTTATATATAATGACAATCTACAATATTCTCTTCATAAATGTGTATATTAATTCCACATATTGCATAGCCTAAAACAAATAGTCGAGTCGAACCTCTGCAAAGCTCGGCTCGGTTCCGTTACGGTCCTAGTTACCATATTTACATTTTGTGAATATTTGCACATAATTTTTTTTTCTGAATTGTAGGCTCAAGTTACTGGCTATGTAGAGTTGCTAAGCCAGTTCACTTCAGAGCAATTTCCTAATGATTTAGCTGAGGTAAATTCATGTTGTAAGAACCAATTGTGAAATCTTTTAGTCTAACCGATAAAGAGTTTGTGTATTTAGCTGATCAGAAGCAGATATCCAAGTGATGGGAACACACTATTCGATGACGTTTTGGGTACAAATAAACACAATCATATCCAAATCTACTCACACTCGTCTTCTCAAAAACTTTACCTAATGACTTGTATGTGTTTTCTTCTTTTCAACTTGAAGCAACTTTTGTTCTTCATCATCCGGAGCACGGCCTGGCCGTTATCATCCCTATCATTTCATGCATCCTTGATGGCTTGGTTGAGTATGGTAGGAGCAATCCCCCCTTTGCTTCTTTCATCTCCCTCTTCTGCCCCAAAAGCAAGGTAGAAAATCATCTATTCATAATTCGTCCACATAATAAATTCAAGGCAATTAAATTGGTCTAGCAGTCTTCAATCTTTGCATATTTGGCCAAATTGGTCCATAATTTATTTATTTTTTAAATTTTTGTTCCTAAATTATTAAAATTTGGTGGAATTGGTCCTTCCGTTAAATTTTTCGTCTATCAACGGTTAGTCAACGATATTTTGACAATATACAAACTCACTATTAAACTTTGAAAGTTTGGCGGGATTGGTAATCAAAAATATCTATTTCGAAAATGCTATTCGAATATTTTATTAATTAATTTAAAATATCATTGACTAACCCTTGATCGACTGACGAAAAATTTAAGGGAATGACCAATTTTGCCAAATTTCAATAGTTTGGGGACCAAAAACTGAAGAAAAAAAAGATTAAAGACTACTTTGACCAAAAAATGTAAAGATTGCGAACTATTTAGATCAATTTATCTAAACTTAGTGGTTGCTTCATGCGATGATGCATTGTGTTTAATAGGTTTACTCCGAGCAATTGAGCCTAGCATGTGGTGAAATACTAAGAATCCTTACTCACTACAACCAACCACTCTACAACAAAGATCTCCACGAATCGACGGACGCAGTATCTTCGTTCTACTCGCCTCCCTCGAATCAAACTAGGCCATTGTCCCCATGGATCACCGATATACTCCTCCAAGCATCTCTCTCAATCAGAACTGATTACTTCTGTTGGTAAAGTTTGTTACTGTTATAATCCATAGACCTACGTCCACGGACAGAGGAAAGAAAATTCACTATAAAAGAGGATAATACAAATCCGGGTCTCTAAAATATGTTCATAGGCTCAAAGAGAAAAATTAATGATAAACTTCATTAATTCTGATATGACGACTCAATTTCCTTAAAGGATTATGATTTGAGCCATAATTTGCTTACAACTGGCTGCGTTTAACTCAATCTCGGACGTGTTTTAGGTGTGCGGGCATCAACGGGACTTATGCAGCCACACATCTCAAACCGGCCTCGCTTTCTTGCCACGGATCGGGGAAGCATCCCCTGTTCCACACGTCCACCCCAAGGTGGGCCGTGGCTAATGGAGCTGCGGTTATACTGAGTGTGTGCGATGAGGAAGTTGGTCGATACGAAACTGCTGCATTGACTGCTGCTGCAGTCCCTGCAGTGCTGCTTCCTCCTGTTACAACACCTAAGGATGAGGATCTAGTGCCCGGCCTCCCAGTTCTCGAGCCCTATGCACGCCTCTTTCACCGGTATATTCATATCCTCTCGAGTTCAGGGATTCAATCTTTTTTGTGCATCTAATCATCCTTTTATAGATACTATGCATTTGCAAGCCCAAGTGTGACACAAGAGCTGCTTCACCGCCTTCTCGACTCCCCACCGGCTTGGTCTCATTACGCGCTTGAAGCAGCCGTGCAGCTGGTGGAGCTCCTCCGAGCCGCAGAGGAACATTCCTCCAACATAAGGGTATAACACATAAGCATAAATCCAACTTCCATCTAAGCCTTTATTTCTCCATTTTAAGCACTAACTGTCGGCCATAAATTCATGAAGCTTCCGAGCAACTGGATGTACCTCCACTTCTTGAGAGCAATAGGAATAGCAATGTACATGCAAGGTGGAACTGCTGCTGATGCTGCAGCTGCATTGCTCTTTCGAATACTTTCCCAACCGGCCTTACTCTTCCCTCCCTTAAGCCTAGTAGACGGCGTTGATCCTCGAACCGATCATTTATCGAACCATTCGTGCAAAAGAAAGTTGTATCACCTCAGAGAACTTCCAACAGCCGAGGCTGTTCTAGAAGCTTCCGCACAAGGGATCGCGTCCATGCTTTGTGAACACGGCCTTGAGGTCGAGTGGCGAATCTGCATGATATGGGAAGCAGCCTACGGTTTAGTCCCTCTCAACTCCTCATCAATGGAGAATCTTCCGGAAATCATAGTTGCCACTTCTCTGCAGCCTCCTGTGCTATCATGGAGCTTGTACATCCCCCTCCTTAAAGTGTTGGAGTATTTGCCACGTGGCAGTCCGTCCGAAGGCTGCCTAATGAAGATCTTTGTAGCCACCATTGATGCGATTCTCGAAAGAACTTTCCCTCGTAAGGATTCCGCATCGAAGAGTCTGGTTGCTGCTGAGCTTCGTACGGTGATTCATTCTCTATTTTTGGGTTCGTGCGCTTCCGTAGGCCTTGCCTCGCGCCTTATGTTTGTCGCGCTGACTGCATGCGCGAGCCATGAGGCGAAAGTTAAAGAGATTGAAGGTGGTGAAAAAGGGCCTTTAACAGTCTTTGATTCTTACGTAATTGCGGCCGTCTGTGCTCTCTCGTGCGAGCTGCAGACTTACTCACTAACGTCGAAGCAGAGGAGAAGCTATAGAGCTATTGAACACACGCGTCGAATCTTGTCGATTCTCGAAGCGTTATTGTCATTGGAGTTATCCTCCATAGGGAGTTCAGATGAAATAGCGGCCACTGTGATGGTTTCTGCTCATGTTTCCGATATGTTTAGGCGTACGAATGCTTGCATGCAAGCGCTGATACTGTTGATGAGGAGGAAATGGGACAGGGAGATTCATTCAAGAGCGACTTCCCTTTTCAATGTAATCGATTTCCACGGTAGAACCGTTGCGTATATAAGGGACAGAGCAAGGCCTCTGGAGGCGGGGCTTGCAGAAGCCCCGCCTCATTGCTTTCGTGGGAGGAGATGCAAGACTCATGTTGGATGGTTTAGTTCTGTTCTTGTGGAGAAACAAGAACTGTGTTTCTTGGTGGTTTCTTTGTTGTGGCACACGTTGATCGCGTCGCCCGAAATCCAGCCGAGAGCGGAGAGCACATCCGCGCAGCAAGGATGGAGGAAGGTAGGTAAATTCCATCTCTTCAAGTGAAAATGCATAAAACTACTCTGTGTTTTAAAAAAAGTTTGGGCGGCCACCAACTTCTCCGGTCAATTTAGTTGTGCGTGAATCTCAAACGATCTGAACTTTTCACCTAGTAAAAATTATATTTTTGCCCTTTATTTACATAACTAAAATTTTGAATATTTTAAGGGTATTTTAGATATTATACATGAGGGGAAAAAATCTTGCTTAAGTGAAGATAAGCTTCCACAATCATGTGTTCAAGTGAATTAAAAATACCAACCTTTTTTTTCATATTTTTTTTTTTTTTTTAAATTTTTTTAAGTATTTTAGATTAAATTTTTTTTTAACAAACTTCCACTCTTTGTTTTAAATTTAAAAAAAAAGCATGTAACTTTTCCCATCGATTTTAATTGTGCGTGAGTCTCAAACACTATAAACTCTTTCACTCCGTTAGTTTGTCAATAAAATTACCTTTATTCCCTTTATTTCCATAACTAATATTTTGGACATTTTAAGCATATTTTAGACATTATATTTATACATCAATAAAAAAAAATCTTGGTCAATCACATTCCTAGCTCTTGAAATGCACGCATAATTAAATTTGGATACTTGGGTTCACGGTGTATTTTCTTTAAAAAAAAAAAACATAGTAGTTTTACGTATTTTCACCTGAACCCAAGTACTTTTCTCTGTATGCAGGTGGTGGATGCTCTCTCCAACGTAGTCTCGGCCTCACCAGCAAAAGCAGCAACAGCTGTTGTTCTTCAAGCAGAGAGTGAGTTAAAGCCTTGGCTTGTTAATGAGAATGAGGCTAGTCAAGAGATGTGGAGGATCAACCAGAGGATAGTGAAAGTGATTGCTGAGCTAATGAGCAGCCATGAGAACTCCGAAGCTTTGATGATTCTAGCTGGTGCATCGGACCTCCTCCTCCGCGCCACCGACGGGATTCTAGTCGACGGTGAAGCCTGCATTCTCCCACAACTCGAGGTAACTTCACTTCAAACATAAATCGGAAAAAGTGCAAAAAAATAACGTGTGTTCATATAGTTTTATAATGTGTACGAAATATAATGTGAATGTCGCACGAAATACCTTTGCAAAAAGTTATATTTTTGGCCTTTTCTTTATGACAAAATTTCGAAGATAGGGGTATTTCGTGCAACATTGGTTAAGAATAGAGGGTATTTCGTAATATATTGTTCTATAACACATCATATTCCGTTAAACATTTTCTAGGAATACATGTTATTTTGTGAAAAATTGAACATGTGATAGTTTTACGCAATTTTACCTGAACACAAGATAGTTTTATAATGTGCACGAAATATAATGTGTTCTCGAACAATGTTGCACGAAATGTCTTTGCAAAAAGTTTTTTAGTTTTTTTTTAATTTATAACAAAATTTCGAATGGAGGGGCATTCTGCGCAACATTAATTGGTTAAGAATACGGGGTATTTCGTAAAATATTGTTTTATAATACATCTTGTAATGTACTACATTTTTAGAAATAAGGGTTATTTCATGAAAAAAATGAATATATGATAGTTTCATCCAATTTTGCCTGGTTTTTTGCACTTTCCCCCTCGTAAGTCTTTCTGAATGAAAATTGTGCAGTTGCTCGAAGCCACGGCTAGGGCAGCTCGAACCGTGCTAGAACGGGGCGAATCCGGAGTGGGAGTAGCAGATGGGATATCAAACCTATTGAAGGTAACATTTTTACATGACAATAAACACTAAAATTATCCATGCAAGATGAAATTGTATGAGAAATTGAGAGGGTAACGATCGTGTATATGCAGAGGCGTCTACCGATGACGGTTGGGTGTGTTTCCCATCCGAGCGCTCACGTACGCGCTCTCAGCACGTCGGTTCTACGTGCAGTTGTGCGCGTTTCTTCCATGAAACCGCGATGCCTCAGAGGAAGCCTCGCGGAGTTGGGAGAGGATGTGGAGAAATGCTTGAGATGGGAGGCGCATGGCCGCCTAGCAGGAGGCTTGCCCATCCAGTTTCTTGAAGCCACCGCAAAGGAGTTAGGCTTCAGTGTTTGTATTTAAAACAATCTACCTTGCTAGTTGTTAGGTTTTCTTTGATTAGAGTATGGTGAAACTATGCATTGCCAAACAAAGATTTGTTACTATTTTGGATTTTCATTGAAGATTGGGAATAGATGGACTCTCTATAGGACATATTTTACTCACGAGATTCATCACTACTTTAGCTACTTTAACGGCTTGGCCGATTACTCGAAATTCTCGATTATTTCATTTCCTGATGTTAGCAATGTACAGTGGACAAATAGGATTAAAGTCGGAAAATTTGATGCTAGGTATGATGTACCTTAGGGTGGTTTTACAATCTCCGTGATTTGCGCTATGCACACAAGTTCGAGGGCTTTCCTTCCGCACACCGAAGCGTAATTTGCGTGTTCCTCGTTATAAAAAAAAATATATCGCATTTTGGGGTACGAGGAGCACTGCCCCTAGCACTAAACAAACTTTCATGGACCTACTTACTTATCACAAACTAATTTCATTAATTTGACAGTGACACCATTAAATAATCTACATCAAACGTAGGAAACTAAGCAAATTAGTAGTAACATTCAACAACAATCTTCAATAGATTATTCAAAAAACTTAAGTGAAATAAAGACTATTTGAAAGCTTCAATGAAATACTTGTTTACGGTTTTTGAAAATTCAATAGATTATTATTTTTTTTAAGTGATTTAAAAAAAAATAATTTTAAACCATATAGACAGACAAATTAATCAATATTTGATAGTTCCAATTATATAAATCGTGATATATCAAAGTTCTAACCCAATAATCAGTGATGACATATTTTTTTCCCTACGTTTTATGCATCTTTATCGAGAATCATAACTATGTCTCTACATTTGATCCGACGTAGATGAAACAAGATCATTTTTGCTTAACTCATCTTAACTTGGTTTAATATTTAATGTATCTCTACTTTTAAATTTTGGTAGTCTTAAGCCGATTAAAATCGAATTTTCTTCAGTAATTATTGTGCCCCATGATTTTATATTTAATAATTATATTGAAAGAAATAAACTTTCAAATATGCATTCTTTCAGTCAAAGACCGCGAAAATAATTACATGTAATCCTTGAATACCAGAAAACCTGCGAAACGCATGAAATTCGTACCTCTGTAATCAAAGGGTTTCTCTTTCTCCTCCGCATCCTCAAATTTCTGCGCTAAACCCCGATTTCCGCGTCGCGATAATGAGGAATTTGTGAAGAAAGGGAGGAGACGAACCGCGGCGAGGCATGGAGGGCGGGAGCGCGCCGTCGGATGATAATTTGGTGGAGGATTTGATAGCAATCGTCGATAGCGTGCAGAATATTGGGGGATTTCGCAAGACCCAGCGGAAAGAGGGCACCAATCTCGTACGGAGGCTGAAGCTGTTCGTCCCGCTTCTCGAAGAGATCCGAGAAATTGAGCACGCCAGCATCCCCTTAGCCGGAATTGCGTGTTTGAGGAAGTTGAAGGAGGCGTTTCGATAGGCTAAGAAGCTCTTGAGGTTGTGCAACGAGGGCAGCAAGATTTACTTGGTGGGCGATTCCCCCAATTCCAATTTTGCAACCCTTTTTTCCTTGCTGCATTTTTTTATTTAATTTTTATTATGCTTTTTTGTTTGTGTTTTTGAATTTAGGCGTTGGAGAGTGAATCGATGATGGCGAGATTTCATAAGGTTTATGAGTCCATAAGTGTTGCGGTGGAAGGGATGCCGTACGAGGAGCTTGGGATATCTCAAGAAGATAGAGAACAGGTATATGATTGATGCATATTTTATTTTATATCAATTATTGCATAGAAATCTTGATAGTGTCGAATCAAGAAGTCAGTTCGAAGGGGGGATTTTGATTTTGGTGTGTGTATGGATTTGATTATTGCATCTGTGGTTTATGGAATCGAAATCTTGATAGTGTCAAATTCAAGAACTCAGCTCAAAAGGGGAGATTTTGATTTTTGGTATATGTATAGATTTGATTATTACATCCAAACTATGCTATGATTTTATGGAATAGAAATCTTGATAGTGTCAAATTCAAGAACTCAGCTCAAAAGGGGAGATTTTGATTTTGGGTATATGTATAGATTTGATTATTGCATCCAAAAACTCTACCATGGTTTATGGAATAGAAATCTTAATAGTGTCAAATCAAGAACACGGCTCAAGGGAGAGATTTTGATATTGGGTGTGTGTATAGATTTGATTGTTGCATCGAAATCGTTTCAGCATCAAAAACTCAGCTCAAAGGGAAGGTTTTTGCATTTGGGTATGTAGATGTAGTAATGGATCAGCCATGTTCATAGATTTGATCATTTCATCCAAAACTCTGTTTGTATTGGAACCGTCATGGTTTATAGAATAGAAATCTTGATAGATTCGTACCAAGAATTCAGCTCAAAGGGGAGATTTTGCATTTGGGTATATGTAGTAATGGATCATCTACGTGCATAGATTTGATTATTGCATCGAAAACTCTGTTTGAATGTGAAATGTCATGGTTTATAGAATACGAATCTTGATAGTTTCGCATCAAGAATTCAGCTGAAAGGGGAAGTTTTTTGCATTTGGGCATGTTGTAATGGATAATGTATGTGCATAGATTTGATTATTGCATCCAAAACACTGCTCTTATTGGAAATGTTATGGTTTATAGAATAGAAATCTTGATAGTGTGGCATGCACAGAATGGCGATTTCGTGGTTGGATATGTTGTAATGAATCAGCTACGTATGTCGATTTCACTATTAGACTCTGTTTCATCCAATACTGCCCAAATAGGAGATTGTATGGTTGAATATGTTGTGCTTGGTCCGTTGTGTCGAATAGAAATCTTGATAGTTTCGCATCGATAACTCAGCTCGAAGGCAAAATCTTGCATTTGGGTTATGTTTTAATTGGATCATTAATGTGCATATATTTGATTAATGGTTTATAGAAATAGAAATCTTGATTGTCTTGAGGCCATTATCTGTCTTTCTGAGGTTTAATTTAATGCAAAATGGATGTAGATCGAGCTACAACGCGTGCAACTGAGACGCGCCAAGAGGAGAAGGGATACACAAGACATGGAGCTAACGATGGACTTGATGCTGTCGTCCCTGTCTACAAACGACAGAAACGCCGACATCGCGAGCATCGAGAGGCTAGCCAACAAGCTATCACTTTACACACCTGAGGAATTGAAGGAAGAAACTCTATGCATCCAAAAACTCTTCAAAGAAAGGAGCATCACTAACGAATGCCGGCATCAAGTCTTGAACCTCCTCGAAAAGCTCAAGATTTTCGCGGACGTCGAGAAAAACGACGTCCCAGATGAAGAATCCGACGCCAAATCAAAATTAACTGCCGTTTCCATCCCTAACGAGTTCCTGTGCCCGATCACGCTCGAGATCATGACCGACCCCGTAATCTTTGCTACCGGGCAGGTATAAATCTTTTCTACCCTTCAAATTATGTTATGTTTTAAGGTTACTTGTTGGGGATGGTGCAGACGTACGAAAGAAGCAGCATTCAGCAGTGGCGCGACTCGAACCACGTGACTTGCCCGAAGACGGGGCAGACGTTGGAGCACTCTCTGCTAGCACCAAACTTTGCACTCAAGAACTTGATCCTAAAATGGTGTGAGAAGAATGACCTCCCACTCCTGAAGGAAGCGCCGACGAGCACGGAAATCGCCCCCTCCGCCAACGATGCGAAAATCGCGTCGTTGGTTCAAAGCCTCTCGTCGATCAAGCTAGAAGAGCAAAGAAACGAGGTTGAGGAGATTCGCATGCTATCGAAAGAAAGCTCCGAAAACCGAACTTTGATCGCCGACGCCGGCGGAGTCGACCTCCTCATGCAGCTCCTATTGTACCCCGATTCGAGAATCCAAGAAAACGCGGTGACCGCGTTATTCAACCTCTCCATCGACGAATCCAACAAGAGGTTAATCTCCGAACGAGACGCCATTCGGCTATAATAGAGATCTTGGAGAAGGGGACGATAGGAGCGAAAGAGAACTCGGCTGCATCGCTCTTTAGCCTCTCGATGCTCGACGAAAACAAGGCCAAAATCGGATCTTTAAACGGGATCCCTCCATTGGTGGAGCTGCTAAGAGGAGGGACAATCAGAGGGAAGAAAGATGCAGTGACTGCACTCTTCAACCTCTGTCTCAACCTGGCCAATCGGTTTACGGCGGTTGAGGCCGGAATCGTGCAACCCTTGCTCAGAATCCTCGACGATAAGAAGCTGGAGATGACGAACGAAACGCTCTCCATGCTGTTGGTTATCGCGTCGAGCTCGGAGGGGAGGAGGGAGTTAGGGCAGCTTCCTTTTATAGAGACTTTGGTGAAGCTTGTAAGAGATGGGACTGAGAAGAACAAGGAATGTGCTCTTGCTGTGCTGCTGGAGCTGGGATTGAATAATAGGAATATGATTCTTGCTGCTTTGCAGTATGGTGTGTATGAATACGTTGTCGGCGTTTCGAAGAACGGGTCGGAGAGGGGCCGGAGGAAGGCGAACGCGTTGCTCCAGCTCACGAGCACGGCTCTAGAAATTCCCTAGGTGCACAGTTCAGATACGGGTTTTTAGAAGCCGGAGAGAGGTCGAAGAAAGGTTGACTCGATGATCCGGCTCGAGAACACGGTGAAAACCGATTATCATGTCTAATTTACGCAACGTTGTCCCATAGAATAAGTATTTAGATAGTTATTATACAAATCATAAAATTATGTCGTAGTCATTTAAATATCTATTATTGAATAGCGATGGGATATAATTTTTGGAAATTATATTATTATTATTATTATTATTATTATTATTTGGATGTAAGAAATTAGAATGTAAAAATAATTTAAGAAGTAATATAAAAGCAGCTGAGCGGCGAGCGCCCTCTTATTTGAAAACCTCCCCTGCTCTCGCGCCGTCCCACCCCACCATATCTGCTATCGACGATTTGTTGCTGCTCCCTCCTTCGGCGAGTCTTCCTCCATTTCAATTTATGAAATTAAAGTACAATTAGTAGTAAAATAAGGTTAAGCTCTTGAATTGTGGTGTTTGGCGCGTGTGTTCTTCGTTTTCCTCTTCTATTCTCAATGTTTGGAGTGAATTAATTTTTGAGTTAATTATTCTTTGAAATCTATATTTGGCAGTGCTTTTTTTGATTTTTTTCGGAATTTGGTAAGCTTGAAGTGGTATTCCTCAGAGCAAAAAAGTCCTGAATTAGCTCGTAGTACTGTATTCGTCTTCCTTTTTAGGTTTTACTTTGTTGATTAGTCAGCCAAGCCATAAATTTGGACGTTTCTTAGTTCTGGAAAGGGAATTTAACTATCAATCTGTGTCAGTTTGACTGATTTTCTTTGGTTGTGAACTTTGTTGTGAAGACAGGCATTTTCTAGGGTTGGCTAATTATTGTTGACTGTGTTTTTTAAATTCTGGAAAGGGGAATTTAATTATCAATGTTCGTCAATTTGATTTTCGAGCTTTTATTGTGAATATATGACTACTTCTCTTAGGTCGGGATATCTTGTGGAACTGATTCCAATCAAGTTTACACGCATTTACTTCCGCGATGATCGATACTGAACGTAATACTAACGGAACGAGTGGCAGTGGGACTGCCAATCCTGCTTCTGTTAAAAAGACAGCCCTAAGAGATGTGCAGAACGAAAATGTGGGATCAATCCATAAGCAGCAAGATAATTTACTTCCCAGAGGAGGGAAATCACGTGGTGAAACAGTTAAGGTTTGTGGAAATAAAAGGCTTACACCTGAGTGCCCCTCGAGTTCCCAAGGTCTCCCATACTCGGCCTCCAATGATTTGAATGAGAATGTGATGAATGCTCGTAGGAGATTCGATCTAGAGCTTGGGATAGGAAGACTTCAGAGCAATGTTGAGAGAAAAAGTTCAATTTATTCAGAAGCAAAGAGTACTCAAAAGCCGACGAAGGATGGGAATCTTCATCAAGGTCAATTAGTGACACCAAGTAACCTGAAAGCAATCATGGCCGTTTCAAGTTGTGGCCCAACGGTGACTAATTCTTTGAGTAAGGATAACCATAGCACTCCAGTTGCTAAGATTTCTCAAGAGGTTCATCATTCTATTGATTTAAAGAGCACTGATGATCTGCTAAGAGTAGAAACCGAACGATTCATCCGCCTCCAGAAGTTTCTGAAACAATGTGATGAAGCTAGCCAAAGAGACTACACTCATCGTGAGTCTTTTTGTTTGGTGGATGTTTTAATGTTTAATCTATATGATATATTATCTGATCGACACTGTTTGTTTGGCGTGACTTGCTGCAGCACTTATGCATCTATCCGCCTCGGAGCTTAGCAAGCATGCGGTGGAGTTGGAGAAAAGGGCAATCCATTTGACAATAGAGGAAGGTAGAAAATCTGGACCTTTCCTACTCTTTTAGTTTCGCACATGCCTACATGGAATACGAGCTATACTGTGTATCTCTGTTTTGAGCATGAAATAGAACATTAATGCATAACCTTGATACTCGTCTTTATGACTAATAGCCTAATACTAATGATATGCAAATGCGGTATAATTTGGTTGAGTTGGTTTTAAATTTGTAAGAATCTTTGCCTTACTTAGATGTTAAATACTACCTCCGTCCCGCTAAAAGTGACCATCTTTTCCAATTGGGACGTCACACTAAAAGTCGCAACTTCCAAATTTGGCAAGTAATTGCAACCATCTCTCCTATTTATCATCTTATCTCTCCTACTTTATCATCCACTCTCATTATCTCGCTCATCTTCTCTCTCCTACTCTCTCATTATCTCATTCATCTTATGTCTCTACTTTATCATTTACAACTCTCTCATAATTTATCAACTAGTTTGTTAATTCCCGTGCCGAAAAGAAAGTGGGCACAAATAATGGTACGGAGGTAGTAGTTATAATCGGCTGAATAGTCCCATAACTAGCATAGAAATACCTGCACCATTCTATTCCGTCTTTATTGTTAACTCTATATCAGGCCTTGTGAGTGAGTAGTTGCTGTGTTCTTGATTAGTCATCTCACTCATCTACTCGACACTCAGCTCCTCTTTGTACGCTTCATTTGTCGCAGGCAACGAGATGCAGAGGTTTCAGGCTTTGAATATTTTCATCAAACCTTCTATCGAGAGTTATTTCAAGCAAACAAATGTTAACTGATGAGGTTAGTGGTAAACTTCTTGTGTTGCTCAAGGGGTTTGTTTGTATTTCTGTTTGTCAAGCAATCTGTATGCTGCTCTGCCTTCACTCTGTGGCTTGTGCCTAACTATATCTGTAGATTCTTCATTTTCTGATTAGGCCCTTGTAAATTCCTCAATCATTTGATGTTGAAAATAAACATTTTATAGAAATGTAGCTTAGGGTTTGTTCTTGCTCTCGGATCATTAAACTTTTTCACTTTTTTCGCTTTCAACTTTCTGTTTTGTTGTTTTGCTGTTAAGTTCTTGCTTTCCTTCACTCACTCTCTTCTCATGTTTATAAATTGGCTTGCAACACAAAATAGGGGAAAGTACTACTCCGTCCGTTCATTAGTAACGTCAACTACCAAAAGCTAAACAATATTATATATCAAAAAACATTACTCCCTCCGTCCTGCTATTACTGTCCTCTTTGGTTTCGGTACGAAGATTAAGAAATTTTGTTTGATTGTGTATTTTATGAGTTTTTATTGTATTAAGAAATGTACACAATTTTCGAGGAGTGGTTGGTGGAAGAAATGAGAATTTATCCAAATTTTTGCAGGGCATAGATGAGACAATCTTTTTTTTTTTTTTTGTTTCTTTTCTCATATTGTGTTTTAAGAAATAATTTTAAGTTTTCAAAAAAATAAAAATCATAAATTTCCGAGTAAAGAGTGTAACGAAAATCGTGTGAGATATAGATTTTTGGAGAGAGAGAGTATGATAATATGGGGATGAGTATTAACTATTAAGTATGAGGGATTACTTTATTTTTTGTTTAAGAGTAGTTTTTGCTATTTTAGGAAAGATGACAGTTATAGCGGGATAACCCGATTAGGAAAGTAAAAGTACATTTTTAACCTCTATGCCCAAATCAAACAAAATATTAAGTAAATTATGGATAGAATTGTCAAAGTAGTTCCAGTCCGATCCACTGGGCCTTCACATGAATTCGGCCGAGTTGGCCCGCCCAGGTTGCTGAATCCGTTCTCAAACTAAATTATATGCTCTTTAAATCAAAAATTAAATTAAACAACTCCAAATATAGAAATAATTTTGCCATATCTTTTTGATTTGGAGTAAAATCCACAATTATTGTGTTACATAACTATTTTAAGATCTATTAATATAAGATAATGGGTGGGTTTAGTTCACACCTTATGAGTTTTTCAATCTAAAGCTCAATCGATCCACCAAGTCATCTGGCCTAACCTAAAATACGAGGAGATGATTGGGGTATTTCGAGTCAATTTTAGCTTTCTGCTATGGTTTTACTACAGTTACCTCGATAAAGTATCGAACATTATTTTATTGCATCGACTCATATCGGGATTGGAAAAAATTATTATCTTAGCAAAATTATTATTTTATCGAATATTATTTTATCGAGGTTTAACTATATCATATTCGAAACCCAAAATTTTGTATTATTATTATTTTTTGTTTTTTTAAAGAGAATTGATCATAGATGAACTTCGTAGTGTACTAGTGTGGGCCCAGAGGTCCGGCCCATGCTAATCCAATAACCGCATCTTCAGAAAATTTATTCCGTTCACACTCCTCGTAAGTAACTCCTAGATAGCTTTGACGGCTACGTCTATCCTCATCGCGGAATTCTAGGCCGGTTGTATACGTGGCGAAATCTGAATGGTCCGACTCATCAATCCACTAATATCATTTGTCCTGCGCCGTTTGAATCCAAAACACAAGTGTATAACTCGATAACCTCTTCATTCTTGCTCAAATAAGGGAGCACATACGTCCCTTGGGATGGCTTAGCGGTCGAGGTGGGTGGTTCGGGATCGATAGATCCTGAGTTTAATTCCCACCAAGATCGCTAGGTGTTGTCTGTCACCCTATCACATTAAGGGTGGTTGAACCCTCCTGTGTGGTTTGCAGACTACTACACAACGTGGTTTACCCAGTGCGCACCGAAAGTAGGGGAGCATATACATAAACCGGAATAAGCATCAATTTATGTATTGTGGTTTCTTTTCAATTTTTGGTCCTATCTTCTATTTTTGGTAAATGATTTGATTTTATTACTCCCTTCTTCCTCCAATAAAAAGCATCTTTTTTTTAGAGTGCCTTATAAAAAAAGACAATTTTTATGGGACTGAGAAAATATTATTTTTTTCTATATAAAGTGTGTGTTTCACACATCACTTTAGTATTGCATATTTTATAAATAAATTATTGTGTTATGGTCAGTATCACAACATTAGATATTACTTGAATATAGTATCAAACCACGGTTTCTTCGATTTCGATTCTATCTTTCATTTTTAGATACGTGATTTGAAAAAATTGTTTTTATTTTTCGATGTAAAGTGTGTTTCACATATTACCTTTAAATCGCTTATTTTATCAGTGATTTATTGGGTTATCGCCAGTAACTACGTTAGACACTATCTAACGTATATCAAAGCAAGGAAATGAGATTGTTAATTCGAACAATTTTTCAACTTCCATGACACAAAATGTCACCGTAAAAATTAAATTAGAAATACACATCATATTAGAAGACAAAAATCGAAATTTTACAAATGTATGAAGGACATGTTCAAAAAATGGAGCTATATGGAAAGTTATTAATTCAAAACTATCCGAATATACGAATACATGAATAATATCCAATGTGTACAATTTAATATATAAAATTAGTTTTATTCTAATAATAATAACAATTTTTTGTAGCGGATAAGATTTGTTTAATTATGAAGTGGGCAAACTCAATTATAAAAATGAGAAAATAGTTGTCCTGTTTGCCGACCCGCTCTTTCTCACTCCTCAAAACAACTCCCCCCAAACGAAAGATTTAGAGAGAGAAGAGGCAGCTCTATAATTTGTATCGATGGATCCGTACAAGGTAATGATCTTATAATTGAATTGATAATTGAACGATTACGTATTTGAATTTAGTGTTTCGATTGAAAGTCTCGATCGTTTTGGTTGTTTATTTCTCGAATTTTGTTATTCGGTGATGAATTTTGAGATTTTTGGTGATGGTGCAGTACCGTTCGTCGAGTGCGTTCAATTCGCCCTTCATGACTACGAATTCTGGAGCTCCAGTCTGGAATAATAACAACTCTTTGACTGTTGGAACTAGAGGTATATCTGCTGCTTCCTGTTTTGAGTGTTCATTCAACCTGGTTTCTAAATTCTGTCTACTTTTTTGGCTAGTTGTTATTCTTAAGATTGTTTACTTGATTCGAATTGTTTCTATCAGTATTAAGTGTATTTCTTGCGTGAGAAGATATGTATGTATACAGTGTCTGTGGGTCGGATGTTTGAATTGAAGACGCAATTGATATGTTCGGATTTTGATTATTCGATGTTCTTATAAATTTATACTACCATTTGGCTGGGGATGGAATTCCTACTGTGTTAAATTTTATGTTGATCTTGACGATGTTCGATCTTTTGCAATAGATTAGGTAAAGAGTAACCTAACTTGTCTCTTCAAAATAAAAGTTAAAGGTATATGTTTCTGTAGGTCATAAAATGCATATCCAAACACTAACTACCTGCTGAGATTTCTTAGGCCAATTCACTATATCTTACAGTGTCGACATCAGTTTTATGAGAATCTTTTTCTTATGCTTTTGCCTTTTGGTTTATGTGAATCCCACCTACTTCTCGAACCAAGTTTCATGAAAACTGTAACTCCTGTTGCTCTAATGCGAAACTGCGCTATGCTATAGGTCCGATCCTCCTCGAAGATTACCATCTGGTAGAGAAACTTGCTAATTTTGATCGTGAGAGGATCCCGGAACGTGTCGTACATGCTAGAGGTGCCAGCGCCAAGGGATTCTTTGAGGTCACTCATGATATCTCTCAACTTACCTGTGCTGATTTCCTTCGAGCTCCAGGAGTTCAGACACCAGTTATTGTTAGGTTCTCTACTGTCATCCACGAGCGTGGCAGCCCTGAAACACTCAGGGACCCCAGGGGTTTTGCTGTGAAATTTTACACCAGAGAGGTGCTCCACTTTTTCTATCAACCTGCATTTCTTGTCTTAAGTAACAAACTATAGTTCATCTTTACAATAGTTTGATAAGTTATGTACTTCATATATTCGATGTAACGGTCAATGTGTTACTTTCGTTAGGTTTTTCAATTTGACTTTTAAGCATCTACAGTAGGAGTCAGAAACTTTGTTAATTTATAATCTAATGAACTAATTGCATTTGTTGATCTTTTCATGGATTCAGGGGAACTTTGATTTAGTCGGAAACAATTTCCCTGTCTTTTTCATTCGTGATGGGATGAAATTCCCGGACATGGTTCATGCTCTGAAACCCAACCCGAAGTCCCACATTCAAGAGAATTGGAGAATCCTGGACTTCTTTTCACACCACCCAGAGAGCTTGCATATGTTCAGCTTCCTCTTTGACGATGTGGGTGTTCCGCAAGATTACAGGCATATGGAAGGTTCTGGTGTTAACACATACACTCTGATTAGCAAAGCTGGAAAAGCGCATTATGTGAAGTTTCACTGGAAGCCTACTTGTGGTGTGAAATGTCTCTTGGAGGATGAAGCTATAAAGGTTGGAGGAGCCAACCATAGTCATGCCACCCAGGATCTCTATGATTCGATTGCTGCAGGCAACTATCCAGAGTGGAAGCTTTTTATTCAGATCATAGATCCCGATCATGAAGATAGACTCGATTTTGATCCACTTGATGTGACAAAGACTTGGCCGGAAGACGTTATACCTCTGCAGCCGGTTGGTCGTTTGGTTTTGAATAAGAACATTGATAACTTCTTTGCAGAGAATGAACAGCTTGCATTTTGCCCTGCTCTTGTTGTCCCTGGAGTTTACTATTCTGATGACAAGCTTCTCCAAACTCGGATATTCTCTTATTCTGATACTCAGAGACATCGTCTTGGCCCGAACTATCTGCAGCTCCCAGCTAATGCTCCTAAATGTGCCCATCACAACAATCATCATGATGGTTTTATGAACTTCATGCACAGGGATGAGGAGGTAAAGTAATCGTATGTTCCATTAGCCAGGATATTTACATATTCTCAGCCCAGATATTCCGATTTTCTCAGTCGAAATCAGCATATATTGCTTCCAATTAACAGTCTGGATGGTTGATATAACACCGTGGACTTAAATGTGTTTTAAGGGTGGAGAATTTTTAGTTTATTTTCCTTGTCTTTTAAATGGTGAAATTGTAAATAGCTTATCATGTTGCCGTCACTTGTTGCTATCAGTTTATTTACACGGATGCTTTTGGCTGATATTTCCTCTGCTTTTAGGTAAACTATTTCCCCTCAAGGTATGACCCTACCCGTCATGCTGAGAGGCATCCAATGCCCCCTGTGACATTGACGGGGAACCGTGACAGGGTATGTACTGCAGTTTTGCTTGATTTTGCTCCTTAGTTGTCGTTTTTTCGTAACAGATTAGAATGTTATATGCTAATAATTAGTCATTTTCATGGAAAAACTGAAAAAGCAGGGTCAGATTTGGTAATGGAAGTTTGAAACTTTAGTAGAACTAAATAGCCTAAATCCAATTCCTTCAAAGGGTTGAAATAACTCTCAATTCATATAGGATCCTTTTTAATCTAAATGTATTCAATCATCTGATACTTCTCGTATGGAAGTATGAATTATGCTTGGTTTATGATACGTAAGCGGTGATCAAGATGTTTGTCTGTTCTGGTAAACACTTGAACATTAAAATGAAGAGAAGAAATGTGCAACAGTTGATGAGTACACAGCTAATTGAGATTATATTAGTATAGTATCTGAGATATAGGAGCTAGCCCCTATCAAACTGCCTATGTCTAGAAACTAATTTTTCGTGCTTTTTCAATACTTCATCTATCCACAGTGCTGCATCGAGAAGGAGAATAACTTCAAGCAACCTGGAGAGAGATACCGTTCTTGGGCAACCGACAGGTACTTCACTCCCTAACTCATCCAAAGCTATGTTATTTCTTGTTCTCATCATCTCTTCTTCAGGCAAGAGCGATTCATCCAGCGATGGGTCGATGCATTATCCGATCCCCGCCTCACCCATGAAATCCGCGGCATCTGGGTTTCATACTGGTCTCAGGTAATCAAACTTGTTCCTCTCCAAGGTGTTTTTTCCATTTAAGTTTGAGATTATATTGATCCCCACTCGCATACGCTGCAGGCCGACAAGTCTCTGGGTCAGAAACTCGCCTCCCGCCTCAACGTAAGGCCGGCAATGTGAAGCTCATAGCAAAGTGCAACATCTTCTGAAAGAGGGAGCAAGAACAGTGTAAAGGTAATCCCCAGTTTGTGAGTTATGCTTACTTTGCCTTGTTACTGTTGTTAGTATGTGTTGAGACAAACTTGTGAACTAAACACAGTGCCTTTCTGATATTAATAAATGGAGTTGTTTATCTAAATCGTGCCGTATCTTAATTTTTGTGCCTTTTTTGGTAAAAAAATTATTATTTCACCCTTATGTCTGGAAGTTAAAGATTTCTTGTATTTTTTTCGTTGGACCTTGGCCATCTATATTTATTATTTATACTTTCTCCGTCTCATTTTACTTGT
This sequence comes from Lavandula angustifolia, assembly GCA_028984105.1. NCBI lineage: Eukaryota > Viridiplantae > Streptophyta > Magnoliopsida > Lamiales > Lamiaceae > Lavandula > Lavandula angustifolia. The sequence goes on from CM054811.1 coordinate 31,476,121, forward strand.
CTATTTTCTTTTCGGCGCATTTATTTAGGCGGTTTGGTTTTATATATTAAAAGTGTGGGACTTATATAATTAATTAATTGTTTAGAATTTGTTTGTGTCGTAAAGGTGTGACTCTCATATAATTATTTAATCCTTTATATTTGATTTTAAGTTGGTAAAGATGTGAGATTTAGAAACTGTACAAATGAGATGAGTCGGTCCGAAAAGAAATACTAAATAAGTGTAATGGAACGTAGAGAGTATATTTTTTTAGTTTTTTCATGAGAAGATTGATAGTTTCCAAGCATGAAATGCTTAATTGTTTAATTTTTCTGAATCTGAAACCGGGAATATTAAAGATTCAGATGCCATGTGAAAGGCGAGATTCTTGATTGCTTATGATTATTGGTTGATGACTTGATGGGACTTCACATGGCTGGAGTTATCTTTTTGCATTTAATCAAAATATAAAAATTGATGGAATAAAATCTTTGAAAATAAAGCTTAGGTCAAAAATTCCTCCCATAGAATCATAAATTTTCTTAATATGCTAAAAACCTGCCCAAAATATGCCTTCACCAAATCCAACCCTCCTAAGTTCAAATATTTCTGCAAAAAGTTAACAGAATATAGCAGAAAGATTGTTCAGTATTCTGATTAACACAGTGCCGGACACAAGGGAGCATGTGGGTGCCATCGTTTTTCTTATTATTGTCTAAAATAGGGGTGTACATGGGCGGTTTTGGGCGGGTGACAAACGGAACCGCAAACCACCAAAATGCTTGCGGTTTATAAAATTATTCAACCGCAACCGCCAAATATAAATAGAAAACCGCATGTTGGCGGGTTGAACGGTTGCGGGTGGTTTATCGGGCGGTTTAGCGGGTTGAAAAGTTAAAAAATATATATATATATATTTCCTACTTAAACGATTATCAAAAGCAATAAATGATATTCTAAAAGTATTCCCAAAATATTTTAGGGTTTAGAAGCTGCGTTTGACTCGCTTTGGCCTTTGAGAATTGTTGCAGACTTGTAGTCGAAAATCTTCAGAAGAACTCACATATTGCATTTCTTTTTATTTTATGTGAATTTATTAGTCATTTTTTAATTTTTTTTACAAGTAAATAGCTTTGGAAGTAATATTAATACACGTACTACAGCTCAACTTTTTCATATAACTTAGGTATTACTATTTTAATACTGTTAATTTGGCATAGTGAACTAATTAATAAAATTTAATTTTTAGATTAAAAGTGTTAATATAATTATATAAATATGATATTATTGTAATTAAAATAAATATGCGGGTGGGCGGTTTAAATGCGGGTTTTATAATTCAAATCCGCAACCCACCCAATACTTTGCGGGTTGTAAAAATTTAAACCGTTAATACGCACATAAAAATTTAAACCGCGCGGTTGCGGGCGGTTACGGGCGGGTGCGTGCGGGTGGGCGGTTTTGCGGTTTTTTTGTACACCCCTAGTCTAAAATTCGAATTTTGTGTGTATTTTTTAATTTTTAATTATATAAAAAAAATTACTTTTAGCCATGTTTTCTTGAAATTGTAGATTTCACCATCATTTTCTCTTATAATTCGAAATCCGTCGTTGGGATTATCGCTTTCTAAAGTGACTATGCAACCATGCTCCATTCGTATTATCATGTTTAATAGGGGTGTAATGGTCCGGTTCGGTTCAGTTTTTTTATGTATTTTAAAAACCAAACCAAATATATAGAAATGGTTCAGTTCGGTTCGGTTTGATGAGTTTTTCAATATCGGAACCGAACCGTTTATATATGGTTTGGTTTGGTTCGGTTCATCGGTTCACCTTTTTATTAATTTTTTTATTTTTTAAATCCTAAATAATGCAAGAATAATAGTTTATAGGATGTCACTTATTTCGAACTCATAAGTATAGAGTTGTTACTCCTTTCTCTTTATTTGTATAGAATATAATTGATCTTAACTTAAATCTAATATCTAAATCCAACAATATTCTCATATAAAAAAGACAAATATTAAATAAAAAATTAAAAAATAGGATATTGGTTCGGTTCGGTTCGAACCGTTCAAAAAATTTTGAAACCGCGAACCGAACCGAATGTAAACGGTTTCTAAAAAAATAAACTAAACCAAACCGCGAAATCGAACAGAATTACATTTTTCAGTTTGGTTCGGTCCGATCGGTTTCGCGGTTCGGAGCGGAACCACTTACACCCCTAGTTTAAGACTCCTAATGAGGATTTGAGGGGGTTTAAGTCTTGGAAAATTATTGAAAATGGTTATGAAATGCACGATCTTTGAACAATTATTAGTATATTAAATTGCTAATAGTTATCATGTCTGATTTTATGGAAGGATAACGATAAGCACGCTCGATGATATTTTTATTTTATTTTTTTGAACAAAGCTGTTTTGGACTCTTTTATAGTTGGCACAAAAGCAGAATAATTGCGTAGGTTGCAATTTATCCATTTCTACATTAAAAAATAAGATCTATTGTTATTTTCAAACCACAAATTAATTTTTAAACTGACCTGGAATTAAGATTTCACATCCAATTTTAAGTTTTTTTGTTTTTTTGTTTTTGTTTTTTTTAATTGGGCAAAAATACCGCGCGTTACTAATAACTGTTGCACGAGTAAAAAATTAACTGTTCATACATCTCAAACATCTCAAATTGTATGAGCGTTAATGTCTTTAATAATTTTAAATTATCTAAATTATGTACATGATATATGTTGTTTCAAAATAAATACTCCCTCCCTCCCATTTAACATGACATATTTTTTTTCGGCGCAGAAATTAAGAAAGTGGATGATAAAGTATGAAAGAAGAATAAATAATAAATTATGAGAGAAGAGTAATGAGTTTGTGAGAGAGTAAATAATAAAATAGGAGAGAGAAATGAAAAAAATAAAAGATAATTTAATAATACTTTTGAAAGTTATTTTCTTTTAAGAAAAAATATCATTTTAAGTGGAACGTCCCAAAAAGGAAAACGTATCATTTTAAATAGGACGGAGAGAGTATAATTTTATTAATAAATTAAATGAGTAAAAGAGTTGAGATCGGTCGAGATTTAGATTCACTTAAATTTGAGGAGGATTTTGTGGAGTTCACCTCAATTTCTTTCTAAATTTAAGATATCACGCCACTTGTTTTGTAATCTTAAATTCGTCTTCAATCTAAATATTAAAGTATTATCCATTGCGTACTTCGATAGCGGTTGCGGGTTATCTTCGTCGTCAAAAAAGATATCACGCCACTTGTTTTGTAATCTTAAATTCATCTTTAATCTAAATATTAATTTTTTTTTTGTCTTTTCCAATTATAATTAGTTGTGTCTAGATTTAAATTACGTATATTTCCACTTGCACAAGCCATTATATATAACATTATAAAAAATCGAGTGGCCAAGATTCCAAGAACATGGATATTTTGGGGATGTTAAAAGCAAAGTCTTGACCAAGAATACAAAAATAGCAAGTTGCTAAGTCGTCACCATTGTAATAAAAAAGAATTGGTAAAACAATTGCAATAATGATTATTACAACTATAGTTAAACTTCGATAAAGTAATATTTAATAAAATAATAATCTCGCTAAAATAATAATTTTTTTCGATCCCGATATGAATTAATGTATTAAAATAATATTCGATAAAATAATAATATTATTAAATGAATATCTTTTCTCGATTTTAAGATTATTACTTTATCAAGATTTAACTGTATTAACCTTCTCTTTTAGTTTAAAAATTGCAATAAAACACCAAGTGGTCCACTTTTGGCACCTTCCTCCCCATCGCACAATGTGACGAACGAGTTAAAAAAAGATTTCATCAAATTGATTTTCTTTTCCCATTTCACCATCAAATTCTTCACGCATCTCCTCCAATTGTGGTTTTCACATTCACCCCTTCAATAAAAATTGAATCCTTTTGTCATTACTCTTCACTTAGAAGGAGGAAAACAAATGGATTACAGCTCCACACGCACCAAGAATTTGGTGGGTCGATTGATGTGGGTTCATCATCAACTCCCAAAATTTTCTATTTGTTTAATTGCATTAATTTAATCGCAAAGATTCGCAAGTTGGTGCGTCTTGATGAGCGTAGCTAAGCGTCCGAATCTAGTAAAGTGGCAAACACTAAATGTCTTTCTTTGCCGGAGCTTAAATTAAAGCTTTAATCTCTCTCTCTCTGGATTTGACAAAGGGTTTTCTTGGTTTATCATTCAATCTTGTTTCTTGTTTCAATTTGGAGATTTAGATTTCTTGTGCTGTTAAATCTTAGGTTTTTCTTGTTTGTATGGTTTGTTATGTGTTGGGGTTGACCGTAGAGCGAGAATCCCAATGGGTTCCATGTAGGGCCCACTTCTTGTTACCAAGAATCTTCACTTCCCCATATCAACAAACTACACTGCTTCTTATTAGAATCATGTCTTGAGTTTTTGTTTGCCTATGACAGATAATCACAACTAAGAGAGAGAGAGAGAGAGAGGGAGAGAGAGAGGGAGTTGGCTTGCACTCTTTCCTTTGTGGTTGTGGATGGGATTTCAATTCACCAGAAAAACAAGAGACCCTACTAAGGAAATTATGTTGCTGACATTCCTGCATCTCAGCTAACCACAAGAAGTTGAGGCAAACGGTAGATAACATACTTTTAGCAATTAATAAGGGTGGAATATCCAAGAATCCTAATCTCAAAGTGAGTTCCTCTTTCCTCCCTTTTAAATCTCGCCCTTCTAGATTTTTCTTTTTCCTTTTTCTTTTGTTTTTGTGGTTTTTGTTGAGCAGAATCAGTCTCTTCAAGTATTTCTTGATTTTCAATCTACTCCCTTTTCTGTTGCCAAAGCAAGAATCTTGGTGGAGGAGATTTCATCTTTTTGACCTATTGAAAAGATTTCCTTAGAAGTTTCTACTTTTTGCTGTGATGTTTGACATTCCTCTATTATTGTGTATTAGTTGTTAATCATAGGTTGTTTGTTCCAATTAATACATTAAAAATCTGTTCTTTGATGCTTTTGGAACAGTTTTGCTACTAGTGTTTCTTTATAGATTATGGTATTGTCCCTGTGATTTTGTCCCAATTTGGATTTCATACCCATTTCTATTGATTGAACATGGGTTGCTTGTTTCCATCTCTAGATTCTCTACAATCCAGTAGTTGAGATTTGAAAAGCCAATAAACTTTGTGTGTGAAGATTGACTGCATAGAGTTCTGATTAGGATTGCCATGGAGGAAGGTGTTGTTCTTCCTCTTGGTACTGTTCTTGGCAACCCATCCGAATCCTTCATAGATTTCGATTACATGGACGAACTCTTGATGGATGGATGTTGGTTAGAGGCAAACGGATCCGAATTCCCTTATTTCGACTGCGCAGCTCCCATTTCGCCCTTCGAGCCGTCCTTCTCATGGCCTACGCTCGAATACACTCACGGCGAGTTTAGTGGGAGCCCGTCGAAGATTAGTCACGAGGAGAGGCAAAAATCGTCTCTCCAAGAGAATCTCTCCGTAAGTCGATCAAGAGGACCACAAAACAAAAGAAAATCCCACGTCGAGAGTAGTCCCAATCCCGTCGTATCTCTAAAAGAACATAGCAAAAGGAGGTGGATTGGGCCTAAAGATTCGATCTCGGTGATGGAGAGATTGGTTCAAGCTCTTGGCTACATGAAAAGCTTCTCGGGAGATAAAGACGTTCTTATTCAAGTGTGGATCCCGGTTACTAGAGGCGGGAAGCGTGTGTTGACCACGAACGAGCAGCCCTTTTCGGTCGACCTTAACTGCCCCAAGCTTGCTCATTATAGAGAGATTTCTGTGAAGTATAACTTCCCGGCCGATGAAGATTCGAAGGAGCTTGTGGGGTTGCCCGGGCGGGTGTATAGGAATAAGGTGCCCGAGTGGACCCCGGATGTTCGATTCTTCTCGTGGGATGAGTACCTTAGAGTTGGCCATGCTCAGCAGTACGACGTCCGTGGGACCCTTGCCGTTCCGATTCTTGAACAGGGGAGTCACAATTGTTTGGGCGTTATTGAAGTCATCTTGACCACGCAGAGGATTCAGTATCGCCCGGAGCTTGAAAACGTCTGCAAAGCTCTTGAGGTATTTAGTGCTTCTATCGAGTTTACTCATTGCATCGTTTCTTCTAATTTTGGATATCATAGTTCTAAGTGTTGTTTGCATATCTTGTGATGAATATCATATACTCGCTCCGTCCCGTTTGATGCGACGCGTTTCTTTTCGGCGCGGTAATTAAGAAAGCAGATGATAAAGTATATGAGAGAGGAGTAGATGATATAAAGTAAGAGAGAGTAGATGATAAAGTAGGAGAGATAAATGATAAAGTAGGAGATAATTCGTAATTTTTAGAAAGTTATTTCCTTTTTAGTAAACATGTCGCACTCCGAAATCTCTTGATTTTGATATGCTTATGGATTTATTATATGATGTGGAAGAGTATCTTGTTTTTCTATGCTTTTGATATCGTTTTCTTGAACCGTATAGGCTGTAGACCTCAGAAGTGCCGAACCTTCAAACACTCAGAAAGTCGAGGTAATTGAGTTCTTCCGTACAATCTCTCCACGAAGCTAGTGATAAAACCCGTCTCTGAAAATACCACCGATTCTTTTGCAGACATGCGATTCTTCTTACCAAGCTGCATTACCGGAAATCCGCGATGTCTTAAGATCAGCGTGCGAAACTCATAACCTCCCACTCGCTCAAACTTGGGTCCTATGCATCTTACAAGGCAACGGCGGGTGTTGGAACTCCGATGAGAACCTGAAAAACTGCGTCGCACCGGTCGAATCCGCTTGCTACATAGGGGATTCCCGTATCAAGGGCTTTCACGAGGCCTGCTCCGAGTACCATCTATTAAAAGGTCAGGGTATTGTCGGGAGAGCGTTTCAGACGAACCAGCCGTGTTTCTCGACCGACGTGTCCGCGTGTAGCAAGACGGATTACCCTCTCTCCCACCACGCGAGGATGTTCGGACTGAAAGCCGCGGTTGCTATACGTTTCCGGAGCACTTCCACCGGTTCGGCCGACTTTGTTCTGGAGTTGTTTCTTCCCACAAACTGCGACGGCCCCGAAGAACATAAGAAAATGCTGACTTCTTTGTCTTCGATTATCCAAAACGTTTGCCGGACTTTACGGGTTGTCACCGATCAGGAGTTGGAAGAAGAAGCTGCTTTCTCGATGGCGAATTCACCGTTGAAGAGTTTAAATATCAAAGTTCCGGAAGCGGATAACTTGCAGTTCTCGAGGGCTTACTCCGGGCAAGTGGGACGTCGAGAAACTGCGGTTTTATCGCCTCAATCGGGAAGATTAAGAGAAACATTACAGAAACCCTCAGAGATTAGGCCGGCCCGGACTGATTCTGATTCGAAAGAAGGCATGACGTTTGTTGCGAATGCTTCTACATCATGCGACGGGAGCTCATTGTATATGAACAAAACGGGAGATAAAAAGCGTATCAAAGCTGATAAAGCTATTACCTTGCAGGTTCTTAGGCAACACTTTGCCGGTAGCCTCAAAGATGCTGCAAGAAATCTTGGTGGTGAGTAAAAATTGAATCTTTTTTCCACCCAAAATGATTTGATTTGATTCTATGTATTGTATGAACTCGAGACTGATTTTCGTTATTCGGGCTTCAGTTTGCCCGACGACTTTGAAGAGGATATGCAGGCAAAACGGTATACAACGTTGGCCTTCTCGAAAGATCAAGAAAGTGGGGCACTCCTTACAAAAAATCCAACGCGTCATCAACTCCGTTCAAGGCGCCTCCGGTGGTTTGCAGATCGAGTCTTTCTACTCCAACTTTTCCGAACTTGCATCCCCGAACGCGTCAAGAACGACTCAGTTTTCTGACTCGACATCGGTTGATATTCTAAAGCCCTCGGAAGCACAGCCGGAGAGCATAATCGCCCCACCGGCTGCATCCCTATCGCCTTCCTCGTCTTGCAGCCAGAACTCCAGCTCGAGCCAATGCTGCTCCACCGGCGCACAACAAAAATCGTATTCATTGAACGCCGGAGGTCGAGAAAACTCGGTGTTTAAGGAAGAACCGATCAACACGCTTAAAAGAACTCGAAGCAATGCAAATCTACACTTGGGGGGCGACGGAATGAAGCCCCTCCCGAGATCCCATAGCCACGTATCTTTTAATTACCCGAAGAGACAAGAAATCGCCCTCCCGGATAGTGGCCTAAAACCCCGAGAGAGAGATGGGCCGAGAATCAAAGTCACGTACAGAGAAGACACGATTAGGTTCCGCATGCATAGCAAGTGGAGGTACAAAGACTTGTTGCACGAAATCTCAAGGAGGTTCGGAGTCGACGATTCGGGCAGCTGCTATCATCTCAAATACTTGGATGATGACGCGGAATGGGTTTTGCTTACGTGCGACGCCGATCTAGAGGAGTGTATCGACGTATGCTGCTCATCGCAGAGCCAGACGATAAGGCTCTCCTTTCTTCATGATTCCCAGTCTCAAGTTTGTAGGCCTTTCAGCTTTAGAGCCCCTTCATTATCATAGCAGTAGCCAAGAAACAAGAGTTTCTTCACATTTGTAGATAAAGTTAAGAAGAACAATCTAGATTGTTCTAGATTGTTCTTGTAAGGAGTTGCAGATCAGTTTCGGCTGCGAAAAATCGACGGTGAGGACTACTCAATCTATGTTGTTCTTGTAAGGAGGAGTTGCAGATCAGTTTCGGCTGCGAAAAATCGACGGTGAGGACTACTACTTCCATAGCAAGGTAATATACTTCTGGACTGCTTGTGGAAACTGTGAAGTTTTGGATAGAAATTAAAATCTCAAGAAGCAAATTTTATGTATGCTTGCAAGAATTGCTCGTTTTGGCACTCTGTAAATTTCTATTAATCTTCTGAGATCTGATAAATTTCGTTGTGAATTGTGATTACATTTCATGATCTTTTGGAGTTCTTGAAAATGCATGTAGAGTTGAAACTTATATATAAACTACTAACCTCTCTAGCATAATACTATGTTTGTAGATAGATTAAGATGTGACACAATCATGATTGATTTATAGACATGTAAGATTAGTCCAATTGTTCTTGTTTCCGACCCGGAAATTAGGGTTCGCTGGAGGGCGGTGGTCTCTCCGGCTGAGACGCCAGGTACTGCAGCGCGTTAACCACGTCGGTGATGCAGGGCCGGTTGTTCGCTTGCTCTTGTAGGCACATGGAGGTTATGACAATGGCATGTTGCACACTCTTGGCTGAGTACTTCCCTTCTAGTAGAGGATCCACCATTTGTACGAACTGCTTTCGATCTCTCAGAAACGGCCTCGACTGTATACAGAGGTGGATCCAAGATTTAGATTTAGAGCGGCGAATAGCAAGTTTGATCATTTAGGCTAAAATTTACGATTTTAAGGGGTTAAAGTTTGATCATTTACGGAAAATATGAAGAAAGTTCGGAGCGAAATCACGTATTTTTCTGCAATTTTGGGCGCCCCTTGATCCGCCAGTATATATATATATATATGTATGTGTGTGTGTGAGAGCTTACCCAGACGACGAGATTTTGCTGGCCGGGTTTCTTACTGAAGTCCATGGCCTTACGCCCCGTAATGAGCTCGAGCAGCACGACTCCGAATGAATAGATGTCGGATTTCAAGGTGAGTTTGCCGCTCATGGCGTACTCCGGGGCGCAGTAGCCGTAGGTGCCCATGACTCGGGTGGAGACGTGTGTGTTGTCTCCGACCGGTCCGAGTTTGGCCAGTCCGAAGTCGGAGAGCTTCACGTTGAAGTCGTTGTCGAGTAATATGTTCGAAGACTTGAGATCACGGTAGATCACCGGCGGGTTCGCCTGGCAGTGGAGGTACTCCAGACCGCGAGCGGCCCCGACCGCGATCTTCAACCTCGTGCTCCAACTGAGTGGCTTTTGATCCAGCTCTAGATCTATGAACACGACAACATAATTCCTCACCATCACGAAAAACGGCTAAAAACGTCTTAGGAGTTTCAGTATAAACTATGTTTGTTTTATTGCAAATAATCCTATCTTCCTTTAAACGCATGCGGTAAGTTTCAGCATTACGTGAATTTATGGGGGCGAATATGCAAATTTAGAGGTACAAATTTAGCGACGAATTACCGAATAGATGGTTCTCTAGACTCCCTCTAGGCATAAACTCGTAGACCAATAGCCTTTGTTGATCATGAGTGCAATACCCAATCAGATTCACAAGATTCTCATGATGAAGCAAACTCAGCATCAACACCTCCACTATGAATTCTTGATGCCCCTGAAGCCCCTCTGGGTTCAGCTGCTTCACAGCAACAACCTACGAAACACGAGAAAAATCAGCATCCGCTATTCAAAAAAAAAAAAAAAAGACTATGATTAATATCGAGCGTGGATAGCGATACCATGCCGGAATTGAGCCGGCCCTTGTACACGTTCCCGAAGCCGCCTTCTCCTATCACGTTAGCCTCCTTGAAATTCTGAGTAGCGGCCGCGAGTTCCCTGAACGAGAAGCTGCACGCCACATTGTTCTTCTGGGGATCGCGCGCTCTCGCCGAGCTTCCCCTCTCTTCTCTCTCTAGAATTCAACACGGATAAACACCCCATCAAAACGAGGAGTAAATATTGTTTTTGGTCATGTATTATGACATGTTTTCATTTTTGTTCTCGAATTTTGACATTTTTTTTCATTTTAAGTCATATAATTTGAAAATTCGTCCATTTTTGTCAGAATATACTTCACACGCCCATTTTCTGTCGCCCAACATATTTCTGATATGTGGCACATGATTTTTAACATTGTGTTATCGGTCCCTTTCTAGTTACCGAAAACACAATATATCACTAGTAAATTAGGCGACGGAAAAGAGGTGCATACAAAAAATACTTTTTTTTTCAAATTACATGACCGGAAACGGGAGAGTCCAATACATGATCGAAACGAAAAATAGGTCATATTATAGGACCAAAAATGAAATTTACTCGATAAACAAACATTCAAGAGAGAGAACCTAAGTTTTCTTCTTCAGACATGTCTTCATCAAAATCAACAACATCCTCACGCCTAAATCCCACGCAAGAAAAGCACTGCATCTTCTTGGCTGTTGTGTTCATCCCCATCTTGATCTTCGATCACCAAAATTCAAAATAAAACAAGTATTTGCAGAAAGTGTATATCTCTATGGGGCCATTAATTACATTAGTGGAGAGAGAAGCTACGAATTTAGAGAGAGAACTTCACATTTATTCTCTCTCCTTTCACAACTCCCGGACAAGTTTATTATAACGAAATGCGCCACATTCTACACATCTTCAGCAACAATGTGATGATTACCACAATCCTCGTTATCAAAACACAACCAATAAATAAAATTTTCTAAAATTAGGATATTAGGAAAAATATTGAAGTAAGATATTACACCGTAAATTTTAGGAGCCTTGTGCTACAAAATATTGTATCTTTTTCCTTTTCCGTTTGTCTCATTCATCTTATATTATTAAAAAAAAAACTATTTTTATTTACACAACTCGCCATTTTTTTAATTTTTTTTTACCCACTTTTTAAATTCTTCAGAAATCAATTAGCCGAAGTCACCACTAGGGATGGCAATGGACCGGATTTGGACCGGATCCTCCTCGGTCCAGATCCAGATCCGGGATTTTTTACTTTGGTCCAAATCCGGTCCAGATCCATTGGATCTCAAAAAATGAGATCCAGACCCAGATCCATTGGATCCACAGGGTCTCGGGTCTAGACCCGGATCCATAAATTTTTTTAGCTAAAATTAAAAAATTCTAAATCAATTAAAATTTAACTAATTTAATTAGTTCTATAATAACACGATAATCTTTAAGAGCATTACAATCATTAAAAAAAATCAAACTACTCATGATATTATAAAAATATTACAATCATCTATAAAACTATGATATTCTCTCTAAAAAAAACTTCCAAATTCGTGGACAGTGGGTACTCAATCTCCTCCCTCTTTTCTATTTATTAGATTACTAGTTAAGTATTTCAAGCTCAACAAATAATGTAACGTGATATTTTAAGTAGAATAATATAAATATAATATTTTAGATATGATAATAAAATAATATTTTAGTTATAAAAATGGCGGATCTGGACCGGATCCGGATCTCAGATCGTAAAGTCCAGATCCAGATCCGTAATTTCTAAAATCAGTCCAGATCCGATCCAGATCCAATGGGTCCAATTTTTTAAGATCCAGATACATAAAAATAGATTTGGATCCACGGATCTGAACCGGGTCCAAGATCCATTGTCATCTCTAGTCACCACCCCAAGGGTAGAATAGTCATATGGATATTTGAACTTGATATGGCCAATAGATAGTCCCATTCTTTATGGACTTTTCGCCCGGCTTAAATCTTTCAAGAGAATAAAGCCCAGTAGATAATTGGGCCTCTATAAAAAATTAATGGCCCATAACAAGGCCCCATATAATGTGTGTATTCGTTTCTAATCTTCTATGTATTGAAAAATTGATTACACCCTCAATCTCATTATTTTCTGTCTCGTTTCTTTTCGACATTTAAGTATTTATTTTATGAATTTGAATTGTATTAAAATTTTTTTCCTTTTCTTTGTTTTGAAGTGGACTTTCTTGATTGATTGACACCATGAACCGATTTGGAGGAAGATTCAATTGTTTCTCTGTCCTCACAGACACAATTATCCAGTTATAATTATTTTAAATGAATGAAAAATTCATTCAAATTCTATTAAGATATAATTAAAGCAATTTTTTTCATTTTAATATTCTAAATGAATAAATAATCTAATTTTTTAAAAAAAAAGTTAAGATTCATAAATTTCTGAATCCGAACTATAACGAAATTGTGAGAAAGAAAGACTTTCGAAGACAAAGTATAAAATGTTAGATGGGTAGTGAATAAAGAGATACTTTATTTTATGATTGAGTTTATTATTATTTTTTCCCCCATTTTTGGAAGCAAAACAGAAATAAAGATATAACTCGATTAAGAAAACAAGACAGAATAACGGGCGGGGAGTATAACTTATGATACTCTTTTTTATAATAAAAATTAATAAAAACTATATAACAGTCATTAAATCGCCACATCATCCAAAAATTTCACTATTTAAAGATGAATTACTACAAAGATACTGGTCCTAATTACTGTTTCAGCAGCTGCAAAATTTAGGTTCTCCCAATCAAATGCATTCACTCCATTATTCTTGCCTACTCTAATCAAATTAATTTCTCCAATTTTGATGGCCAAAAGCTGCCCAAAATCATAGCCCCAAAATTAAATTATGCATACTTACATCTGTTGAGACATTGCAAACAGCACAGCACTAAACAAGAAAATATAGACATACTAAAAAGAGAGCAAATTCTCAAATCAAGTCTCTTTCATTTCCCATTCTTTCCAAGATTCTTGAATAGTTGTTGTAGTTGTAGTAGAGAGAGAGAGAGAGAAGAGAGAGAGAGCAAAATGTGCATTGCTGTGTTCATGTGGCAAGCAAATCCTCTCTACCCTTTTCTTCTCTTGCTCAACAGAAATGAATTTTCTTCGAATTTCTTGAACAAACTATTCTACTCAATATTTGCACCAAAATATCCAAACCAAGCATATCAGAAATTTCTGTTCATCATATCATAGATTATAAAAGGCGAAGAAACAAAGACTACTAATTTATTTCATATGAAGCATAAAATGAATACGACGGGCTGACCTGCAAATAGCATTTTACTCCGCGAAACAGCCCAATTTCATTATATCTGCAGAAAGAGGCTGATCGAGATGAATCCTTCTCTCAGCCATGATACTAAAAACCGTTCCAGCTTCGGCTAGATGGTTTTGCTGACAAAGGCCAACCAATAGCATGGAGTAAATATTATGATCAATGGGAAACAGATTTCCTTCCTTTTCAAGAGCCTGAAACAAGAAATACCCATCAAGAACCCGCCCCTCCGAAACGAGTCTCTTAACAATGCTACTCGAAGCCAAGCCACTAGGCTTCAAGCCACGGCTCAACATCGACCTAAACATCTCCTCCGACTCGTTACTCCTCCCCACCCGTAGTAGGGACACGACGAGCAAGCTATAAAGCGTATCATACCGAACCCCATTTCCTCCAAACTTATCAACTACCCTACGCGCCTCCTCTACTTGTCCCTCTTTGCAGAGCCCATCAAGAATGGTGGCAAACGTCACCTCATTCGGTTTCAAACCTAACTCATCCATCCGATCCAAAACCCTAATAGCCTCATCCGTCATCCCCTTTTCGACAAAGCCCTTTATCATAATGGTATAAGTTACGACATTTGGCTTACACTCCTCGTTCTCCTTCTCCATTGAATCTAAAAATGCCAACGCCATCTCCACACTCCCGTGCTTACATATTCCATCAAGAAGCGTCGAGTAGACTACGGAGTTCGGCTCACACCCATTCCCTTTCATATCCTTAATCAATCTGGAAGCTTCCTCCAAACTTCCAACATCACAAAGACCCTTAATAATGCAAGCGTAAGTGATCATATGAGGATAAAGATTTGCAGAATTCATCTCCCTTAACAACTCCATTGCCTCATCCAACCGACCCTTCGCCACAAGAAGCCTAATCACCACACTGTACGACACCGTATCGGGGAAACACCTAAACTCCTTCATCTTCCTCAAAATCCACAATCCCATTTCATCATCCTCAGCTGCCTTACACAGATTCAGAAGCACCTTAAACATCTTAACAGTGACTGAAAAGCCTTCGGATATGTATTCATCCATAACATCAGATATAATTCGAGGGTTTTTCTCAAGATTCAATATTTTAGAAGCTTTGCTATACATATACTCACTGTGTCTGTGCGTGGGATGAAGAGCGGCCCAAACGAAGAACCTGACCCCCAATTTGGGCTTTCCAACTGCACACTGTTCTAACACCTGAACGACGCATCGAGAATCGAGCTTGGATTGCACCGTGTCGAGGGTTTTCTCGACGCGGTGTTCATCTCTCTGCAAATGGATCAGAAAATCTTGGGCTGCAATTGATGAATATTTGCCGGCAAAGATGAGTCTTTTGAGAGGGGAATTAGGGTTTGCGGATGCAATTAAGGATGAGGAGTATCGAATTAGTGAAATGGGAATTGGCATATTTCTCAAAAAATAATGATTAGGGTTCTTATCGGATTAGAAGACAGCCACCACCACCACCGGATTCTATCATCAAATCATGAACTCCTTCTCGCTCCTTTGGACACCAATCAGATGCAGAGCTCGTCGTCGAGGGGTGGCGCCACCGCGGCGGTTGGCTTCGACATTATACACCTACTGGTTGGGGGAAAACGTTGAAGTGAAGATCTTGGGAGGAGAGAGTGTGATGAGAGGGGAGCAAGGCGCAGAAAAGACAGTAGCGATTCTTCAATAAGGAAAACGCGACAACAAGCTAAAATAAAAAAAAGAAAAAATAAAATAAATCGCGTTTATCAGCATACTAAGCGGTTGACGGTTTGCTTCTTCGATTTCATCGACACCTCTCTCTCTCTTCCTCTCCCCCCCTCTTTCCTGATTTTCTCGCTCCTCACACTCTTTCTCCATCTTGAGCTTTCTCAGAATGACGGCTTTATCCAACTCCGTTATGATTTCAAGGAGTGCCGCAATCGACTTACCTTTCGGTAAATCTACTGACTTTTTTTTTTGGTTTCGAGCACTTCGTTTGCTTGATTTCTTTTCTTTTTTTCGGGCTTGAGCATTTTGGATGCCTATGTTAAACCCAGCGTGTTCTTATTCCTTAATTTCCCCCGAATCTTGAACCAATTGTAATTTGTACGGCACGTTCATTTGTTAAGAAGGAAAATATCTTGTTTTTTGCCTGAATTTGTTTATTTAAAGAGGTTAAAGAAGATGAATTTGCAGTGATTGGTTTCGGACTTGGCGTAGGTTGTTGCTGATACTTGTAATACTGAATTTGGTAATGGGATGGATGTGGTGGAGGAGGATAGATCATGGAGAGGTTAAAGAAGAATCAAATGATTATACATGAGGAAATGCTACAATTTTTGTAGTGCTAAGCATATTGTTTGGATTATAAGTTCAACCAAAGTAATCAAAAGATAATGAAGATGGTAAGCTTAGTAGGTTGCCTTTTAGCATAATACCAGTAAAGAAGATCAAAGAACTCGAAAGGATCTTGCTTTAATATTCCCCATAAACAATATATCGAGAACATTGTAGCCTAATTTTGCTCGAAAGAATCTTGCTTTTTAGCCATCTTGTTGTTCAACTATTGTAGCCTAATTTCCTATCTTGATGTACACCAAATAATATACTCCCTCCGTCCCGCTTGACTTGTCTTGTTTCCTTTTCGGGTTGTACCGCTTGACTTGTACTGCGTCTTAAAATGGGAAACATTTACTTCACAAACTCCTACTTTTTCTTTGTGGGGCCTACCTCTCTACAAACAACCAACAACTCATTTTAATCTCTGCGCCAAAAAGAAACAAAACAAATGGAGTGGAAAGGAGGGAGTAGGGCTGTCAATATGGTCGGTTAACCAACCGATCGTAACCAAACCAAAGTTTTTAAACTGATCCGAGTGTTTGGTTCGGTATTTGGTTACCGAATCAAATCGAACCGAAAATATTTTAATATTTTTTTGTATATTGAATATATTTTAGATGCGTTTTGTCCAATAAAATCATTTTCATATGTCTTTTAATATATATAAAAAAAACATTATTAGGATTATATCTTTGATATACATTTAGGTAGAGATGAAAATATGTATATAAATTTTGTTAAAACATTAGTATACAGCATGTATCTAATGTAATTTTTGTCAATTTTGTTTGTATCCTTTAAGTTTTGGTTAAAACGGAAACCGAAACCGAACCAAACAAAACCAAACCAAACCAAACCGAATTTTTTGATTTGCTATTTGGTTTTGCAAAATTGAAAATCGAAAATCCGGTTAACCGAATTGACAGCCCTAGGAGGGAGTATCTTTTTATAATGATAACTTTTCCCTTCTGTGTTAGGTTCTTCATTGAAACTTGGTGATCAGTTCGTGAGATCCACTAACATGGCCTATAGTTTTAAGGGAAACAGGAATACGTCCACCCAGAGAAGGGCACTCGCTGTTCAAGCAAGTTATAGGTATTTCACATTCATTTCCTTCTAATGTAAATCCGAAAGTAATGGAAGTCGTCTTTTGTAGTTTGCTTTGTTTTCTTCGCCTTGTCATGTTGTGAAGGGCTCCGTAAATTTCGTCGCGTTCATTTATGTTGATACTAGTTCCAAGGTGCCCTAACTTTGCAATTGTATGCAGTTCATTCTTTCAATGTTATTGGTGCCGTAAACATATACTCATGTTTTGGATACTTGTGATATATCCCTAAGTATATCTCGTGGCTTTATTCATCGTATGTTAGTGATGGTGGAAGGCCTAGCAGTGGAAGCATCTTCGTCAGCGGCTTCGTTTTAGGGGGACTGATTGTCGGCACACTTGGTTGTGTTTATGCACCTCAGGTGATGACTCAAATCGCCATATTTATATGAATCATCTGCTGTTTTTCTCCTCTGTCATGTTTATCGTAGTCTTAAACTCTTATGTAATACTCCCTCCTCCGTCCCACTAGAAACGATATGTTTCTTTTGGGCGCGGGAATCAAGAAAATGGTGTTATGTGGTGTAGATTGTTTGACATTTTTTGATAGTTAAATACGGTCTACACAATTTTTTGCCATTTTGGAAACGTGTCATTTCTAATGGGACGGAGGGAGTACTACTTGGCTAATTTTTGGGATATTCCTGCCTTTTTTTTTAAGTTCTCTGTAATTTCATTCTTTTCTGCTGCGATTTGAGTTTCGAAGATAGTTATAAATTGATGTTTTGGCTATTTTATCTTTCAATTCAACAGATCAGCAAGGCTTTAACCGGAACCGACAAGAAAGATCTCATGAAAAAGCTGCCCAAATTTATCTATGATGAAGAAAAGGCCTTGGAGGTATACAGATTTTCAATACAGAAGGCTTAGCTTATTTCACGAGTATATTTCCGTTCAAAATGATTTTTGGCCTGATAAAGCTTGCAAAATTATTAGTTGTCTTTCTTCGAATTTTAAGTCATTAAGAATTCATTAGGAGTACTTGATTTGAATAGCTTGATTTCCCCAACATTGAGATAAAATTGAGTCTCTCTCAGTCTCTCTGTTCTGATCATATCTGTAAAAATTTGTCAACATTGAGATCAGTTGAAGGCGGCCTAGCTTTATTACAAAAAAAACGACAGTATTACAAGTTAAACCTCTTTAAAATAATAACATTGGGACCACGTAAAAAATATTCGTTTAACGAGGTTATTACTTTATCGAACATTATTTTAGTCTATTAACCCAAGTCGGGACTTATTTAAGTGAGATTATTACTCTATCGAACATTACTTTATCGAGGTTTAACTGTATTATGCTTTTCTATCTTCTCTTGAATCAATTGTCAATGCCTCGATACACACTACTATTCTTTCACTTGTGAATATTTTTATCTACAGAAGCAACGCAAGAAACTGGCCGAGAAGATTGCACAGCTAAACGATGCCATAGATAACGTATCAACTCAGTTGAGATAAGAAGAGCCGCCAAATGGAGCAGCCGTAGGCTCAGATGAGATCGAGGCTCTCATCTAAGACGTACAAACTTACTTCTTAAGGCATGTCTGTGTCACTGAGCCTTCACTTGGATGCCATTGTTCGCTATGACAATTCTTCGTCCTTTACAAATGCCTGTTTTAAATACATGATAGTGCTGTTTTGCTGTTAGTTTGTCGATTATCAGACAACGTCGAATACGGTCCTCTGTTACATACTTGTTGCTGTAAAATGATGATTTCTTCAATGCATACTTATTAGTACTTATGAAATACAATTATATGTTGCCTGATTATTTTGGTGTTGGTTTTCTGCATTCTGTGGATTTCTAAGCGATGTGGAAGAATTTCACACTTTTTGCCCCACAACCACAAATTTCAGTCATATGATTACTGATATTTTGTTGTCAGCTACCAACTTGAAGAAAGTTTAGTCTTTCAGGAAATAGTGGAGAATTTATTTCACAAATTCCTCAAATGTTTGAAGGGCCATCAAGAAATGAAGATTGATGGGTGAAAAATATGTGGCTCTCATGCAAATTGATGGTGAGAGGGAAAGCAACATCTTATCTTGTACCAATCTTTCACAATTGCCCACCATTGAATCTCCTCACTCATAACATATCCAACTCTTGCAAATTCTTGAAATTATATATAGATGAATTATTACTAACAACTTCTTTAGTTGCAGCAATGGCTTCCCATGCAGCTCTGGCCTCTTCAAGAATCCCAGCCTGCACAAAGCTTCCTTCCAAGACTTGTCATTCTTTCCCCACTCAATGCTTCTCAAGGGTAAATCTTCCTTCCCTTTTCCTTCCTCTTTGTCTTTGATCAAGTTATTTTTTTCATTTTTCTTGGTTGTGTAGAAGCTTGAAGTAGCAGAATTCTCCGGCCTACGGTCAAGTGGTTGTGTGAATTTTGCCGCTAATGTTAGGGAGGCTTCCTTGTTTGATACAGTGGCTGCTCAGCTCACTACGAAGGTACTCCTTTCCCCTTCATTAATTTCGATAAATCGAGGCAAACTGGTCCCGCTTTCTGCTTCTTTTGTTCTTTAAATGGTCCCAAAAGTTGTCACAAAAATCGGGTTCTTGAGTACTGGATCGAGGAAAACACTCGTCGAGTGTTAAAAGTTACTCCCTTCGTCCCATTTGAAACGATCAGTTTTCCTCTTCAGGATGTCCCATTTGAAACAACCTGCTTTCGAAAAAGGAAATAACTTTCTGAAAAAATTACTCCCTCCGTCCCATCGATATAGTGCCGTATACCTTTTTGGGTTGTTCGACTATAATAGTCCAGTTTCTTTTTTTAGTAAATGATTATACACATTTTATTTGAAGGGCCCACAACTTTACACAACTCTACATACAACTAATAACTCTACTTAAAAATCGCGATGGAAAGAAAGTGGGACGGAGTACAATCTTCTATCCTACTTTATCATTTTTTTCTCCTAGTTTAGTTTATCATCGGCTCTCTTTATTTCACTCATTTTCTCTTTCCTAGTTTATTATCTACTCTTTCACCATCTCACTCATATTCTCTCACATGCTTTATCACCTACTACTTTCTTAATTACTGAGGCGAAAATAAACGGATCGTTTCAAACGGGACGGAGGGAGTACAACTTAAATGAATTTGCAATCTGTCCTAAATCAAGAAAGTTGCAAATGTTGTTTTCTCTAATCAGAGTGCAGGATCAGCTCCTATCAAGGGAGAGACAGTTGCCAAGCTGAAGGTAGCCATCAACGGGTTCGGGCGGATAGGCCGGAACTTCCTCCGCTGCTGGCACGGCCGCAAGGACTCGCCACTAGAAGTTATAGTAGTAAATGACAGTGGTGGTGTGAAGAATGTAAAGCCTAAACAAATCACTTCAATTTTCTTCTTCTTCTTCTTCATGGCTGTTCTTGATTGTTAATAATTGAATTCATTAGGCCTCTCACTTGCTCAAGTACGACTCCATGCTCGGCACCTTCAAGGCCGATGTCAAGGTGGTCGATAACGAGACGATAAGCGTGGATGGGAAGAATATTAAGGTTGTCTCCAATAGGGACCCCCTAAAATTGCCTTGGGCTGAGCTGGGCATTGACATTGTGATTGAGGTACATCTAATTAAACTAGATACATGTGGTGAATTAGAGATGATTAATTTGTTTGTGTTTTAGTTGATCGAATTCGATGAGTTTTGCCGATAGGGGACCGGTGTGTTTGTGGATGGACCGGGCGCAGGGAAGCACATCCAAGCTGGGGCCAAGAAGGTGATTATTACAGCTCCGGCTAAAGGTGCGGACATCCCTACGTACGTGGTCGGAGTGAACGAACAAGACTACGACCACGACGTTGCAAATATCATAAGGTGAGTGTGAAGAAGGAGAAGAAGAGAACTCCCTATTGTGGAGATGCAGATTAGTAGTTAATATGATTGTTGTTTGATTTTGTGCAGCAATGCTTCTTGCACTACCAACTGTTTGGCTCCCTTTGTTAAGGTGATGGATGAAGAACTAGGTGAGGTTTATCAGCAAATGATCAGATTCTTTTTAATTTTTTAATTTTTCTTTATTTTTTTATACTAACTTTTTTCGTTCAATCTGCAGGCATTGTGAAAGGAACTATGACAACTACTCACTCCTACACTGGTGATCAGGTATGAATAGTACTAGCAAATTATATTACGGGGAAAAAGGGCAAATTATATTCAACATAACACAGATATAATAGTTTGACGTAATTTTAAGTGAACACTTGCCCTTTTCCCGAATTATTACATATTTGTTTCGTACAAGAGTGTCATAATCATAGTCTTGATGATATATATCTTCAGAGGCTTCTAGATGCTTCCCACAGAGACCTAAGGAGAGCAAGAGCTGCAGCTCTCAACATTGTCCCAACAAGCACCGGCGCAGCCAAGGCCGTCTCCCTCGTGCTGCCGCAGCTAAAGGGCAAGCTCAACGGCATAGCTCTCCGCGTGCCGACGCCTAACGTATCCGTAGTTGATCTGGTCGTGAACGTGGAGAAGACGGGGATATCAGCTGAGGATGTAAACGCTGCATTCAGAAAGGCTGCAGATGGACCATTGAATGGTATCTTGGCTGTGTGTGATGAGCCTCTCGTCTCCGTCGACTTCCGTTGCTCCGACGTCTCATCCACGATCGACTCGTCGTTGACGATGGTTATGGGAGGTGATATGGTGAAGGTCGTGGCTTGGTACGACAACGAGTGGGGATACAGGTAATGTTTAAACCGAACCGAAACTTAGCTTAATCGAAAATTCGGTACTCTATTTTGAAAAAATGGAATAATGAACCGAATCAAGCTCATCAGATTAGGGCCATTAGGCTAGCTAGGGCTATTAGTTCGGTTAACCAAAAATTCGGTATCCTATTTTGCAAAATTGAGCACCGAGTTGAATTAGCTCAAAATTTTTGGATTGGTTAGGTTTGGTTAACAAATTTTTTTTTTGAAAATTTAGAATTAATAAAAAAAACAAATAAATACTATATCGATGTATATATAATTCGGTTCGATCGGTTATTCGAGCAAATTGTGGATTAGGCTTCTTATTAGTATAGTTAAACCTCGATCGAGATCGAAAAAAATATTCGTTTAATGAGGTTATTATTTTAACATTATTTTAGTGCATTGATTCATTTTGGTACAGGAATAAATTATTATCTAAGCGAGATTATTACTCTATCGAGTTTTACTTAATCGTGGTTTAACTGTATGGAAATGCGGTTTTGTTTGCGACTTATGGTGGTTGTGTTTACACATTTGCAGTCAAAGGGTGGTGGATTTGGCTCATCTGGTGGCGGCAAAGTGGCCGGGGGCAACGGCGGCTGCCGGAAGTGGGGATCCGTTGGAGGATTTCTGCAAGACTAACCCCGCAGAGGAGGAATGCAAGGTTTATGATTGATTTTCTTGAATCATTCAATGTGTAAACGAGGGTTTCGATAGATATACAAACTTTAAAAATGAATCAACATTGAATTTTATAAGGCCTCAATAGTTTCTGCAGTTCAAGCAAAGCATTTCTTCTACCTTCATCCTCCCAGAGACTGGTATTCTTGTCGTCGAGATACGTATCAGAAACCTTCACAAACGTCGAAGTATACGGGTAGAAAAGATAGCTACCACACGTCCATTCATACACACTCCCAATGTCATACTCCTCCCACACATTATTCTCAAAATCATATCTATCGACACACGTACCGCCGCTACTCTGCCCCATATAACACAACAGCCACCGGCCGTCGAAAAACATTAGCAACCCATTCCCTTTACTCGTCCATATGTCGGTAATCCTTTGCGTCGCCCCCCACTTGTCGTTGAGGTGGTCGTAGCGACGGATTACAAGCTCCGTCCGTGACGAGACGAAGAAATGAACTGCGTTTTTGGCAAATCCGATCCATGAATAAGTAGTACGGTGTGTACGGTGTGGTACGGTCCTTTGGAGCGGGCCGTCGATTAACCTCGCCTCCTCCTTCTCCACGTCAAACGCCACCGTGACCGCTCGGTCGTCGCCGATCCAGTAGAGACTGCCGTGGGCGTAGACCGGCCCGGATAGAAAGTCCTTCATTAGTTTGAAAACCCGGCCGGATTCATAATCGACTAGTGATTTGACGACGAGCGTCGACTCGGTCGATCCGACCGACGGGGCGAAAACCCTAAATTCGAGAATAATTCCGTTTGAGGTCTTAGACCTCGTGATGTCGACCAATTTTAAAGGGGAATTGTCCGGGACGGCGAGGCCGGCGGTGCTATAGTCAATCCGGTCATCGACGACCGCGATTTGGGAGGTGGTCGGATTGAAGACGATGTAGGAGGGATTGGAATATCCGATTTCGATGAGGAGGATTCCGTTGCACGAGGCGACGATTGAGAAATCCATGCCTAGGGCTACGGATCGGCGGAGAGGATTTTCGCCGGCAGACCTAATTTCGTCGGAAATGCTTGTGAGAGTCGTACCGGTGGAGCGATGGACGATCGTCGAATAGGAGGGGAATAAATTATAGGGCTGAAAGATCCAATGGCAGATGTTCTTGTTGAGGAGAGAGCACTGCAGCCGGTGTTTGAGAGGTAATCGCTTTACGATCTCAAGAATAAGATCGTCGTTCAATTCCTCCATTGTTGCTAGCTCACCTAATCACAATTAACGGAGCCAATATATATGATAAATTGATAGATTTATCTTTTCTTCTAAATGGAGTGGTCTCGTGTGAACAGTTCTTATCGTGTGAACGTGTGAACACTGCAATTTATTTGCATTTTCAAAATAAATATACTGTACTTATTCACAATGCACATTTTAAATTTACCTGTTTAAAGAACTCATCAACCGTTTGTTTTCGAAATAAATAGATCCGTTTGAATAGCTCAATTAAGGGAGTACTATGCTATTTTCGAATAAATAGGTCCGTTTAAAAAGCTCATCAACAATTTAATTAAATTAATACTAAAAATAAACGTTTATAGTAATATGGGTAATTCTTTCTGAGTTGGGCTGCTGTACATCCGGTTGCAGGTGCAACCGGACGATTACACTTAAATATGTACAATTTGGAATATTTAAACAATGGTAACGTAGTGCAGTTGGCTAAGCTGCTAGTCTCAAAGCCCATTAACCCGGGTTCGAGTCCCAGCAGCGTCTTTTTGAGTTTTTTTATTTTAATTGATATATTAATTTTAAAAAATGATACATTTGTTCATAATAATTCATATTTTTATTATAATTATTTTTTCAGAATAAGTTTGTCCCTTTTTTTTTGATAATATTTTTTTTTTCATTTTAATTGATATATTAATTTAAAAAAGTGATAAATTTATTTTAAATAAATAATATTTTTATTCCAACCAATTCATATTTTTTTCAAATCAAGTTTGTCCCTTTTTTCATTTTAATTGATATATTAATTTAACAAAAATGATAATTTTTTGTTTATAATAAGTGATTTTTTTATTCCAACCAATTAAAAAGTATCATTTCTCCTTAAGAAAAGTATTATTCGCTTTAAGAAAAGTATCATTCTTCCTTAAGAAAAATATCATTCTTATTGAGCAATAGTATCACATGTTGTTAACAAAAGTATCATTCTTCCTTAAGAAAAGTATCATTCTTATTGACGAATAGTATCACGTGTTGTTAACAAAAATGCCATTTTTACTTAAGAAAAGTATCATTCTTATTGCGTCAATAGTATCACATGTTTTTATTGTACCTTAGGGGAAGTCTAAACCCTACTTTTTTTCCTTTGCCTTTCTTTTCATTTATTTTTTTTCTTTTCTTTTCCTTTCTTTTAATTTTATTTTTTTCCTTTTTTTCATTCCTTTCTTTTCTTTTCATTTTATTTTTTTTATTTTCCTTCATTTTCATTTAAATTGATACATTAATTTAAAAAGTGCTACATTTTTTTAATAATACATTTTATTTTATTTTTTAAATTTTTTTTATGTAACACTTTTTTTTTAATAATAATTTTTTTAATTTCTTAAGAAAAATATCATTCTTTTTTTTTTCCTTTTCCTTTTCCTTTCTTTTCATTTTATTTTTTTTCTTTTCCTTCATTTTCATTTAATTGATTTAAAAAAGTGATACATTTTTTAATAATACATTTTATTTTATTTTTTTAATTTTTTTTACGTAGCACTTTTTTTAATAATAATTTTATTAATTTATTAAGAAAAATATCATTTTATTGAGCAATAGAATCACATGTTGTTAACAAAAGTATCATTCTTCCTTAAGAAAAGTGTATTCTTCATTAAAAAAAGTATCATTCTTATTGAGTAATGTATCATTCTTCCTTAAGAAAAGTATCATTTTTATTGAGCAATAATATCACATGTTGTTAAAAAAAGTATCATTCTTTTTTAAGAAAAGTATCAATCTTCCTTAAGAAAAGTATCATTCTTCATTAAGAAAAGTATCATTCTTATTGAGCAATAATATCACATGTTGTTAACAAAGTATCATTCTTTCTTAAGAAAAATATCATTCTTCCTTAAGAAAAGTATAATTCTTTCTTAAGAAAAGTATAATTCTTCCTTAAGAAAAGTATCATTCTTATTGAGCAATAGTATCACATGCTGTTAACAAAAGTATCATTCTTCCTAAGGAAAAGTATCATTCCTATTGAGTAATAGTATCACATGTTGTAAATAAAAGTATCATTTTGCCTAAAGAAAAGTATCATTCGTATTGAGCAATAATATTTTTCCTTGTTTTTACTGTACCCTAGAGGGGAAGTCTAAACCCTACTTTTTTCTCCGGGTTAAAAATGCTCGCGTTCCTTCGAACACTCGCATTTTTAAATGGTTTGGAAAAAAGCTAGCGTTCCTTCGGAACGCTAGCATTTCCAAACCCTTTTAGTCGTGGAACTGCTACGGTATTTTTTCTTGTTTTTAGTGTATCCTAGAGGGGAAGTCTAAACCCTATTTTTTTCTCCGGTTAAAATTTTTAATATATATATTAATATTCTTTGTGTCATATATTAATTTTTTTAAAAATAAGAAATTAAATTTATTATTTTTCGTGTCATATTGTAGTTGTTCATACAATTATAATTTTTTTAAAAATATTATATTTTTTAATATGCTTTGTGTCATATATTAAATTTCTTAAAATAAGAAATTAAATTTATTATTTTCGTCTCATATTGTAGTTATTTATACAATTATATTTTTTTTTAAATATTACTATACTTTTTTAACAAGAAATTTTTTTAATATACATATTAATATTATTTGTGTCATATATTAATTTTTTTAAAAATAAGAAATTAAATTTATTATTTTTCGTGTCATATTATAGTTGTTTATATAATTATAATTTTTTTAAAAAAATATTATATTTTTAAGAAGAAAAAATTTTAATATTACATATTAATATTCTTTGTGTCATACATTAATTTTTTTTAAATAAAAAATTAAATTTTTAATGTTAAAAATAAAAAAAGGAAAATGTTGTTGCTGGGTCTCGAACCCGGGTCTCTCGGGTGAGAGCCCAGCAACTCACCACCTGCGCTACAGGAGCGCTTATGTGAACTTCTATATTATTATGCTATTTAGCTGGGTGCAGCCGGTTGCACCTGCAACCGGTTGCACCAAAGTTTTTGCGATTCTTTAATTATCAAACACTTAAAAAAGCGAATCAAATATTTGAATAGATTATTATAAAGAGAAAGATGAAACTCATATTCTGTAATTATGAAAGACAAAAGTAATAGAACTATGCATTAATAATCTAGAATAATCAAGAAATTCCAATGCTGAATTTCAGTTCCATTATTCTTCCCTAACAATTAATTGTATTTTATAACATAGATGAATAAACTAGTTTCCTATAGGCTTCAACAGATTCTTCAGTCCAAGCAAAACATTTCTTCTACATTCATCCTTCCACAAAGCAGTATTCTTCTCATTGAGATACGTATCAGAAATCTTTACGAATGTCGAAGTATACGAATAGAAATCATTTGTGAAATACCGATATGAATCCACACTCTCACTCTCCCACAAATCCGACACGAAATCATACCAACAAAAATATCATTTCTTCCGCTCAAGAAAAAACAGTATCTGGCCGTCGAAAAACAACGGCAAACCGTCATCGCTAGGGTTACATACGTCCGGCATACTAAGCTTCGCACGCACGCGCCACTCGCCGCTAACATGATCATGGCGGCATATCACAATTTCCGATGGCGATGTGTAAACAAAATGGATAGTGCCGTCGGCAAATCCTATTGGAATATATAATCATGATTTATTAGTCTTCATGATTTATGGGTTTATTTTTAGAATATATAATCATGATATTTTTGGTAGCTTATCTTTTTCTTGTGGAGATGGGTTTATTTTTGGTAGCTTATCTTTTCCTTGTGGAGATAAGTTTATTTTTGGTAGCTTATCTTTTCCTTGTGGAGAGAATTGATGTAATAATATAACCCTTTTTCCTTAGTTGAATAAAAAAATGATTGAGCCATTTTACATGGTATCAGAGCATAACTTTCGATCCAAATTATTCCACATCTAATACCCAATTTTTCTTTCTCGCCCCATCATGGCAGATAAGGCTGATGTGGACACGCAGTTCCGTTGTTTGTTAGAACCGCGCGCACCAAATGAATTTATAAGTAAGAACACCTGCGTAGAGACTATACTAGACAAGTACAGTGACAAGCAAGAGGTCGACCCTCAGGGAACGGGTGATTAAGCAACAAATTCTGCTGACCTAAAGGGTTTTGGCTAGCAGCCACCATAAATTTTAGGTGTTCTATAACTAGGCAGAAAGATAACATAAAATAATCAACAATCAAATAACAAGATATAAAAGCAATCCAGCCAAGGTAATTCCACACCACCCCCTGTCCGATCCTAGATTACTATGTGAATCAGTTTTAGTTAAGGTTATCTGGCTAGGACGCTGTGTTGAGCACAAGGGCGTCCATTCCTTCTATTACGCTGGGACTGCCATGTTGAGCATAGAAACAGTCCCCTACCCAGGTGACTACCCTACCTTGTTTAGCAATGACTAGGGAGGCACTAAGGAGCATTAAGAACAAAGGAACCAAATCAAGGCATCTACCGATGTTTAGCATTCAAAGCAGAAAACCCAGCTAGTCTACGTCTGCCCAGAAAGATGTGCACCTGCCCAGGTTGATCAGATCTAAGCAGTTCTCAACTATCTCAAACAGAGTTCAACTAAAACCTATACTTAACCATTCGTAAAACAGTAAAGAACTAGCATGAACTTTTAACTAAAAATAACAAGAGACAACATTGTACGAAAGCAAAGGCATTTGTGTAAAGACGCGATATTGACAGAAAGCATGCAGTATACTAACTTAGCTGTGAATAGTACATGGCTTTGACAGTGAACATGAGATAGTAAATGAAAGCATTGAAGACGGAATTTAAGAACTGTAAATAAGCTAACCGATAACATTCACAACAGAAAGTCTTCTCCTTGGAGAGGCAGAGAAATAAAGAAGTTCTTGAATTACATTAATGGAGGAATTTTTAGAGAGTTTCTAGAGAGAAGAGTGAGCTCCTTCTATCTAACTATCCATCTATATGTAAAATGTAAGCATCAAAAGATTATATATTCAACTCGTTTCTCCTCTTTTGCCTTCACAAAATATCTGGAGTAGGTGAGTAAGACTGTAGCAGGTATGGGCATGCTGATCAGAAGTAAGGCTATGCTGTAGCTCCTAGGTCCCTAGTTCCCGCCAGAAATTGCTAGAATGATGTGGGTCGGGTTTTGGGCCTGTTTCAACATCTTTTTCTTCTCAATTTTCAGCCAGATGGAATCTGCATTAATTCTGGCATGTTTTCAGGCCATTTCTCCGGTCTTCTGGGCAGTTTCATCAATCTCGGCCCGAAGACTTCTAGATCCAGCAGCACCATCTTTTCTCCCTATTTTCTCTAAATCCAGGCCACTTATCTGCAATTGCATAACATAAAACGCACAAATTAAATGGATAAATGGGCTACAAATCTAGGCTCATCAAAGGCCGATGATCATGATACAAATTTTTTTTGGCAACGGTGGTTGACCATACTTCGCCATACTACCTATCGGCTTCAGACTATCCACGTCAGATGCACGTGAACGAAGCATTGACTGATTAAAATTATGCTGAATGGTCGCAAGAGATGTATAATTTTCTCTACGCAAAGAACAAGGACGGTTTCGTTGATAGAACCTTACCTATGCCGCCAGATGGAGCGGCTGATCAGACCCTATGGAAACGGACCGATGCAATGATCCGGGGATGGCTTAAAGCAGCCATGGACAAGAACATACGAACTAGTATTTCTTATGCCGCTAGTTCGCATCAAATATGGAAAGACTTGAAAGATCGGTTTGCGAAGCAAAATGCTCCTCGTATGTATGAGTTACGACGGACCTTGTCGATGATCCAACAAGGTGGTTCTACAGTTTCGGCTTATTACACGAAGCTTCGCAGTCTATGGGACGAGATGGATTCCGTTTCGCTGGTCGTCGTGTGTAAGTGTGAAGAGGGAAAGAAGATAATGGCAGCACATGAGAGGGATCACCTATATGATTTCCTCATGGGTCTTAATGAGGAATTTAGTGTTGTCAGAACACAAATCTTGGCCACAAATCCTACTCCAACCTTAAATGTCGCTTATCATCTCGTTGCCGAAGATGAGCGACAACGATCACTTTCTGGATCACGACGCATCAGACAAGAAGCTGCTGCTTATAATGTTCAGGCACCTCCCTCACGGCTTGGGTCTGATGGTGTCACTAACACAGTGTCCCACACGCAGCACCGTCAAAGCCAGTCTAGTGCAAATCCTCCAAAACGAAGGGATCGTCGTGATCGTGACGCCATACGTTGTCAACACTGCAGTAAAACGGGGCATGAAAAGGCAACGTGCTTCGAGTTAGTTGGATATCCTGATTGGTACAAAGACATGAAGCCTAAAGGTGGATCGGAGCGAAGGCCAAAACGAAGATCAAATCCACGTGTAGCAGTCGTGGAGGTTGATACAGGGAGTCCAATACCTGGCATTAATGCAAAGCAATATAATCGATTGGTGAAACATTTTTCCGGTGGAGGACCGTCGACAAGCATGGCTGGTAAGCTTAATTCCATGGGCACTTGGATTATTGATTCAGGTGCAACGGACCACATAACATGTACTGAGAATTCCTTGATTGATGAATCAATTAAGGGCGACCAATTACCAGTAAAGATCCCAAATGGGGAGAGCATACCAGTCAGTGGTGTTGGACGTGTTGAATTACCTAATGCATGGGCGGATCCAAGGGGGGGCGGGTGGGTGCGACCGCCCCCCCGAATTTTTGTGCAATACTACGAGTTATCTTTTATTTCTAGTAATTTTTATACTCGTTCCAATTAAATTTTCGAATTCGCCCCCCGAAATTTTTAAATTTGTTATCCTAACTTTGAAATTTTTTAAAAAACATATATTAAGTGTCACATATTTTAGTGGAGGTGTAGATTTTGAGTTTTGGATACCTAGTTTGGTAGAGTCAACTTATATAACTTGATGTAATTAATATACTATGTTTTTTGTTTGATGCAATTAATATACTATGTTTGTGTTTTCTTTTTTCATGTACTTATTGATATAAAATTAAGAACATTTGAAGTATAAATAAACTATCATTTAAATACTTATTAATTCCTCAGTTAGATATTGTTATTCTTCATAATTTCCTCTAACTAAATTTAGAGTGATGTCAAAATAGGATTGTGTACTATATTTTTTGAATAAATATAAAAAATATATGAGTTATTCATGAAATAAGAATTTAATCCTTAAATAAGCCATAAAACATAAGTATAATTAGATTTAAGTTGAAAAATGTGCTAAATTTTTTTTTCCGGGGGCTCCGCCCCCGAACCCCCATACAAAGAAAACTCAATCCCCGATAAATTTCGCCCCCCCTAACCGAAAATCCTGGATCCGCCCCTGCTAATGGCATGACTATTGATCGTGTGCTTCGTATTCTAGATTTAAAATGCAATCTTCTGTCTATAAGTAGACTTTCAAATGATCTATATTGTGCATTAATTTTTTCCCCGGACTTCTGTGTGGTACTGGACTTACACTCGAGGAACCTGATTGGCGTGGGTAAGGAGCGCAATGGTCTTTACTACTTGGAGCCGATTAAGGATGGTAGAGTGGCAATGACGGGTTCAACAGACTTAGATCTTTGGCATAAGCGGTTGGGACATGCTTCCAAATATCGGCTTCAAGGATTAGAATTTTTGGGTAAACTTCGTTTTAATAATGCTCGTTGTGATGTATGTTTGCGAGCAAAACAAACTCGACTTCCTTTTTCAGACAGTTCTATTAAGTCGAATGGAATTTTTGATTTGATTCATTGCGATATTTGGGGTGGTTACAAGGTCCCTACTTTTAGTGGTGCGTATTATTTCTTGACTGTTGTTGATGATTTTAGTCGTACTGTCTGGGTTTACCTCATGAAAAACAAGTCTGAAGTGAGTACATGCCTGATTAATTTTTACAACATGGTGTGCACTCAATTTGATAGAAAGATTAAGAAGATTCGGACTGATAATGGAGCAGAATTTCGCTCAAATTACCTGCTTGATTTTTATTCGGAAAAGGGGATCTTTTTAGAAAACTTATGTGTGCATACCCCACAACAAAATAGTGTAGTAGAGCGTAAACATCGGGATATTTTGGATATAGTGCGTGCTCTACGCTTCCAAGCTAATCTACCTATCCGATTTTGGGAGGAATGTGTTTTAACCGCTGCCTACTTGATAAATTGCTTACCATCCAAGGCCATCCAAAATAAAACACCACATGAACTTCTTCTAGGAAAACCGGCGGACTATACATATCTTAAGGTATTTGGGTGTCTTGTGTATGCTAAGGACACAACCAAAGGGGGCGATAAATTTGGAGAAAGAGGACGTCATTGCGTGTTTGTTGGATATCCCTTTGGTTAAAAGGGGTATAGGGTATATGATCTTAATGAGCATCAAATTTACACATCTCGTGACGTAGTATTTGTTGAGGATGTTTATCCTTTCTCTACACTGCCTCACCAACCCGTAGTCATGCATGATGAGGATCCCACTCCCACTTGGCATGATAATATTATTTTAGAAGACATGCACACTTTGTCCAGTGACGTGCATCATAATAATATTCCTCTTGATTACACCGAAGCTAATATTGAGCAAGCATCAACGGGTCATACATCCGATAATATTCCAAACACATCCGAGACTTCGGTACTTCTCGTCCGCCGTAGTACACGAGTTCATGTACAACCCAAACACTTATCCGATTTCGTTGTTGATTTGCCACTCTCCATCGACCATTCGCGCTCCCCGCCAACATCAGGAAACTCGACGGTACATCCCTTATCTCATTTTGTCTCTTATGATAAATTTACACCTGCTCACAGGGCCTTTCTCGCTTCCATTACTTCCCACGACGAGCCTCGATTTTTTCATCAAGCGGTTAAAGATGAACATTGGCGTGTTGCTATGCAAAAGGAGGTTACAGCTTTGGAGCAAAATGGTACTTGGACTCTTGAGGAATTGCCTCCTAACAAGCGTGCCATCGACTCAAAATGGGTGTATAAAATTAAATATAACCCTGATGGTAGCATAGAGCGATATAAAGCCCGACTCGTAGCCAAGGGCTACACACAGGTGGAAGGAGTGGATTTTCATGACACATTTGCACCTGTTGCAAAAGTGGTTACGGTTTGTTGCCTACTTGTTGTTGCCGTCAAAAGAAATTGGTTCATTCATCAACTTGACGTGAATAACGCGTTCTTGCATGGTGATTTACAAGAAGAAGTCTACATGAAACTTCCTCAAGGTTTTTCCAAAGATGGCGATACTCGTGTTTGTCGTCTTCAGAAGTCACTCTATGGTTTACGCCAAGCATCTCACAATTGATATCAAAAGTTTACTCATGCTTTGTTGGAGATAGGATTCATCCAGTCGCATGCTGATCATTCCTTATTCATCTTTCGGGATGGTTCAATTTATATTGCAGCACTCATCTATGTTGATGATGTGGTTCTTGTAGGCACACACATGGATAAAATTGAGGACATCAAATGCTATTTGGATCGTCGTTTCAGCATCAAGGATCTTGGCCCTTTAAAGTATTTCTTGGGCATCGAGGTGGCTCGTACTTCCGATGGCATCGTGCTTAGTCAACGAAAATATACACTGGATATCTTGAAAGATAGTGGTCTACAAGGTTGCAGGCCTTGTACTTTTCCCATGGAACAACAACTTCGCCTTGGTAAGGAAGAAGATAAGCCGCGAGTTGATGCTGCTACTTATCGAAGACTTATAGGTCGCCTTCTCTATCTTCAAGTCACCTGGCCGGATATCACCTTTTCGGTTAATCTTCTTAGCCAATTCCTTTCTGATCCCAGAGAACCGCATATGGAAGCGGCCATGCGCATATTACGGTATCTCAAAGGGACACCCGGCCTTGGTATCTTTCTTCCCACAACCGGTTCTCTCACGCTTTCTGCTATGTGTGACGCGGATTGGGGAGGTTGTTCTTTTACCCGACGTTCTAGTACTGAATATTTCATCACATTGGGAGGTGCACCCATTTCTTGGAGGACAAAGAAGCAGACTGTTGTTTCCCGATCTTCTGCAGAGGCGGAATATCGCGCTATGGCTTCAACTGTCAGCGAACTTATATGGCTTCGTTGGCTACTCAATGATTTTGATGCTCCTCAAACTTAAGCTACACCACTCTATTGCGACAACCAAGCTGCTCGTCACATAGCCAATAATCTAGTTTTTCATGAACGCACTAAGCATGTGGAAATGGACTGCTATTTTGTTTGTGAAAGGGTCATTTCTGGCGATATATTGTCGCTTGCTATCCCTACGATGCATCAAGTGGCTGATATTTTGACTAAATCCTTAGGTTCTGATTGGCACCAGTTCTTACTTGACAAGTTGGGTGTTCGAAATCTTCACGATCCAACTTGAGGGGACGTATTGGAATATATAATCATGATTTATTAGTCTTCATGATTTATGGGTTTATTTTTAGAATATATAATCATGATATTTTTGGTAGCTTATCTTTTCCTTGTGGAGATGGGTTTATTTTTGGTAGCTTATCTTTTCCTTGTGGAGATAGGTTTATTTTTGGTAGCTTATCTTTTCCTTGTGGAGAGAATTGATGTATATATATAATCCTTTTTCATTAGTTGAAAAAAAAATATGATTGAGCCATTTTACAAATCCGAACCACTTATAATCTCCGCTCCTTTGGTTTTTCTCAATCGGCCCGTTGATGAGCCTCGCCTCCTCCTTCTCCACGTCGAACGCCACCGTGGATCTTCCCTTGTCTCCGAGCCAGTAGAGACTGCCGTGGGCGTAGACCGGGTGGCTCTCAGCGTCCGTCACTAGTTTGAACCTCCGACCGCAATCGAATTTGACCGGAGATTTACATTTAGGGGCGATAACCCTAAATCCTAGACGCGTTCCGGTCACCACCACCAATTCGAAGCGAGAATTGTCGGGGACGGCGAGGCCGATCGCAGCGTTTCGTAGGTAAACTCCTTTCGTGATAGCGAAGGTGGTCGGATTGAAGACGTAGTGCAAACCCAGATAGGGTTTCTCGGCGAAACGGAGGAGGAGGATTCCGTTGCACGAGGCTATGATCGCGACTGTCATGTCTAGGGTTACGGATCTTGTGAGAGGAAAAACAGTAGTAGAAGTAGACCTAATTATATCTTGCCTGAAAGCTTTGTAAATCTTATGGCAAGGGGTAAAATAGCAATATTGATAAAAGAATGTTGTGTAGGACGGTAGGAAGTTGGGGTGATGAGAGATCCAACGGCGGATGTTCTTGTTGAGGACGGAGCACTGCATCGTGTATTTGAGAGGTAATCGCTTTATGATCTCCAGAATAAGATCATCGTTCAATTCTGCGATGGCTGTTTCTTCAAGTTCGCCTCGATCGCCATTGAAGTCCGCCATTGTTGCTTGAATGATGACTGCGCGTAAAAGATCTACGAGGGTTTAACTATCACCTATTCAATTTGCGCCTCAATAATTAATAATTCTAATTTAGTATTAGAGTAAGAAGTCAAATTTATACTCCACCTTTACTATAATATTCAGATTGATCCTCCACTTATCTTTAGATGAATATAAACCTAAAATCTCAATTTCATCCACCAAATTCGTCCCACATGTATCCTTCCCTTCTCTCTCTGCTTACATATCATTAGATGCATATAAACCTATAAATCTCAATTTCATCCACCAAATTCGTCCCACAGGTATCCTTCCCTTCTCTCTCTGCTTACATGGCGCCTTGTGGAATTATATATAAATCGAGATATATGATTATAAATTATAATCGAGATATGGTATACATAAATATGGGAATTTCCCTAGGGTTTACTTTTGAACACTTTATTCCGTAAAAAAAATAACTAGAAAGTGGAATATATAATGTTTGTTTTTTTCCTTCTTATTAATGTTCAAATTCGTATTCGGATTCTAACTGATATTATGAAAAATTATTTTTCTAAAAAAATATTAAAATATGTTCGATTGCGGATACATAAAAAATAGAAAACCAAATTAATTAACAACACCAAGAATGAAAAGAACTAAATTGAAATCTTGAATAAACTATTTCTGTGGTGGCCTCAACAGTTTCTGCAGTCCAAGGAAAGGATTTCTGCTACCGTTATACTCCCAACGCTCCCAAAAACTAATATTATTCTTATCGAGATACGTATCGGATACCTTCACAAATGATGGAGTATACGAAAAGAAATTTTGTTCGCAATCCGTCCATGAATCCACCCTCTCAATCTCCTCCCACGAATGCCTCAACAAATCATACCGATACACGTGTCCACCTTTTCCTCTCTTCCACACAAGAAACAACACTCGCCGGCCGTCGAAAAACACCGGCTTCCCGTTCCTGTAGTCGTTATTGCTAGGGTTACATATATTGCGAATCCTCCGACTCAACAGCCACTTGTCGGTACGATGATCGTAGCGGCGAATCACAATTTCCGACGGCGATGCATAGACCAATTGAACCGCACCGTCGGCAAATCCAAACCACTTGAAAACTCCGTCGAGTTCGTTTGTCCCGACCGGACCGTCGACTAACCTCGCTTCCTCCTTCTCCGCTTCGAAGGCCAATGTCGTCCCACCGCCGTCACCGAGCCAGTAGAGCGTGCCGTGGGCGTAAACCGGCCGGCTAGCTTGGTCCCTCATTAGTCTGAAACTCCAGTGGCAGTTGAAACCGACGAACGACTTGACCGACATTGACTCACCGGTTAGCGACGGGACGATAACCCTAAATTTGAGATGAGTTCCGGTCGATCTCTGGTAGACGGTCACCGCCACCAATTTGAAGGGGGAGTTATCGGGGACGGCCATGCCGACGGCGGTGCGGGGTCCGATGCATTTTCCGACGAGCATGCTTGCGGAGGTGGTCGGATTGAAGACGTAGTGCTCGTCATAGGGTTTCTCGAAACGGAGGAGGAGGAGTCCGTTGCATGAGGCGATGATCGAGACGTTTGAGTCTAAGGTTACGGATCTGCAGAGAGGGAGAGTGTCATGATCCAAGAGGATCTGACTATTATCAACGATTTATCAGGCATCAAAGAGGCGGAATTGAAGAAGAATGAAGAGGGTTTACTATTATTGAAGTTTCGAGAGAAATTAGATAATGAAGAAGAAGAGGCAAATGAAATGTTTTACGATGCTGAGGATGAATTAGCCACCGTAGATGTGGGAGATATTAATCCGACGGCTAAGAGAGAAGACATCAGAGCCGATGATCCAAAAAGTGGAAGACATGCGTGTAGGGAGGAGATCATACCACGTGGCTAAGTAGAGATGGGGATAAATCGCTTTTGTTTAGTAAATTTCCTTTTACGTTTCTTACCTTTCGTATTTCGTTTTTGCCAAATTTAAATTAGGTTTTAAGGTTATAAATAGGTGTTTTGGTCAAGTTATTTTCTTAAGCAATAAAATCAATCTCTTTCTCTTATCTCTCTTTTCCTCTTTACTCTTAACTCTCGTTCTCTCTCTCTTTTGCAATTTATCAAATTTAGTTTCAAGTTTGCAGATTAATTCTGCAATTCAATTGTTTACAACAAATCAAATTACAATTAATAGACCTAGTCTATTACAGTGGTATCAGAGCGCTCGATTCCATGGCGAATTCAGGGCTCTCTTCTATTCCAGAGGATGGCAAGGTGGAGGACGAAGAACCAGTTATACAACCTGCAAGATTAGATGCCAACTCACAATTACTAGCGGAAGAAATATCTAAAACTATGTTTCAGCATATGGCCGTGAATAACCAAAACCTGAAAGATTCATTCAACGGAGCGGTTGGAAATTTGAAGGACTCATTCAATGGAGCAATTGGAATCCTCACGAATCGGTTGGAGCTGCTGGAATCATAATAAAAAACGGCACCCACGTTCGCTCCTCTACCTGGTACCCCACACTATGCCAATGCTCCACCCCGATTTTCAGTACAAACACCCCCAGGGTTTAAAAATTTTGGAAAAGGAATAGATGATGCAGGAGGTTCAAATTGTATGGATGAGGGGTTTGAACCGCAAAGGAATGGTGGTAAAATTCAGTGGGATTATTTGAATACAAGCGGCGGGTCTCCCCAGCACTATGTCGGATCGGGTGGGGGGAACGTGCGGGAAGTGGCTCCGGAAATTCCGGTCATAATGTTAATAATGGAGTTATGCCCACGGTAGCCAAGGTTAGTTTTCCAAAGTTCGATGGTACTCGTTCTAGATCATGGTTAATGCGTTGTCAGAGTTATTTTTCTATGATCACCACTATTCCCGAAGATCAAAAGGTGGCTTTCGCATCCATGCATTTTGAAGGCAAGGCGTTGGAATGGTACGATAACCTTCCTCTCAAAGGAGAAGATTTGGTTTGGGCTCAATTTGTAAAAATGGTATCAACAAGATTTCAAGATTTACAAACCAACAAAGCAATTGCAGAATTACACAAGTTGGTTAATGATGGAAATTATGAGGATTATGTTGCTAAATTTGAAGAATTAAAGGCGTTTATAATCCACAGTAGGTGCGGTGCTTTCGATGAACAATATTGGGTCGCAGCTTTCATAAGCGGGTTGCATAAAGATGTACAAGCAGGTTTGGATATGCTGAATCCAAGAACGTTGGAATCTACCATTCATCTTGGGCGGCAGGAAGTACACTTAAATGAGTCTCTTTTGAGGAAGATAAAGGAATTTGCTAAGAGTGCGTCTCATAACGCGAACCCAAGGAAGGTGGAGAATAAACCTTATCAGAAAACATTCCAGAAACCCACGGCGAGTATAAATTCGAATGGGAGGCCTGGATTTAAGCTGCTAACTCCCCAGGAAATGGATCAAAGGAGGTCAAAGGGCCTTTGTTATAATTGTGATGAGATATTTACTCCAGGGCACAAGTGCAAGAATAAAATAAATTTCATGGTTATGAGTACTGAAGAACAAGGTGAATTCTTAAACGAATTAGAGGAAACAACCGAAGAAGAAGAATTCAAAGATGCGAAGGAGGAACTAGGCATGGCTATGATCACTCTTGGATCTATGGAGGAAGATTCGGGAAAACATATAATGCGACTTATCGGAGAAACTGGAGATATGAAACTTCGGATATTAGTCGATACAGGGAGTTCTTTAAGTTTTTTGAACTCCAACGTAGCTCAAAAATTGCAAGGAATTGTCGAATCAGCAAATCCATTAAATGTGATTGTAGCTAATGGTAGCGTGATGGTCAGTGACAAGAGGTTTAGAGGATTCAGTTGGAAAATGCAGGATGTGCAGTTTGAGTATGATATTAGATTATTATCTACGGCCGGATATGATCTAATATTAGGGAGTGATTGGTTAAGAAAATGCTCCCCTATTTTACTGGATTACGAGAAGATGTATTTCTCAGTTTTGCATAAGGGACAGAGAGTGAACATATATACAGTAAGAGGACAGAAGAGAAATTCTCATGTAACTGCAGCGGCCATCTATCAACTACTACAGAAAAGGCATACAACACCAGGATATTTCCTATCAATGTCCCTCAATGAAGATGAAGAACAAAATAACCCTTTAATGAAGCCCTTACTGCAAGCTTATGAAGATGTTTTTGAGGTCCCTAAAGGGCTACCTCCTAGAAGGGGTATAGAACATAAGATTCTATTACAGCCAGGGAGTGTCCCAAAACAGCAATACCCATATAGGGTATCCCATGCACAGAAATCTGAGATTGAAAAAACAGTGGAAGCTTTGTTGGAATCAGGAGAAATCCAACCAAGTAAGAGTCCATTTTCTTCACCAGTGTTATTGGTCAAGAAAAAAGACAACTCGTGGAGAATGTGTGTTGATTACTTGTATTTAAACAAGTTAACAGTTAAGCATGATTATCCAATTCCAGTTATTGATGAATTATTGGATGAATTACATGGGGCAAGGTATTTCTCAAAGATTGATCTTAGGTCAGGTTATTTCCAAATCCTTATGGATAAGGATTCTAGATACTTGACAGCATTTAGAACTCATAACGGTCATTATGAGTATCTTGTTATGCCATTTGGGCTGTGCAATGCACCAGCCACTTTTCAATCTCTTATGAATCAAGTTTTCAGAGGAAAACTGAGGAAGCAAGTTTTAGTCTTCTTCGATGATATTTTAGTTTATAGCTCTACTTGGGAACTGCATCTAAAGCATGTGAGAGAAGTCTTGGATATATTAAGAATGAATAAATTATTTGCTAAAATGAGCAAATGTGCTTTTGGCAAAGAGTCTGTGTCCTATTTAGGCCACATCATATCCTATGAAGGTGTAGCTACAGATCCAGAGAAGGTGGCTGCAATGGTAGATTGGAAATCACCTATCAACTTAAAAGGATTAAGAGGATTTTTAGGACTTACAGGATATTATAGGAAGTTTGTTAAAAATTATGGAGTAATAAGTAAGCCTTTGACTAGCTTACTTAAGAAGGGATCTTTCAAATGGAATTAAGAGGTGACGACTTTTCGGTAATTTAAAGAAGGCAATGACTACAACTCCTGTCTTAGCCTTTACCGGATTTTGGGAAAGAGTTTATATTAGAGGCTGATGCTAGTGGAATGGGCATAGGAGCAGTTTTGATGCAAGGAGGGAGGCCAATAGCTTATTTGAGTAAGGTTTTATCTGGGAAAAACCTAAATTTATCCACTTATGAAAAGGAATTTTTAGCTATCTTTATGGCAGTCCAGAAATGGAAAAATTATCTTCAAGGACATCATTTTGTGATTAAAACAGATCAACAGGCTCTTAAGTATTTGTTGGATCAGAGAATAACCACTCCATTACAGCAAAAGTGGATACCGAAGTTATTAGGGTATGATTATTCTATATTTTATAAGAAGGGAAAGGAAAACTTGGTTGCTGATGCTTTATCTAGGAAGGGAGAATATCATTGTTTGGCTACAAGTGTAGCTGTTCCATTGTGGGTAGAAAAGGTGGCTGAAAGTTATTCTGGGGATACACACTTACAGAAGGTAATAGCAGCAAAAGCAGTGGATCCTAACTCTTATCCAGAATACTGTTTAATAGGGGGACTGTTAAGACAAGGAGGAAGAATTGTTGTGGGAACAGATGACAAGTTAAGAAATACAGTTATCAAAGAACTTCATGATTCTGCTATTGGTGGACACTCGGGGGAAGGAGGCACCTACCAAAGAGTTAAGAAATATTTTATATGGAAGGGACTTAAAACTCAAGTCCTTAATTGGGTTAAAGCTTGTCCTGTTTGTTCTCAGAGTAAGTCAGAAAAGGGAGCAAAACCAGGCCTGTTACAACCACTCCCTATTCCCACACAAGCTTGGTCCTATATTACTATGGATTTTATTGAAGGGTTGCCCAAATCTCAGGGCAGAACAGTAATATTGGTAGTGGTGGACAGGTTGACAAAATACAGTCACTTCCTAGGACTCAGCCATCCCTATACAGCTCCTATAGTAGCTCAGTTATTTCTAGACAATATCACTAAGCTCCATGGTCAACCATTGAGCATAGTGAGTGACAGAGATCCTATCTTTATTAGTGTCTTTTGGACTGAACTATTTAAACTATTGGGAACACAGTTGGATATGACTTCTGCTTACCATCCACAGTCGGATGGCCAAACAGAAAGAGTCAACCAGTGCCTTGAAACTTATTTAAGGTGCTTGGTTAAACAAACACCAAAACAGTGGTTCAGATGGTTGGCTATGGCTGAGTACTGGTATAATACGAATTACCATACCAGTCTTCAGCTAACCCCATTTGAGGCTTTATATGGTTATAATCCACCTATATTTTCTATAGGTCCATTCCCTCAAACTCACTCAACAGATTCATTGAATCTAACAGAGGAGCGAAATAGAATGCAGCAAAAGTTTCGTGAAAACTTATTACTAGCTCAAGACAGAATGAAGAGGCAGACAGATAAACACAGAACAGACAGAAAATTTGAAGTCGGCGAAAAAGTTTACTTGAAGTTACAGCCTTTTAGGCAGAGCAGTATGGTTCTTAGACAAAACCAAAAACTAGCTCCTAGATACTATGGGCCATACACAATATTGGAAAAAATAGGAGAAGTTACTTACAAGCTTCAGCTACCCACCGAGGCCAAAATTTGGCCGGTTTTCCACGTATCTCTTCTTAAACGTTCGGTAGACCCACAAAAGATACAATCTTTAGAGCTACCGAAACTAGATGCAGATGGTTCTGTAGTCGGCGTACCTGCAATTAAAGGAAAAAGAAGTCAGAAAAATCGAAGGGGGAGACAGATCCAGTCATTCCTAGTGGAATGGAAAGGAGAAGGATTAAAACTAGAGAAATGGGTCGAGGAAACTCATCTTCGAAAAATCTTTCCGGAACTACTACCTTGGGGACAAGGTAGCAAAAATGGGAGAGGTAATGTCATGATCCAAGAGGATCTGACTATTATCAACGATTTATCAGGCATCAAAGAGGCGGAATTGAAGAAGAATGAAGAGGGTTTACTGTTATTGAAGTTTCGAGAGAAATTAGATAATGAAGAAGAAGAGGCAAATGAAATGTTTTACGATGCTGAGGATGAATTAGCCACCGTAGATGTGGGAGATATTAATCCGACGGCTAAGAGAGAAGACATCAGAGCCGATGATCCAAAAAGTGGAAGACATGCGTGTAGGGAGGAGATCATACCACGTGGCTAAGTAGAGATGGGGATAAATCGCTTTTGTTTAGTAAATTTCCTTTTACGTTTCTTACCTTTCGTATTTCGTTTTTGCCAAATTTAAATTAGGTTTTAAGGTTATAAATAGGTGTTTTGGTCAAGTTATTTTCTTAAGCAATAAAATCAATCTCTTTCTCTTATCTCTCTTTTCCTCTTTACTCTTAACTCTCGTTCTCTCTCTCTTTTGCAATTTATCAAATTTAGTTTCAAGTTTGCAGATTAATTCTGCAATTCAATTGTTTACAACAAATCAAATTACAATTAATAGACCTAGTCTATTACAGAGAGGATGATGATGATGATGATGATGAACAGTAGTAGATTTAGACCTAATTTCGTTGTAATTAATGCTTGTGAAAATCTTACGGTCGTGATTGAAGGAACGGAATACGGTGGAGTGCGGCAAGAAGTTGGGGTGAGAGATCCAACGGCGGATGTTCGTGTTGAGGAGGGAGCTCCGCGCCGCGCGTTTGAGAGGTAATCGCTTCACGATCTCGAGAATAAGATCGTCGTTGAATTTCTTCGCCTTGGTTGGTTTTTGATGTGTGCGTCGTTTCGCCGCCATTGTTGCTCGAGTTTAAGTTTTGAAATTACTGCGTCTGCTTGTGTGTATATATAAGAGTAATTTGATTTCTCTTCCTTTTCTACCTCTTAATTAGTCCTTATTCTAAATTTAGAAGGATTAGGAATCCTTATTTATGAATCTATTGGAATTTGGATGCACTTTTTTATAGAGTATATTGAGAAGGAAACATGGAATTTTTAAATAAGGATAGACACGTATAAATCGAGATATATATAATATAAACATTGAAATACAAATTTCTATTAAATGTATATATAATAATAATAATAATAATAATAATAATAATAATATATGATGAATAAACTGTGTTTAATTAAGTCAATTTAGGAAAACAGGTTAAATAAATTTTTATGGCATAAGTATTTATGTTATAAGCACTTAAATTGAATAAGTTAATGCGTTTGAATACATTTATATATAAATACTTAATTATATAAAAAATTAATTATAGTTTAAAAAATTATTGTCAGTGGAATTTGATATAAGGATCTATTTTTCATAAGCGGTTTTGGTTTATTTTTATACATAAGCTATTCCTACCAGCTTATGAAAATAAGCCAGAAACAACTTATTTTTTAAAATAAGCTGTTTTCGTAAGCTCTTCCAAACTAAACTGTTTTCGTAAAATCTTCGAAACGAGTGCATAAACGCTTATTTTTTAGAATAAGCTGCTTATAAGCTCTTCCAAACGGGACTTTAAAAATTATTTAAATACTCCTTCGATCTCCACTTTATATGCCTCTTTAAAGATGGAGCAACTTGTGTGTAACACTTTTGTATATCCTTGTATGTACCACACCACAAGGGTATTGATATGTGACATTTTTCATTAAAAAATATGAATAATATTTAACACATATCAATATCCTTGTGGTGAGGTACACACAAGTATACAAAAGTGGTACACACAAGCTTTTGTGCTTTAAAGATGTAGGGTGTAAGTTTATAGTAGCAAATTTACTAATAATGCAACCACTAGCCTTGTGCTTATCTAATTAGTTACACAATGACATATTGTAAAATTGGCTAGTCCTGAATATATGAAAAGTAAAACATTGCACCAAGCAGAAGCAGCCCATCCATCCACACTCCCAATATCCTCCGCCTCCCACACTCCCCCCTCTCCACATCGTATCTCTCAATACACGTCCCTCCTCCCCTCTTCCCCACATAAATCAACAGCTGCCGGCCGTCGAAAATCAACGGCAACCCTCTCCTCATTTTACAAACCCGGCGGGCCACCTCCCACTCACTGTTAATGCCATTGTAACGACATACCACAAACTCCGATGGCGAATTGTAGACGAAGTGAACCGCGCCGCCGGCAAAAGGCATTAAAACGGCATTACTAATGATAGGGAAAGAGTAATGGAAGAAATTGCTTAAATTGTTCCTCTTCATACTTAT
This sequence comes from Lavandula angustifolia, assembly GCA_028984105.1. Classification (NCBI taxonomy): domain Eukaryota; kingdom Viridiplantae; phylum Streptophyta; class Magnoliopsida; order Lamiales; family Lamiaceae; genus Lavandula; species Lavandula angustifolia. Next base: position 31,520,509 of record CM054811.1, read on the forward strand.
CTTTTATGTTGTTTGAATTGTTAACTTGAACACTCTGTATTTGATTGTTGTGGACTGGATTTGAGGAAGAGATGGTTAGTTTAGCATATTTAATTGAAAAAATAATTGATTCCATTCCTTTCGTTAAGTCAAACAGGAAATGGTATCAAGTTCATTCCTTCAGCAAACCAGGTTTTTCAGGAATCATTCATTTCATTCCATCTTGAATAAACTAACTAGTTCTCCGGAGGCCTCAAAAGTTGCTGCAGTCCAAGCAGCACATTTCTTATACCTTCATTCTCCCACAAATCAGTGTTCTTCTCATTGAAATATGTATCAGAAACCTTCTCAAATGTCGATGTATACAAAAATAAATTCCATCCATTCCAAAAAAAAAAAAAGTCTCAATTTTCGTATCCACAAGCCCAACATTCTCCCAAACATCGCTCTCCACATCATATCTATCAACACGTACACGAGTCGGACACTCCCGTACAATAAATAACACTCTCCGGCCGTCGAAAAACACCACCGACAATTCCGAGCCGTTGTCTTTGCTAAGGTTCAATTTGTTAGGGATCCTGGCCTTCACGCGCCACTCGCCCTTAACGTGATCGTGACGGCATATCACGATTTCCGACGGCAACACGTAAACAAAGTGAACCGAGCCGTCGGTAAATCCGAACCACCTCGAACATTTATCGTGTCGGGCTAAACAATCATCATTTCCCTCAATCGGTCCGTCGATAAACCTCGCCTCCTCCTTCTTCAAGTCGAACGCAACCGTGGCTCTGCCGCCGTCTACCAGACAGTAGAGACTGCCGTGGGCATCAACCGGCCGGTCCATCATTAGTTCGAAACTCCGGTTCAAAACGACTGGATATTTGGAGGTCATGGAGTACCCGTCGCCAACATTAAATTTGAGATATCTTCGCTCTGCCTCCCAGAATTCCACCACCGTCACGAACTTGAAGCAAGAACTCTCCGCGGCGGGCTTGATTTCAGAGGTGATCGGATTGAAGATGTAGTCCGAATACGGATTGTAAAATCGGATTAGAAGGAGACCATTGCACGATGCCAGGATTGAAAATTCTACGTTTACGGGTACGGATCTACCGAGTGGATGGACAGTAGTAGAAGTAGACTCAATTCCTTGCCAAAAACTTTGGATCCAACGGTTAGGGTAACAGTCGTAACAAAAGATCGTGGAGTATGATGGTAAGAAGTTTGGCTTGAAGATCCGACGGCGGATGTTCTTGTTGAGGACGGAGCACTGCACCGCGTATTTAAGAGGTAATCGCTTCACGATCTCTAGAATAAGATCGTCGTTCAATTCTGCCGCCTCCGCAGTTGGTTTTTGACATTTGAGTTGAACGCCATTGAAGCCCGCCATTGTTGCTTGATTTTAAGTTCGGCAATTACTTCGTATGAGTCTGTGTATATATAAAGACCTAGGAGAAGAGTTATAACATTGTAAAGGACGAATTTACCCCCTCGAGTATATCCGATGAAATTGGAAAGAAATTATGAGATAAATATGGCCTCTTGAAAATTCGCAATTCTTTATTTTTGTATACTTCCTTTTAGGGTAACTGTCGTAACGAAAGTTCGTGGACTAGGATGGTAAGAAGTTTGGCTCGAAGATCCGACGGCGGATGTCCTTGTTGAGGACGGAGCACTGCACCGCGTATTTAAGATGTAATCGCTTCACGATCTCTAGAATAAGATCGCCGTTCAATTCCGCCGTCGTGATTGTTTGTTGACGTTTGTGACGTCGTTTAACGTTGAAGTCCGCCATTGCTGCTTGATTTTAAATGACTGCCTTGCGCGTGTATGTGAAGACCTAGGAGGGCTTAACTTTGTAAAGTGCGAATTTACCCCCTTCAAGTGTATCCGATGAAATTGGATAGAAATATTGGAGGAGATACTGTAGATGTGCGTATTATCCCTCCATATATATGGCGTCTTGAACAATGATAGACACATATAAATCGAGACGTCTTGTTACTAAATGGCATTCTTATATATAAGAATAATATAATTGTGGAAATTGGTTTCTAAATTTTTTTTTTCTTGAAAATAATAATCATACACGAATTGAATACTACGGTTAAACCTCGATAAAGTAATAACATTGGGATAAAGTAATAACATTGGGATCGATAAAAAATATTCATTTAACGAGGATATTACTTTATCGAACATTATTTTAATGCATTGACCCATATCGGGACCGGAATAAATTATTATCTCATCGAGATTACTACTTTATTCAATATTGCTTTAATTTGACATTCTATCCTATGATTTCATTAATAGAAAAAAAATATATGAACATATAGTCAATTCCCATATCAATAAATTGTAAGAAAACATAAATAAATAATACTACTAGAAAAAACCTTGAATAAACTATGAAGGCCTCAAAAGTTGCTGCAGTCCAACCAAAACATTTCTTCTACCTTCATTCTTCCACAATTTCGTATACTTCTCATTGAAATACGTATCAGAAACTTTCATAAATGTCGATGTATATGAAAAATAATTCCATGAATATGAAAATAAATTCTCGATGTCCGTATCGACAAACCCAATCTCCTCCCACACATCGCTCTCCACATCATACCTTTCAAGACGTACACGCATCCGACATTCTCGTACAAAAAATGACACTCTCCGGCCGTCGAAAAACACTCCGATCCATTTCTTGCTGTTGTCTTTGTTAGGGTTCCGTTCGTTAGGAACCCTAACCATCACGCGCCACTCACTGTTAACGTGGTCGTGACGGCATATCACGATTTCCGACGATGATGACACGTAAACAAACTGAACCGAGCCGTCGGCAAATCCGAACCACCTAGTAAATCTACAATGTCGTAACCATTCTAGCTTATCATCATTTCCCTCAACCGGCCCATCGATAAACCTCGCCTCATTCTTCTCCACGTCGAACGCCACCATGGCTCTGCCGCCGTCTCCCAGCCAGTCGAAGCTGCCGTGGGCGTAAACCGGCGGGTCCAACATTAGTACGAACCTCCGGCTCAAAGGGACTCGATATTCAGAGGGATCGGAGTACTCGTCGTTAACACTAAATTTGAGAAATCCTCCCTCCGGCTACCTCGAATATTCCTCCGCCGCCACGAATTTGAAGCGAGAATTCTCCGCGGCGAAGGAGCATAATCCGAGACGAACTTGGACGAAGTTAGCTCGGATGGGCATGATCTCGGAGGTGGTCGGATTGAAGAGGTAGTCCGAACAGGGATTGTGAAATCGGATTAGAAGGAGACCGTTGCACGACGCGATGATTGAAAAGGGTACGTTTACGGGTACGGATCTACCGAGTGGATGGACAGTAGTAGAAGTAGACCCAATTCCTTGCCAAAAACTTTGGATCCAACTGTTAGGGCGATTGTTGTAATGAAAGATCGTGGAGTAGGATGGTAAGAAGTTCGGCTCGAAGATCCGCCGGCGGATGTTCTTGTTGAGGACGGAACACCGAACCCTAAATTTGAGCGGTAATCGCTTTACGATCTCTAGAATAAGATCGTCGTTCAATTCCGCCGCCGCCGTGGTTGTTTGTTGACGATTGCGTTGATCACCATTCAAGTCCGCCATTGTTTCTTGATTTTAATTCTGTGTCTGTGTGCATATGAAGACCTAGGAGGGCTTAACTTTGTAAAGTACGAATTTACCCCTTCAAGTATATATCTGATGAAATTGGATAGAAATATAGGAGGAGATAAATATGCATTAGCTTATCAAAATAAGTTTACTTATTATTTTTAGTTTTGGGTCCGTTTAGAAAAGTTTTAAAATGACTTATTCCAACTTAACTTAAATAATAAGTCATTCTGCGTGCGACAATTTTTTCACTAGATTTTTTTTTTTTTTTCATATTGTATAAGTTATTATTAATGAGAACATCCGAATATTTTTTAATATTGTATAAGTTATTATTAATGAAACATCCAAACACAAACAACTGATTAATTTAAGAACTTGTACCATTTATTTTGCCATAAGTCCTTAATTAAGTTATTTTCTCGAAGGGGACCTTTATTTGGTACAGTTTATTAGCAGCTTATTTTAGTTTATTTTAAAAAATAAGCAGTTTTATGCTTTTTGTGAGAGCTTATGAAAATAACTTATTTTAAAAAATAAGCTGGTTTGACATCCACCGTCAAGAATTCTTAAACTATATTTTTATTTTTTCTCTATTTAAGTGATTAAATATTAATGAATCCAAACATATTTTTAAACTATATTTTATTTTTTTCTCTATGTAAGTGCTTAAATATGAATGTATCCAAATGCATTTTTAAACTATTTTTTTCTTTCTATTTAAGTGCTTAAATATTAATGTATCCAAACGCATAAGCTTATTTAAGTATTTATATGACAAACATTTTTACCAATTACTTATAACATAAGCACTTTTACCATAAACACTTATGTCATAAGCATTTATTTAAGTTGTTTTTCCCAATGGGGCCTTAGAATAAGTTATGTCGATAAGCTCTCACAAACACAGTTAAGAGACATTATTTAGAATAAATTAAAATAAGTTGTTTATAAACTCTTCCAAATCGGATTGGGTCAGGGTCTCTTGAAAATTAGAGAGGAGAATAACACTAAAGAATAAAATGATTTTTTTATAAATAATGGCATATAGCATTCAACATATGTGGCATTCTTATATAAGAATAAGGCCCCGTTTGGAAAAATAAATTAAATAAGTATTTATACTATAAGTGCTTATGTTATAAACGCTTACATTGAATAAGTTGTTGCATTTATATATAAGCACTTAATTAGAAGAAAAAAAAAATAAAGTTTAAAAAATCGTTATCAAGGGATTTTATATGATGACCTATTTTAGCTTATTTTCATAAGCTATTCCTAGAATAAATAGGTTTCATAAATTCTCAAACGCGTGTAAAAAGACTTTTTTTTTAGAATAAGCTTATCTTCCAAACCGGGCCTAATATAATTGTAAAAATTGGTTTCTAAAAGTCTACATAAAAAAAAAAAAAAATCATACACGGATTAAATAATAGTCTGTTTAATTTGACAATCTACCCTATGATTTCATGAGAAAATATAAGAACATAGTCAATTCCAATGGCTCAACATCTCTGTAAATTGTAAGAAAACATAAATAAATAATACTAGTAAAAATCTTGAATAAACTAGCTAATTTTCTGGAGGCCTCAAAAATTGCTGCAGTCCAAGTAAAACGTTTCTTCTACCTTCATTCTCCCACAAATCAGTATTCTTCTCATTGAAATACGTATTCGAAACCTTCGCAAATGTCGATGTATATGAAAAATAATTCCATGAATATAAAAATAAATTCCCGTGTTCCGTATCCACAAACCCAGTCTCCTCCCACACATCGCTCTCTACATCATATCTTTCAAGACGTACACGTGTCCAACATTCCTGTATTAAAAAAAACACTCTCCGGCCGTCAAAAAACACCCGGACCCATTTATTGCCATTGTCTTGGTTAGGGTTCCCTTGGTTAGGAACCCTAACCTTCACGTGCCACTCACCACTATCGTGGTCGTGACGGCAAATCACGATTTCCGACGATGACGACATGTAAACAAAGTGGACAGAGCCGTCGGCAAATCCGAACCACCTCGTAAATGTACGATGTTCTAACAACTCTAACTCATAATCATTTCCCTCAACCGGCCCATCGATAAACCTCGTCTCCTCCTTCTCCACGTCGAACGCCACCATGGATCTGCCGCCGTCTCCCAGCCAGTAGAAGCTGCCGTGGGCGTAAACCGGCGGGTCTAACATTAGTACGAACCTCCGGCTGCAAACGACTCGATATTCGAAGGGCTTGGAGTATTCCGTGCTAACCCTAAACAAGAGATATTTTCGCTTATCGACCCAGCGTTCATCCACCGTCACGAATTTGAAGCGAGAATTCTCCGCGGCGAAGGAGCATAATCCGAGATTATGTTGGACGATGTAAACTCCGATGGGCATGATTTCAGAGGTGGTCGGATTGAAGATGTAGACCGCATACGGATTGTGAAATCGGATTAGAAGGAGACCATTGCACGATTCCAGGATTGAGAATTCTTCGTTTACGGGTACGGATCTACCGAGTGGATGGACAGTAGTAGAAGTAGACCCAATTCCTTGCCAAAAACTTTGGATCCAAAAGTTAGGGTGATTGTTGTAATGAAAGATCGTCGAGTAGGATGGTAAGAAGTTTGGCTCGAAGATCCGACGGCGGATGTTCTTGTTGAGGACGGAGCATCTAACCCTAAATTTGAGCGGTAATCGCTTCACGATTTCAAGAATAAGATCGTCGTTCAATTCTGCCTCCACGATTTCTAGAATAAGATTGTCGTTCAATTCTGCCGCCTCCGCAGTTGGTTTTTGACGTTTGCGTTGATGGCCGTTGAAGTCCGCCATTATTGCTTGATTTTAAGTTCTGCAATTACTTCGTATATATAAAGACCTAGGAGAAGAGTGAACATTGTAAAGGACGAATTTACCCCCTTGAGTATATCCGATGAAATTGGAAAGAAATTATGAGATGAATATAGCCTCTTGAAAATTCGAGACATATTACAAATATACAATTTCGCAATTCTTTATTTTTGTATACTTCCTTTTAGAGTTATAAGTCATTCAGAAGGTAGGGTTTAAACAAAACGAAAATTTCGGTTATCGATTTCACATAACCTTTAGATTAATTAATTGAGAATTTTTCAATTCGGTTCAATTTTTAAATGAAAAAGTTTAATTGGTTCAATTTGATTTTAATTTTAACTCGTGATGGGAATATATGAAAGTCGGGACAATATTGTTACATTGTGAAAATACATCAAGATTTACATATACAAAATTGAATTTCATCAAGAAAATTGGAGTATACATTAACAAGAAAACTTAAGTAACATTCTTGAATAAAAGTAATTAACTAGTCTTCTACTGGCCTCTAAAATTTTTCCAGGGGTTCAAGGGCGGAGCCCCCCAAAAAAAAATTAAATACCGTACAACGAATACAAGGTTTAAAAATGAACATGTATTGTTAATTTTCCTTTCCTCGACTGCATGTTGATAAACAATTTATCAGCAGTATATGAAACAAAACTTTTTTGATAATTCCTTCCAAAACCTTCCAACTTTTGTATCTGTCGAGAATAGAACTGATTTTCTTGGTTAATGGCGTTTGGGAGAAAAAAAATGTGTGTGGGGTGATTTTCTTGGTGAATGGTGTTTGAAAAAAAAACGTGTGTGAGGTGATTAGGTGATTAAGAAATTATGTTTGATATTTGATTCTATATTAGATTTGAACTAGGGCTGGTGAATGGCGTTTGGGAGAAAAAAATGTGTGTGGGGTGATTTTCTTGTACTCAGGTTTAGGTGTACCACAATTTTGTACTCTTGTGTGTACCACACCATAAGGGTGTCGACATGTGGCGCTTTTTATTTAAAATAGTGGGTCACATACGCCACATGAGGGTGTCGACATGTGACGCTTTTCATTTAAAATAGTGGGCCACATACGCCACATGTCGACACCCTTGTAGTGTGATACACACAAGGGTACATATATGACATCTTGAATAAGAATGACATATAGAATTTTAAATTAAATTAGTGTTAGAGTCGATTTAATATTTATACAAATAAGTATATATCATTCAAATTAGTTACTATTTCCTCCGTCCCATTTTAATTGTCCAAGTATTCCTTTTCGGACGGTTGGAATAGGAACGGAGGGAGTAATGTAATTCGCAAGAAAAATGTTAGAGTAGATATATTGCCGTATTGGTTTTAATCTAAATTCTAAAGTAGACATGTAAACACCGGGAAAAGAAGATGAAAGGTTTCTAAAGTTCGTCTTTTTTTTTCCGAATAATAATCGAACACGAAATGAATACTAATCTATTTAATTTCACAGCTCTCCCCTATGATTTCATTGGAAAAGAGAGAAAATATAAGAACTATAGGCTCAATAACATCTCTATAAATTAAAAGAAAACATAAATAAATAAATAATAGGAAAAGTCTTGAATAAACTAGTTCTCCGGAGGCCTCAAAAGTTGCTGCAGTCCAAGCAAGACATTTCTTCTACCTTCATTCTCCCACAAATCAGTGTTCTTCTCGTTGAAATATGTGTCAGAAACCTTCTCAAATGTCGATGTATACGAAAATAAACTCCATTGATACCGAAAAAAAATCTCAATTTCCCAATCCACAAGCCCAACATTCTCCCAAACATCGCTCTCCACATCATATCTATCAACACGTACACGAGTCGGACACTCCCGTACAAGAAATAACACTCTCCGGCCGTCGAAAAACACCACCGACAACTCCGAGCCGTTGTCTTTGCTAAGGTTCAGTTTGTTAGGGATCCTGACCTTCACGCGCCACTCGCCCTTAACGTGATCGTGACGGCATATCATGATTTCCGACGGCAACACGTAAACAAAGTGAACCGAGCCGTCGGTAAATCCGAACCACCTCGAACATGTATCGTGCCAGGCTAAACCATCATCATTTCCCTCAATTGGCCCGTCGATAAACCTCGCCTCCTCCTTCTTCACGTCGAACGCCACTGTGGCTCTGCCGCAGTCTCCCAGCCAGTAGAGACTGTCGTGGGCGAAAACCGGCTGGTCCATCATTAGTCCGAAACTCCGGTTCAAAACGACTCGATATTTGGAGGTCATGGAGTACCCGTCGCCAACCCTAAATTTGAGATATTTTCGCTCTGCCTCCCAAAATCCCTCCGCCGTCAGTCACTAACTTGAAGCGAAAACTCTCCGCAGCGAAGGTGCATAATCAGAGATGAACTGCGGCGACGTCAGCAGAGGGGGGCGGGTGGGTGCGACCGCCCCCCCTGAACTTTCGTGTAATACTACGAATTATTTTCGATTTTTATTAATTTATACATTTATCCCATTTAAATTTTTGGATTCGCCCCCTCGAGATTTTTGAATTTGTCAACTTACCCTAAAGTAAAAATTAAGAATTAGTATGAATGTCACCACTAATTTAAGCAAATATTAAAAAATGTATATTACGTGTCACTAATTTTAATTTTAGTGTGAATGTGACCACAAAATACGGTTTTGTATTATATATTTCGAATAAATTAAAAACAACATATAACGACTATTCGTAAAAGAAAATATAATATCTCTAAAAAGCTTTAATTAGTAAGTATATTTAGACCAAAAACACCCCCAAACCCAATCTCCTCCCACACATCGCTCTCCACATCATACCTTTCAAGACGTACACGTGTCCGACATTCCCGTACAAGAAATAACACTTTCCGGCCGTCGAAAAACACCCCGATCCATTTCTTGCCATTGTCTTTGTTAGGGTTCCGTTCGTTAGGAACCCTAACCTTCACGTGCCACTCACCGTTAACATGGTCGTGACGGCATATCACGATTTCCGATGATGATGACACGTAAACAAACTGAACCAAGCCGTCGGCAAATCCGAACCACCTACTAAATCTACAATGTCGTAACCATTCTAGCTTATCATCATTTCCCTCAACCGGCCCATCGATAAACCTCGCCTCATTCGTCTCCACGTCGAACGCCACCATGGCTCTGCCGCCGTCTCCCAGACAGTAGAAGTTGTCGTGGGCGTAAACCGACGGGTCCAACATTAGTACGAACCTCCGGCTCAAAAGGAGTCTATATTCGGAGAGATCGGAGTACTCGTCGTTAACACTAAATTTGAGATATCCTCGCTCCGGTACCTGGAATATTCCTCCGCCGCCACGAATTTGAAGCGAGAATTCTCCGCGGCGAAGGAGCATAATCCGAGACGAACTTGGACAAAGTTATCTCGGATGGGCATGATCTCGGAGGTGGTCGGATTGAAGAGGTAGTCCGAACAGGGATTGTGAAATCGGATTAGAAGGAGACCATTGCACGACGCGATGATTGAAAAGGGTAAGTTTACGGGCAGGGGCTTTGATTTCGGAAAAATTCCAAATTTGTAGGATAAAATCATGTAAATGAAATCTAGCGCAGTTGGTTAGCACCTCCTTAAATTTCTTAACCACCTGAGTTCAATTCCTTACAGCAACATTGTTGAAATGAAAGATCGTGGAGTAGGAGGATGGTAAGAAGTCCGGCTCAAAGATCCGACGGCGGATGTTCTTGTTGAGGATGGAGCATCGAGCCCTAAATTTGAGGGGTCAAGAAACTGCAACTTGAATTTTTTTTTCATCATTCTTCCCTAACGATACTATATTAAGAAACATAAATAAATATATAAAATTAAAATCAACTAGTTTCCTATAGGCCTCAACAGTTTCTGCAGTCCAAGCAAAGTATTTCTTCTACCTTCATCTCCCCACAAACGAGTATTCTTCTCGTTGAGATACGTATCAGACACTTTGGCAAACGACGAAGTATACGTAAAGAAATTATGTTTGCAATACGGCCATGAACTCACACTCCCAGTCTTTTGCCACAAATCCCTCTCCAAATCGTACCAATAAATATCTCCCCCTTCTCCCCTCCTCCGCGCAAGAAAAACCAAATGCCGGCCGTCGAAAAAAAAACAGGAAGCCTCTCCTATACACGTCGTTGCTAGGGTTACACAAGCTAGACAAATCGCGCCTTACCTGCACGCGCCACTCGTCACTAACGCGGTCGTGACGGCATATCACAATTTCCGACGGCGACGCGTAGATAAAGTAGACAGCGCCGTCGGCAAATCCAAACCACTTGCGACGAATCAACTTGCTTTCGTCACTCCCGACGGGCCCCTCAATCAGCCTCGCCACCTCCTTCTCCACGTCGAACGCCACCGTGCTCATCCCCTTGCCTCCGAGCCAGTAGAGGCTTCCGTGGGCGTAAACCGGCCGGAGCTCGGTGTGCGGCATTAGGTTGATCCTCCGGCCGCAGTAGAAACGGACCGGAGGTTTGCATTCGGGGGCCATAATAGACCGGCCAGCTTGCTTCGTACGCCACCACCAACTTGTAGCGCGACTGTCTGGGACCTGCAAGTAGAGTCCGCGCGTGACGGGGGAGGTGGTCGGGTTGAAGAGGTAGTGCAGAAAAAAATAGGGTTCCTCGGCGAAACAGACGAGGATGATCCCGTTGCACGAGGCGACGATCGAAGCCTCCATGGCTAGGGTTACGGATCGGCGGAGACGAAGAGTTGAAGTAGAAGTCGAAGAAGAAGAAGAAGAAGAAGAAGGAGACGACTTAATAATCTCTTGCCAAATACACGTGAAAACCTTAGGGAAATATACGTGACAATAATAAAATAACGTCTTGTAGGATGGTAACAAGTTGGGGTGATGAGAGATCCAATTCCGAATGGTCTTGTTGAGAACGGAGCACTGATTCGCGCGTTTGAGAGGTAATCGCTTTACGATCTCTAGAATAATATCGTCGTTCAATTCCGCCGCCGCCGTGGTTGTCTCTTCAAGTTCTCCTTGATTGCCTTTGGAGTCCGCCATTCTTGCTTGAGTTTAAGCTGTGGAATGATTCGTATGCATATAAAGACCTAGATTATTGACTTTGTCAAAGACTCAGAGATTGAATATATTCTTAATATTTGTATTGATTATATAGGCGTATGTTAAAATGAGACTAATATTTTTTCAATGAAATTGAAAAAATAGGAGATAAATATGACCTTGAATCAAGATGACATAATAATCAAGGTGGTTAGCTCTAGCCAAAGTTATGGGTTTAAATTCTACCCCGCTATACGGAGTTTACCATGTATGTATTAAAAACAGCGACTCTGAATTACCTTTCATAATTAAAATAAAATTAAATAAAAGTTTTTTAGAAAAAAATAACACCTAACTAGATGACATATATAAATAGAGATATATGAGAATTTTCAGAAAATACAGTTTCACAATTCTTTAATTTGTTTTTAGAGCTATAGCCTATAATTCATTAGATAACATGTCGAGTACGAATTCAATACTATTTCATACGATTCAATTTATTTACAACTCTATTCATTACGATTATCTGATTCGATTTATTTATAACTCTACCATATCATATCATTAGCAAAGAGAAAATACAAATCTTCTCGTTGAAATACGGAGTATACGAAAAGAAATTTTGTTTCCACTGCGCCCATGCCGCAAAACTCCCAATCTTCTCCCACAAATCCCTCACAAAATCATACGAATAAACACCCTCATCTTCTCCACTATTCCGTATTACCAGCCGCCGGCCGTCGAAAGAAACTAGCGCGCCGCTCAGGTAGTTGTTATTCGTAAGGTTACATATGTTAGAGACTATGTTCCTCACACGCCAAACACGGCCAACGTGATCGTAGCAGCATATCACGATTTCCGACGGCAATGCGTAAACAAAATGAATGGATCAGTCGGCAAATCCGAACCACTTATAAACTCGGCTTAATTCGTGATATCAAATTACTCAATTATCATATTTTCCTTTTTAAGTTGTCTCTCCAATTGTCCATTTTCTTTTTCAGAAAAATAATATTCTATATAATTTAGTGAGTGTACTACATTATTACTCATTCTTTTTCAGAAAAATAATATTCTATATTATTTAGTGGGTCCACTACTTTATTACTCTTTTACACACAACGGCTAATTTTCTTAATTTTCATTAGGGGTGTCAATTCGGTATAACCAAACCAAACCAAACCGAAATTTCGTTTAACCAAAGTTTTGGTTGTATATTTTACAAAACCAAATACCAAACCAAAGAATTTCGGTTCGATTTGGTTTTTTATCCAAAATTTCGGTTTGGTTCGGTTTGGTTTCGGTTATAACCAAAACTTTAAAGAAAAAAAAAGCATAACAATTGACAAACAACAAAAATTACAATGTCAAAAACTAATATGCGTGTAACGCATTATATAATTGTCATCCCAAAAATCAATGATGCTCAAACCATTAGAAAATAACGTACTTTGTAAAGTTCAAACAATAAGCTTTGATCACTAACCATTCAAATATCGTTAAAAAAGAAACAATAAAGAAGTGTTCAAGAGCTTGGTTCATTGAGATCTTCATAGTAAAGATATAAAGATATTAAACACCAGCTAGCAACTATATTATCGTTGATCAGTAACTTCAAAGTACAATGACAATTGACTCCAAACCAATATTGACAATCAAATCTGAAATAAGACAAAAAAAACAATACATATCAAATGTTTGAAAACTTGAAGTCTTGAACCACCTTAGTGAACACATGAAATTAAAACTTACCAAGTTCAATTTTTTCCATCGCATCATAATCATAATAATATATAATACGATACTAATTAGGTTAGAAGGTAAGTTTGGAACAATAATAATATATAATACGATACAAATCTCGGCCCATCTTCCAAATAAGTCAAAAGAATGCTATGTTTTACTATTTTATAATTTTTTTAAAGATATAAAAGTTATATAATACTAATTACACTTTTAAAATTATTATAATATTTTCGGTTCGGTTTGAGGAGTTCTGGAATGAAGGGCTACATCGAACAGGGGGCAAAGCCAACAAATTTCAGTGCCATCGGAGAATCCCTCCAGAGGAATTGAGTTTGTACTATCAGGATCCTCAAGGGGAAATACAGGGGCCTTTTCTTGGGGTGGACATTATTTCATGGTTTGAGCAAGGGTTTTTTGGGGCTGATTTACCTGTTCGTTTGGAAGATGCTCCTATTGACTCACCCTTCCAGGAATTGGGAGATGTGATGCCTCATTTAAAATTTGGACACGCATATGTAGATGGAACTGAATTGAGTTCCAATCTAGAAAAAACTGCTGTTAGGGAGGCTCCACTTGAATCAGTTGGTGGTGCTGAGTTTGAAGTGGATGCAACACCTACTGCTGCCGAGATTTCAGATTTGTTCGGAATCGTTTCAAGCTCTCTGGCAGCCCTCTTGATTGAAAATAAATCTCTCTCCAAGGAGAAAGAAGTTGTCGAAGAATTAGCTCAAGCGGAAGAGCCAGTCGTGACTGAAGCCGAGCCTGAGAAACAAGTCGTAGAAGAAGCCGCTGTAGTGGAAGAGCCAACAGTCGTTGAAGTCGAGACGAAGGATGTGGCAGCTGAAGAGACGAAGGCCGAGACTGAAACATCCGAAGAAGCAGTGGCAGAGAAAGAGCCAGAAGCGGAGGAAACCCCTGCCGCAGAAGAGGATGCTCCAGCTACTGAAGCTGAGAAATCTGAGGAGTTGGGTCAGATTGGTGAAGTTGAGTTTGTTAGGTTTCGATTCGTCCCTATTGTCGATGGAAAAATTCCGAGGAAGGGCGCTGTAATCAAGAAGCAAATCAATGAGAATGGAAATAGTGTCAATGCTTATATTGTGTTCCAAACAGAGGAGTTTGCACAAGCATCATTGGCCTCGCAAGAAATTGAAGGGAGACGACGGCCCTTTATTGTACGACTGTTTGCTTCCCTCGTCAAACATCCAAGTCTTGGGGACAAGACTCTCAAAAGGGAGGAGTATTGTCATGACCCGGATTAAACGATATATGTTGTATATCTAAAATATATATTTCCTTATTTTAAATTAGTTAAGTTTTGATTTTATTTCCGTATTAGAAATTGAACCATGTTTAGATTAGGGTTATGAGGGTTATAAATACCCGATTAAGTTACTAGTAGTTTCAAGCAATGAATAATAATCTTTCCCTTAACTCTTTTCTTCTCTCTCTCTTAACTCTCTCGGCCTCTCTCCCTCTCAACTTTTCTCTCTCCCTTTACTCTTAAACTTTTCCTCTCTCAATCTCTTTATCTCTCTCGTTGTGTCTTCTTAAGTACAATAACAAATTATTACTATTCTATTCTCCAGTTGAGAATTACAGCTTAATCATCAGAAAAGAAATTCAATTATGTTCTTCAATTGAATTTCTATCATTTAATCATCAAAAGGTTTGAATAATAGACCCGGTCTATTACATAGAAGTAGACTCAATTCCTTGCCAAAAACTTTGGATCCAACGGTTAGGGTAACAGTCGTAACAAAAGATCGTGGAGTATGATGGTAAGAAGTTTGGCTTGAAGATCCGACGGCGGATGTTCTTGTTGAGGACGGAGCAATGCACCGCGTATTTAAGAGGTAATCGCTTCACGATCTCTAGAATAAGATCGTCGCTCAATTCTGCCGCCTCCGCAGTTGGTTTTTGACATTTGCGTTGATCGCCATTGAAGTCCGCCATTGTTGCTTGATTTTAAGTTTTGCAATTACTTCGTATGACTCTGTGTATATATAAAGACCTAGGAGAAGAGTTAACATTGTAAAGGACGAATTTACCCCCCTTCGAGTATATTCGATGAAATTGGAAAGAAATTATTGTTGGTATTATAAACTGCTATTACAAGTAAACTATTAAATAACAAAATGAAATAAAACAACAAAACCGTCGAGTCGAGGAGTCATCTCTCCGCAAGACGAAATACGCCCCGGTAGTGCTCTCGGTTGTAGGCGTATCGTCCCCAAAGATAAAACGACGAACGTCTCGAAGATTGCAGCACCGCAAAACCTTCGAGCTCCGGCGAACTGGACTTTTCCGGCGAGGACAGAAGCTGCTGGACTTGAGCTAAGAGCAACTAAGATGAGCTAAGAACTAGATATGGAATGCAAATACTTTTTGGTGTGTTTTGGAATGACATGCAGGAGCCTATTTATAGGCTGCTTCCACCCCAGGTGAGGAGTTGTTGTGCCATTTAAGGCAGGAGAACGTGGATGGTAAGTAGTGGAGAAGTGGAGAGTGAAACAGTCTCTTCCAGATCCTTCCAAAACTACTACTCTGGTGTAGCAGGTGCAATGCACCACAGAGAGGAATCCAGTGCAGCTGGAGCACTGCACCGCCCGACCCGGCACCCTACCCGACGGACCACCCAAAGGACCAATTGCCAAGATCCAAGATCCAAGTCCACGGACACGGAACCGGAGCCGGAGCCGGAGCCGGGGCCGGGCGCGCGTGCGGCGCGCGCGCGCGCCGCTGCGTGTGAGGCGGTCGGCGAAAAGGCTCGCGCGCGTGAGCATGTGTGGCCCAAGCCCACCACATGTCACTTTGTTATCTCTTACAATGTGGTAGAGACTTAAATACCACATTAAAGTTGTTTCATTTATCAATGTGGGACATTGATCAATGCAATTCTCTCCAAAACCCGAATAAGGTAAGTTTCTCCACTTTAGGTAACATTTAAGTTTTGTCCCCCCAAACTTCGAGCCACTATTTCTCACTCACCGAAAATCGGAATCGAGAAATTAAGCACACTATAATTATCTACTCGAAACGTAGATCGACGTGATATATCTCAAAATATTAATCGGATAAATATCGAGACTCGAAACGACGATTAAACGGGCTGAATTTTGCCCTAGTTAAATTAGCAATAAATGCTAATTAACTTTCCTTAATTTAAAATACATATATAATTAATATATATATAGAAACGATTTTTCCAACAATCCCCCACATGAGTGGAAATAGCCAAATGCATGCATGCAGACACACAGCTCTGTCCTCAAGAGACAATAAAGCATCAAGGTAGGTGGCTTGTGACCTTGAACCTTCCTTAGTCAGTGCTATCGAGCATACCGGCGGATTAGTGGACACGTGGCCTTGAACTATTCCTCCATGGTGTATACTGAGATAATAACACTAACACTATAAAGTCTCAACCTCGTCCGTTCTCACGTTTGTGTCATTTACTGGCCATGGACAACCTCTTTGGATTCATAAGTGTTACATAGAAGCGGCCCTCACTTCTCACTTACATAGGTGATTCTTACTCGAGTATCCTGTCATACTCCACCTTCTCAAGGCATCCAAGAATCATTAAAAGTCAAAGACTTAACCTCACCACTTGACAGGTCACCAACACTCTCGAGCTCTTTTAGGGAATAGACTAATTGAGTGTGGTATCAACAGACTCATATAGCTTAGTTTTTCCCATTGAACCAAGTTCATGGGATCTCCAATCTACAAGGTTGGGTATCCACTATAATCGTCTTTAACGTGTGGATTTAACTCCCATTCCCTCTACGAGCTTATACATTTGATCTCGATTCAAACTCTTAGTAAGCGGATCCGCTAGGTTATCTATAGACTTGACATAGTCTATAGAGATAACTCCACTCGTGATCAAATGCCTTACAGTATTATGTCGACGACGAATATGTCTCGACTTACCATTATAAAACCCACTCTTGGCCCTACCAATAGCCGCTTGGCTGTCACAGTGAATCATCACAGGTGGCACGGGTTTCGTCCAACATGGAATGTCTTCAAGAAAATTACGGAGCCATTCGGCCTCCTCACCGGCTTTATCTAAAGCTATAAATTCAGATTCCATGGTGGATCGGGCTATGCATGTCTGTTTCGTGGATCTCCACGACACAGCTCCTCCCCCTATAGTGAACACATAACCACTAGTTGACAACGAGTCTTTAGTGTCGGATATCCAATTTGCATCACAGTACCCTTCAAGTACTGGGGGATGTCGCGAGTAGTGCAGCCCAAAGTTAAGAGTGTATTTCAAATACCTCATAACTCTTACAAGAGATTTCCAATATTCTCTACTAGGATTACTAGTATAGCGACTCAGTTTGTTCACCGGACAAGCTAGATCAGGCCTCGTACAATTCGTGATGTACATAAGACAACCAATGACTCTAGCATAATCCTCTTGAGCAACAGGATCACCCCTATTCTTGCTCAAATGAACATTAACTTCTAGAGGAGTCCTTGCCGGCGCACTATCAAAGGCATTAAACCTCTTAAGTACTTTCTCAATATAATGAGATTGAGACAAAACAATCCATTTGGGAGTTCTTTGTATCTTTACTCCAAGAATAACATCAGCAACTCCCATATCTTTCATATCGAAATTCCTTTTAAGCATTCGCTTGGTGTCATTTATGACTTGAAGGTTTTGTCCCATAATTAACATGTCGTCTACATAAAGAAACAATTACAAAACCATTCTTTGTATTCTTTATGTAAACACACTTGTCACATTCATTAATCTTAAAGCCATTCGACAACATAGCCTCGTCGAATTTCAAGTGCCATTGCAAAGGTGCTTGTTTCAAACCATATAGGGATTTCGCCAACTTACATACCTTTCACTCTTGGCCAGGTACTACAAACCCTTCAGGTTGTTCCATATAAATTTCCTCTTCTAAATCTCCATTTAGAAAGGCAGTTTTCACATCCATTTGATGAATCTCAAGATTGTGCAAAGCAGCAATCGCGAGAAGCACACGGATAGACGTAATTCTCGTTACAGGCGAATAAGTATCGAAGAAATCATATCCTTCAATTTGCTTAAAGCCTTTAACCACTAAACGAGCTTTATATTTATCAATTGACCCATTTGCCTTATACTTTCTTTTTAGGATCCATTTACATCCTAAGGGCTTGCAACCTTCGGGTAAGTCTGCTAAGACCCAAGTGTGATTCTGCATAATGGAATCAATTTCACTTTGGACAGCTTCTTGCCAAAGTGGACCATCGGGTCTAGAAAGAGCTTCTTTTATAGACCGCGGCTCTTCATCCAAAAGAAAGACAACATAATCAGGACCAAAGTCCTTAGCAACTCTTGCTCTAGTGCCACGTCTTGGTTCTAAAGTTTCAAGATCGACAGCTTGCCTTTTACGTGTAGTGGGTTCTACCCCCACATTTCCAGAACTACTAGCAACTTCTCTTGCTTCACCACGAGAGTTTGACTCAATATTATCATCCTTCTTACAAGGATATACATGTTCAAAGAATATAGCATTCCTTGACTCAATAGTAGTTCCAACATTCATATCGGGCACAACCGACTTATGAATGACAAATCGATATGCACTACTATTCAGTGCATATCCTATAAAGATACAATCGACAGTCTTAGGTCCGATTGTAACTTGCTTAGGCAAAGGCACTTCTACCTTAGTCAAACCCCCCACACTTTGAGGTATTTATAGGAAGGTTTCCTTCCTTTCCACAACTCGTAAGGAGTTACATCTCTACCTTTTAGAGGTATTTTGTTCAATAAGTAGTTAGCCGTCAAGACGGCTTCCCCCCACATGTTCTGGGGCAGTCCAGAACTTATTAACAAAGCATTCATCATCTCCTTTAGAGTTCGGTTCTTCCTTTCAGCTACACCATTTGATTGAGGCGAATAGGGGGCAGTGGTTTGATGAATAATACCACTTGTCTTACATAACTCTTCAAAATGAGCTACATATTCTCCACCTCTATCACTTCGTACCATTTTGATTTTACAATCAAGTTGGCTTTCGGCTTCTGCTTTGAAGTTAGAAAAAGCTTCAATCGCCTCATCTTTACTCCTTAAAAGATAAAGAGTACAATACTTGGTGCAGTCATCAATAAAAGTAATAAAATACTTTTTCCCACCCCTAGTTTGTACAAACTTCAAGTCACATACGTCAGTGTGAATGAGTTCTATAGGTTTTGTGTTCCGTTCTACAGAATGAAATGGTTGCTTAGCCAATTTTGCTTCAACACAAACTTCACACTTGGTTTTGTTAAACTCATTTACTTTAAGTAGATCGAGATTAACTAATCTTTTTATCGCATTTAGATTAACATGTCCTAATCTAGAATGCCATAAATCGGAACACTCAATCAAGTAAGAGGAAGTAGCTTCGTTATCATTATTCTTAGCCTCAACGGGCTCCTGGCGAATTGCCATTACACTTAATTTGAAAAGGCCCTTAGAAAGGTAGCCTTTTCCTAAAAACATACCAAATTTTGATAGAATAAATTTGTCAGACTCAAAAACTAGTCTAAACCCTCTCTTGACTAGTACAGAGCCGGACACAAGATTTTTCCGGATGTCGGGGACATGCAGCACCTCTCCCAGAGTAAGGTGTTTGCCGGAGCTCAACCTTAACACCACAGTACCATAGCCAACCACCTCAGACGAGGCTTGATTACCCATATTGAGCTTCCTCCCTTGGCAGCTCTTGTACTTGGTGAAGCGGCTTCGGTCACCACAAACATGTGCCGTGGCAGCGGTATCAATATACCACTTCCCCTCATTCTCCACGACGTTTGCTTCTTCAGTGACAACGGCCGCAAGGTCGGCTTCAGTGAGGTCAATCTCCAACATATTGGCTTGACGAGCCCTCTTCTTCTTCGGCTTTCGGCAGTCCTTGGACATGTGGCCGGATTTGCCACAGTTGTAGCAGTCCACTTCAAACTTGCGGGATTGCACCTTGCCCTTCCCTTTGGGGTTGCTATTCGGACGCCCTCTCTTAGCATTGTTGGAGTTGCCACCTTTCTCAGCAAGGTTGACTCTTGGCTCCACGGGTGCTTTGCCCTTCCCATCTCGAGTCCTCATGTCGGTCTCGATGCGGAGCTTGACCACAAGGTCCTCAAGCGTCATTTCCTTTCGCTTGTGCTTCAAGTAGCTCTTGAAGTCCTTCCAGCTCGGGGAAGTTTCTCAATTACTGTTGCCACAATAAAAGCATCTGGCAAAAGCATACCTTCGGCGTGGACATCATGGACAATGAGTTGGAACTCTTGCACTTGGTCCATGACTGGTCGAGAGTCCACCATTTTGTAGTCCAAGAACTTGGCGACTACAAACTTCTTGGTACCGCATCGTCGCACGGTATTTTCTTTCAAGTGCCTCCCAAATTGCCTTGGAGGTCTTTACATTTGCATATACACTGTACAGACTATCATCTAGTCCACTAAGCAAGAAGTTTTTACAAAAGTAGTCGGAAGTTAGCCAATTATCATAGGCTATGCGGACTTCCAGGTTCTCTTCGTTTTCACTCGGAGGGGCGGGTGCATTCTCCATCAACACAGTGGTGAACCCCAATGTTGTCAGGTAGAACAACATCTTCTGTTGCCACCTCTTGAAGTCAGCTCCACCAAACTTGGCCGGCTTCTCAGCAGCGGGCATCACTCTAGACGAGTGCAGAGGTGCCGTCAGGGTCGGGTTTGAACCCCCCACCGCACCATGGTGGTTCACACTCCCAAATGGGACGTTGCTCTGCAAGGCAGAGGACATAGCAGTGAAGTTGAATGCCGTGTTACCGGCATTAGCACGGTTAAGTGCTATCCTGGCGTCGGTAGCGGCGGAAATGGCAGCTAGGGTTGGATTAGCAAAGGCCGGAGCAGGTGTAGGGACAGACGTCGGTGGAACAGTGTTGCCGGAGGAGGCAATGACGTCAGATACAGCGGGGTTGGTGGCGGCGGCAGAAGCAGCGGCGGCGGTAGCATCGAAGAGGGGAGCAGTTGAAGAAGACATGTTTACAGCAGCTTGAGTAGGTAGGTGATTTCGTCTTGCGATTGTTGGTATTATAAACTGCTATTACAAGTAAACTATTAAATAACAAAATGAAATAAAACAACAAAACCGTCGAGTCGAGGAGTCATCTCTCCGCAAGACGAAATACGCCCCGGTAGTGCTCTCGGTTGTAGGCGTATCGTCCCCAAAGATAAAACGACGAACGTCTCGAAGATTGTAGCACCGCAAAACCTTCGAGCTCCGGCGAACTGGACTTTTCCGGCGAGGACAGAAGCTGCTGGACTTGAGCTAAGAGCAGCTAAGATGAGCTAAGAACTAGATATGGAATGCAAATACTTTTTGGTGTGTTTTGGAATGACATGCAGGAGCCTATTTATAGGCTGCTTCCACCCCAGGTGAGGAGTTGTTGTGCCATTTAAGGCAGGAGAACGTGGATGGTAAGTAGTGGAGAAGTGGAGAGTGAAACAGTCTCTTCCAGATCCTTCCAAAAGTACTACTCTGGTGTAGCAGGTGCAGTGCACCACGGAGAGGAATCCAGTGCAGCTGGAGCACTGCACCGCCCGACCCGGCACCCGACCCGACGGACCACCCAAAGGACCAATTGCCAAGATCCAAGATCCAAGATCCAAGATCCAAGTCCACGGACACGGAACCGGAGCCGGGCGCGGTGCGGCGCGGCACGCCGCGCTGCGTGTGAGGCGGTCGGCGAAAAGGCTCGCGCGCATGAGCATGTGTGGCCCAAGCCCACCACATGTCACTTTGTTATCTCTTACAATGTGGTAGAGACTTAAATACCACATTAAAGTTGTTTCATTTATCAATGTGGGACATTGATCAATGCAATTCTCTCCAAAACCCGAATAAGGTAAGTTTCTCCACTTTAGGTAACATTTAAGTTTTGTCCCCCCAAACTTCGAGCCACTATTTCTCACTCACCGAAAATCGGAATCGAGAAATTAAGCACACTATAATTATCTACTCGAAACGTAGATCGACGTGATATATCTCAAAATATTAATCGGATAAATATCGAGGCTCGAAACGACGATTAAACGGGCTGAATTTTGCCCTAGTTAAATTAGCAATAAATGCTAATTAACTTTCCTTAATTTAAAATACATATATAATTAATATATATATAGAAACGATTTTTCCAACAATTATGATATAAATATGGCCTCTTGAAAATTCGAGACATATTACAAATATACAAATTCGCAATTCTTTATTTTTATCGAAAGTTCGTGGACTAGGATGGTAAGAAGTTTGGCTCGAAGATCCGACGGCGGATGTTCTTGTTGAGGACGGAGCACTGCACCGCGTCCGCGTATTTAAGATGTAATCGCTTCACGATCTCTAGAATAAGATCGCAGTTCAATTCCGCCGTCGTGATTGTTTGTTGACGTTTGTGAGGCGTTTAACGTTGAAGTCCGCCATTGCTGCTTGATTTTAAATGACTGCCTTGCGAAATCGGATATGCGTTATCTTAAGAAAATAAGTTATAAGTAATTTATTATTTATAATAAAATATTTCGATAATTTATTTCAGTAAATTTAAATAAATTATTTATAAACTATTATTACAAATGAGAGCATGATGTCTTAAAATTCATTATAAATGTAGGAGAATAACACCCAATAATAAAATGATTCTTTAAATAATTATGAAAGTCCAAAACAAAGTAATGAATCTCAAAGGAATAAAAAATTATGCCTATCATATCAACCTAATGAACTAATTTACAGTTAGAGGTGCGTATTATCCCTCCATATATATGGCGTCTTGAACAATGATAGACACATATAAATCGAGACATATTGTTACTAAATGGCATTCGTATATAAAAGAATAATATAATTGTGGAAATTGGTTTCTAAATTTTATTTTTTTTCTTGAAAATAATAATCATACACAAATTGAATACTACGGTTAAACCTCGATAAATTAATAACATTGGGATAAAGGAATAACATTGGGATCGAGAAAAAATATTCGAGAAAAAATATTCATTTAACGAGGTATTACTTTATCGAACATTATTTTAGTGCATTGACTAATATCGGGACCGGGATAAATTATTATCTTATTGAGATTACTACTTTATTGAATATTGTTTTATGAGGTTTAACTGTAGTATATTTAATTTGACATTCTATCCTATGATTTCATTAATAGAAAAAAAAATATAAGAACATAGTCAATTCCCATATCAATAAATTGTAAGAAAACATAAATAAATAATACTACTAGAAAAAACCTTGAATAAACTATGAAGGCCTCAAAAGTTGCTGCAGTCCAACCAAAACATTTCTTCTACCTTCATTCTTCCACAATTTCGTATACTTCTCATTGAAATACGTATCAGAAACTTTCATAAATGTCGATGTATATGAAAAATAATTCCATGAATATGAAAATAAATTCTCGATGTCCGTATCGACAAACCCAATCTCCTCCCACACATCGCTCTCCACATCATACCTTTCAAGACGTACACGCATCCGACCAGTGGCGGAGGCAGGAATTTAAACCTACGGGTGCTAAATTACGAGTTTGGATGATAATGTTAAATGATACTAAAAATGGATAAAAATTTCAAAGATATCATAAAATGTCTCCAAGTACTATTAATTAACAAAATGCTACATATTAAATATTACAGTAGTAATCTTCCTTTTCTCTCTTTCATATTTTGAAAACATAGCATTATAGCCTCATTGCTAACTGTACTAAATATCTCTTTCTCGACATACGACACCAAACAATCATTGAGCCATTGATCTCCCATCTTGTTTCTCTTGTCGTTCTTCACAAAGTTCATACTTGAGAACACCCTTTCAACACAAGCAGTTGCTACAGGCAAAATCAACGCTAACTTGAGAAGTAGAAATACATGGCGGTATGTCTTGGACTTCTTTGTTTGGACAAGTGTCCTACAAAGTTCTGATATCCCCTTCAATTTCGAAAACCCGAAATCGACTTCACATCCTCAATATAATTCTTAAACCGAGCGGACAAGATCGAAGCACTCAC
Organism: Lavandula angustifolia; assembly: GCA_028984105.1. Lineage (NCBI taxonomy): Eukaryota > Viridiplantae > Streptophyta > Magnoliopsida > Lamiales > Lamiaceae > Lavandula > Lavandula angustifolia. The sequence continues at coordinate 31,544,764 of CM054811.1, forward strand.
ACCATAAAACTCAACTGGATAAAACTCAGTCATCTTCAACAACGCATTCGGGTCAAAAGATTCAAAAGAGGAAGAAGGACATAGACATGCCACACACCGCAATAATTCAATGTTTTCGACATTAAATCTGTCATCAAGCTCCTTTAATTGCAAATCCAAAATATTATTGAAGCAATCATACCTGTAGTGATGCAAATTGGAAACCACAGGAGCTTGACGTCTCGATCTTTGTCCCTTAACATATTGTGCATTCATATCGGTGCACATTAATCATGAAGTTGTTACAAGATACCATAACTCGCTCCAAAAAGTTTTCCCATCCATTATCTCTCATTTCTTGAAATCGATTCTTGTTAACCGTAACAAGTTTTAAAGCATTCAAAATATCTTGATCACGCCTTTGCAATGCTTGAGACAAATCATTTGTCACACCCAAGATATCAATCATTAAGTGCAGCATGAAGACAAAGTCGAAAGTTTGCAAAACATATAGCAAGGATACCGCTTCACCGCTTTTATCGCATGATCTATCAAATTCCAATTCTTCAAGCACATCAATCACGGGAGAAAACAACTCCATCAAACTTGTTAAAGTCTTGAAATGAGATCCCCAACGAGTATCACCAGCTCTTGCTAGGGTCATTTGTTGATTTAACCCTCTCCCACTTTTTATCAAGCCAACATTTCTCAAGTTCGCAAAATGAGCAACTTGTTTCTCTCGGAGCAAGTCTTGACGTTTGTTGGAAGACTGAATTATATTAACAACTCGAGTGACCTCTGCAAAAAACCAATTCACCACGCTATGACTTTTCACAACAGCAATAAGAGATAACTGGAGCTGATGGGCAAAACAATGAACATAATATGCATAGGGATTTTCATTCTGAATCAAGGTTTTCAAGCCACCTAATCGACCACTCATATTGCTAGCCCCATCGTATCCTTGTCCTCGGATTCTAGATATACATAACCCATATCCAGACAACATGACTTCTAATGCTGATTTAAGAGACAATGCTGTAGTATCTTTGACATGTACGATGCCTATGAATCTCTCCAAAATGAAACCTTTATCATCAACGAAACGTAATACAACCGCCATTTGCTCTTTATCTGCACAATCACCGCCTCATCAATCAAAACACCAAAAAAATGCATCTCCAAGTTCACTTACAATTCCACTAACAGTTTCATAAGCACAAGCATAAGCAATATCCTTTTGAATATCCGGGGAAGTCATCTTGTGATTTTCAGGAGCACATTCTAACACTCTTTGTATTTCTTTGTTATTTCTACCCAAAAACTCCAACAATTCAAGAAAATGACCCTTGTATAAGGAATTTTTGGATTCATCATGGCCTCGAAATGCCAACCCGCCTCGAACTAAAAATCGATCACCTCAACCGATGCTTTCAAGCGAATACCATAATCGATTTTTCTTGTTCCGTTTGTCTATCGGGAATTGCTACAATACTTTGGTTTGAATTCAAAAGATCATTGCCCCTTTTCACTTTGCTTTATTATGAGGATTTGTTAAATAAGCCAACATGCTTACTTAAGCTTCCTTTTTTGTGCCATTGAGTAAAACCGTCTGTTATAAAATGTTCGCCACCGGCCTCGAGATAGATTCTTGAACGAGAAAGCAAGGCAAGCAATATGCGGCATCTTTTTCGATACTATATTCCAACCGGTCATATTCTTCAAACCATGTGGCAACAAAACTTCGATTTTGTCTTCCAATCTTTCTAGAAGGGAAGACATGACCACGGGGTTGGAATGCACCTTTCTTAAGGTAAGCTCTTCTTACCTCATCTTGCATATTTGGATGAAACTCTGAAATCTGCTTCCTTTGTGCGGGATCGGACTTTATGGACTCATAAACAACTTTATCAGAACCTATTTGTGGCTTTAAAGGAAAAGATTGAACATCACTTTCTTGAGTTGTTTCTTCCTCGTGACTTGCTTGGGTTGCTTCTCTTTGACTTTCTTGAGTTGTTTCATTGTTGCTTGCTTGAGTTGCTTCACTATTGCTTGCTTGAATTGTTTTTTTGTATTTGGGAATAACTTCGAAAAACCTCTTCATCCTGTTTCAAAATAGTTTTATGTTATTTGCTAATTAAAATATAAAGTTACAAAAGCATCTCGTCCCCTACACCCATTCATTATTTAATATTTGTCCACTACACCCATTCATTATTTAATATTTGTCCACTACAGTCTACACCCAATCAAAATCAAACTAGCTCAAAATATAAAATGTATAGCAAGTTTGGGAATTGGGGGCTAGGGCACAACTAGTTCTTCAATTAATTGCAAAGTTCAATTTTTCATAAGCAAAAAGAGGAAAAAGATTGATTTACCTGATGAAGAAGCTCCAACAATTCCTCCAATTTTTAACTTTTAGCACCCATTTTGTGTTCTTTGTTCTTGAAAGAGGGGTTTTTTTTCTTTCTTTGTAAAAAAGCGTTCCGTAAAAATATGTTTCTATCACGGATACGTTACTTTTATTCCGTAAAAAAGCGTTACGTAAAGAATGAAACGTGTTTACTTTTTCATTTCTTTGTAAAGAAGCTTTACGTTTTTATTTATTTGTGCAAGTTTTTATCTTGCATTGTGTACATTTTTTATTTGCTGATTTATTTCTTGTTGTACTTTTTAGCTTTTTCATTTGCTAAAGAATGTAAAAACGTTTGGCATAGTAAAATTACAATTTTTGCATCCTCCGAGATTCGAACCTATCACCTGTCGCCTTAAAGAACAACTAAGGGTGCTATAACCCTTTGGACTACATCAAATTAATTGAAATATTTCACAACCACAAGGTATCTATAAGAAATCCGACGGGTGCTTATAGCACCACTTAGCATTACGGTGGCTCCGCCCCGCATCCGACATTCTCGTACAAAAAATGACACTCTCCGGCCGTCGAAAAACACTCCGATCCATTTCTTGCTTGTTGTCTTTGTTAGGGTTCCGTTCGTTAGGAACCCTAACCATCACGCGCCACTCACCTGTTAACGTGGTCGTGACGGCATATCACGATTTCCGACGATGATGACACGTAAACAAAGCCGAACCGAGCCGTCGGCAAATCCGAACCACCTAGTAAATCTACAATGTCGTAACCATTCTAGCTTATCATCATTTCCCTCAACCGGCCCATCGATAAACCTCGCCTCATTCTTCTCCACGTCGAACGCCACCATGGCTCTGCCGCCGTCTCCCCGCCCGGTAGAAGCCGCCACGGGCGTAAACCGGCGGGTCCAACATTAGTACGAACCTCCGGCTCAAAGGGACTCGATATTCAGAGGGATCGGAGTACTCGTCGTTAACACTAAATTTGAGAAATCCTCCCTCCGGGTACCTCGAATATTCCTCCGCCGCCACGAATTTGAAGCGAGAATTCTCCGCGGCGAAGGAGCATAATCCGAGACGAACTTGGACGAAGTTAGCTCGGATGGGCATGATCTCGGGGGTGGTCGGATTGAAGAGGTAGTCGGAACAGGGATTGTGAAATCGGATTAGAAGGAGACCGTTGCACGACGCGATGATTGAAAAGGGTACGTTTACGGATACGGATCTACCGAGTGGATGGACAGTAGTAGAAGTAGACCCAATTCCTTGCCAAAAACTTTGGATCCAACTGTTAGGGCGATTGTTGTAATGAAAGATCGTGGAGTAGGATGGTAAGAAGTTCGGCTCGAAGATCCGAAGGCGGATGTTCTTGTTGAGGATGGAGCACCGAACCCTAAATTTGAGCGGTAATCGCTTCACGATCTCTAGAATAAGATCGTCGTTCAATTCCGCCGCCGCCGTGGTTGTTTGTTGACGATTGCGTTGATCACCATTCAAGTCCGCCATTGTTTCTTGATTTTAATTGTGTCTGTGTGCATATGAAGACCTAGGAGGCAGTGGCGGAGGCAGGAATTTAAACCTACGGGTGCTAAATTACGAGTTTGGATGATAATGTTAAATGATACTAAAAATGGATAAAAATTTCAAAGATATCATAAAATGTCTCCAAGTACTATTAATTAACAAAATGCTACATATTAAATATTACAGTAGTAATCTTCCTTTTCTCTCTTTCATATTTTGAAAACATAGCATTATAGCCTCATTGCTAACTGTACTAAATATCTCTTTCTCGACATACGACACCAAACAATCATTGAGCCATTGATCTCCCATCTTGTTTCTCTTGTCGTTCTTCACAAAGTTCATACTTGAGAACACCCTTTCAACACAAGCAGTTGCTACAGGCAAAATCAACGCTAACTTGAGAAGTAGAAATACATGGCGGTATGTCTTGGACTTCTTTGTTTGGACAAGTGTCCTACAAAGTTCTGATATCCCCTTCAATTTCGAAAACCTGAAATCTGACTTCACATCCTCAATATAATTCTTAAACTGAGCAGACAAGATCGAAGCACTCACACCATAAAACTCAACTGGATAAAACTCAGTCATCTTCAACAACGCATTCGGGTCAAAAGATTCAAAAGAGGAAGAAGGACATAGACATGCCACACACCGCAATAATTCAATGTTTTCGACATTAAATGCGTCATCAAGCTCCTTTAATTGCAAATCCAAAATATTATTGAAGCAATCATACCGTAGTGATGCAAATTGGAAACCACGGGAGCTTGACGTCTCGATCTTTGTCCCTTAACATATTGTGCATTCATATCAGGCACATTAATCATGAAGTTGTTACAAGATACCATAACTCGCTCCAAAAAGTTTTCCCATCCATTATCTCTCATTTCTTGAAATCGATTCTTGTTAACCGTAACAAGTTTTAAAGCATTCAAAATATCTTGATCACGCCTTTGCAATGCTTGAGACAAATCATTTGTCACACCCAAGATATCAATCATTAAGTGCAGCATGAAGACAAAGTCGAAAGTTTGCAAAACATATAGCAAGGATACCGCTTCACCGCTTTTATCGCATGATCTATCAAATTCCAATTCTTCAAGCACATCAATCACGGGAGAAAACAACTCCATCAAACTTGTTAAAGTCTTGAAATGAGATCCCCAACGAGTATCACCAGCTCTTGCTAGGGTCATTTGTTGATTTAACCCTCTCCCACTTTTTATCAAGCCAACATTTCTCAAGTTCGCAAAATGAGCAACTTGTTTCTCTCGGAGCAAGTCTTGACGTTTGTTGGAAGACTGAATTATATTAACAACTCGAGTGACCTCTGCAAAAAACCAATTCACCACGCTATGACTTTTCACAACAAAGAATAAGAGATAAGCTGGAGCCGATGGGCAAAACAATGAACATAATATGCATAGGGATTTTCATTCTGAATCAAGGTTTTCAAGCCACCTAATCGACCACTCATATTGCTAGCCCCATCGTATCCTTGTCCTCGGATTCTAGATATACATAACCCATATCCAGACAACATGACTTCTAATGCTGATTTAAGAGACAATCTTTGTAGTATCTTTGACATGTACGATGCCTATGAATCTCTCCAAAATGAAACCTTTATCATCAACGAAACGTAATACAACCGCCATTTGCTCTTTATCTGCACAATCACCTGCCTCATCAATCAAAACACAAAAAAATGCATCTCCAAGTTCACTTACAATTCCACTAACAGTTTCATAAGCACAAGCATAAGCAATATCCTTTTGAATATCCGGGGAAGTCATCTTGTGATTTTCAGGAGCACATTCTAACACTCTTTGTATTTCTTTGTTATTTCTACCCAAAAACTCCAACAATTCAAGAAAATGACCCTTGTATAAGGAATTTTTGGATTCATCATGGCCTCGAAATGCCAACCCGCCTCGAACTAAAAATCTGATCACCTCAACTGATGCTTTCAAGCGAATACCATAATCAGATTTTTCTTGTTCTGTTTGTCTATCCAGAATTGCTACAATACTTTGGTTTGAATTCAAAAGATCATTGCCCCTTTTCACTGCTTTATTATGAGGACTGTTAAATAAGCCAACATGCTTACTTAAGCTTCCTTTTTTGTGCCATTGAGTAAAACCGTCTGTTATAAAATGTTCGCCACCAGCCTCAGATAGATTCTTGAACAGAAAGCAAGGCAAGCAATATGCAGCATCTTTTTCGATACTATATTCCAACCAGTCATATTCTTCAAACCATGTGGCAACAAAACTTCGATTTTGTCTTCCAATCTTTCTAGAAGGGAAGACATGACCACGGGGTTGGAATGCACCTTTCTTAAGGTAAGCTCTTCTTACCTCATCTTGCATATTTGGATGAAACTCTGAAATCTGCTTCCTTTGTGCGGGATCGGACTTTATGGACTCATAAACAACTTTATCAGAACCTATTTGTGGCTTTAAAGGAAAAGATTGAACATCACTTTCTTGAGTTGTTTCTTCCTCGTGACTTGCTTGGGTTGCTTCTCTTTGACTTTCTTGAGTTGTTTCATTGTTGCTTGCTTGAGTTGCTTCACTATTGCTTGCTTGAATTGTTTTTTTGTATTTGGGAATAACTTCGAAAAACCTCTTCATCCTGTTTCAAAATAGTTTTATGTTATTTGCTAATTAAAATATAAAGTTACAAAAGCATCTCGTCCCCTACACCCATTCATTATTTAATATTTGTCCACTACACCCATTCATTATTTAATATTTGTCCACTACACAGTCTACACCCAATCAAAATCAAACTAGCTCAAAATATAAAATGTATAGCAAGTTTGGGAATTGGGGCTAGGGCACAACTAGTTCTTCAATTAATTGCAAAGTTCAATTTTTCATAAGCAAAAAGAGGAAAAAGATTGATTTACCTGATGAAGAAGCTCCAACAATTCCTCCAATTTTTAACTTTTAGCACCCATTTTGTGTTCTTTGTTCTTGAAAGAGGGGTTTTTTTTCTTTGCTGTAAAAAACTGTTCTGTAAAAATATGTTTCTATCCTGGATACGTTACTTTTATTCTGTAAAAAACTGTTCTGTAAAGAATGAAACGTGTTTACTTTTTCATTTGCTGTAAAGAAGCTTTACGTTTTTTATTTGCTGTGCAAGTTTTTATCTTGCAGCTGTGTACATTTTTTATTTGCTGATTTATTTGCTGACTGTACTTTTTAGCTTTTTCATTTGCTAAAGAATGTAAAAACGTTTGGCATAGTAAAATTACAATTTTTGCATCCTCCAGGATTCGAACCTATCACCTGTCAGCTTAAAGAACAACTAAGGGTGCTATAACCACTGGACTACATCAAATTAATTGAAATATTTCACAACCACAAGGTATCTATAAGAAATCCGACAGGTGCTATAGCACCACTTAGCATTACAGTGGCTCCGCCCCTGCATCCGACATTCTCGTACAAAAAATGACACTCTCCGGCCGTCGAAAAACACTCCGATCCATTTCTTGCTGTTGTCTTTGTTAGGGTTCCGTTCGTTAGGAACCCTAACCATCACGCGCCACTCACTGTTAACGTGGTCGTGACGGCATATCACGATTTCCGACGATGATGACACGTAAACAAACTGAACCGAGCCGTCGGCAAATCCGAACCACCTAGTAAATCTACAATGTCGTAACCATTCTAGCTTATCATCATTTCCCTCAACCGGCCCATCGATAAACCTCGCCTCATTCTTCTCCACGTCGAACGCCACCATGGCTCTGCCGCCGTCTCCCGGCCCGGTAGAAGGCCGCCCGGGCGTAAACCGGCGGGTCCAACATTAGTACGAACCTCCGGCTCAAAGGGACTCGATATTCGGAGGGATCGGAGTACTCGTCGTTAACACTAAATTTGAGAAATCCTCCCTCCGGGTACCTCGAATATTCCTCCGCCGCCACGAATTTGAAGCGAGAATTCTCCGCGGCGAAGGAGCATAATCCGAGACGAACTTGGACGAAGTTAGCTCGGATGGGCATGATCTCGGGGGTGGTCGGATTGAAGAGGTAGTCGGAACAGGGATTGTGAAATCGGATTAGAAGGAGACCGTTGCACGACGCGATGATTGAAAAGGGTACGTTTACGGATACGGATCTACCGAGTGGATGGACGAGTAGTAGAAGTAGACCCGATTCCTTGCCAAAAACTTTGGATCCAATTGTTAGGGCGATTGTTGTAATGAAAGATCGTGGAGTAGGATGGTAAGAAGTTCGGCTCGAAGATCCGAAGGCGGATGTTCTTGTTGAGGATGGAGCACCGAACCCTAAATTTGAGCGGTAATCGCTTCACGATCTCTAGAATAAGATCGTCGTTCAATTCGCCCGCCGCCGTGGTTGTTTGTTGACGATTGCGTTGATCACCATTCAAGTCCGCCATTGTTTCTTGATTTTAATTGTGTCTGTGTGCATATGAAGACCTAGGAGGCAGTGGCGGAGGCAGGAATTTAAACCTACGGGTGCTAAATTACGAGTTTGGATGATAATGTTAAATGATACTAAAAATGGATAAAAATTTCAAAGATATCATAAAATGTCTCCAAGTACTATTAATTAACAAAATGCTACATATTAAATATTACAGTAGTAATCTTCCTTTTCTCTCTTTCATATTTTGAAAACATAGCATTATAGCCTCATTGCTAACTGTACTAAATATCTCTTTCTCGACATACGACACCAAACAATCATTGAGCCATTGATCTCCCATCTTGTTTCTCTTGTCGTTCTTCACAAAGTTCATACTTGAGAACACCCTTTCAACACAAGCGGTTGCTACGGTGCAAAATCAACGCTAACTTGAGAAGTAGAAATACATGGCGGTATGTCTTGGACTTCTTTGTTTGGACAAGTGTCCTACAAAGTTCTGATATCCCCTTCAATTTCGAAAACCTGAAATCTGACTTCACATCCTCAATATAATTCTTAAACCGAGCGAGACAAGATCGAAGCACTCACACCATAAAACTCAATTGGATAAAACTCGGTCATCTTCAACAACGCATTCGGGTCAAAAGATTCAAAAGAGGAAGAAGGACATAGACATGCCACACACCGCAATAATTCAATGTTTTCGACATTAAATCTGTCATCAAGCTCCTTTAATTGCAAATCCAAAATATTATTGAAGCAATCATACCGTAGTGATGCAAATTGGAAACCACGGGAGCTTGACGTCTCGATCTTTGTCCCTTAACATATTGTGCATTCATATCAGGCACATTAATCATGAAGTTGTTACAAGATACCATAACTCGCTCCAAAAAGTTTTCCCATCCATTATCTCTCATTTCTTGAAATCGATTCTTGTTAACCGTAACAAGTTTTAAAGCATTCAAAATATCTTGATCACGCCTTTGCAATGCTTGAGACAAATCATTTGTCACACCCAAGATATCAATCATTAAGTGCAAGCATGAAGACAAAGTCGAAAGTTTGCAAAACATATAGCAAGGATACCGCTTCACCGCTTTTATCGCATGATCTATCAAATTCCAATTCTTCAAGCACATCAATCACGGGAGAAAACAACTCCATCAAACTTGTTAAAGTCTTGAAATGAGATCCCCAACGAGTATCACCAGCTCTTGCTAGGGTCATTTGTTGATTTAACCCTCTCCCACTTTTTATCAAGCCAACATTTCTCAAGTTCGCAAAATGAGCAACTTGTTTCTCTCGGAGCAAGTCTTGACGTTTGTTGGAAGACTGAATTATATTAACAACTCGAGTGACCTCTGCAAAAAACCAATTCACCACGCTATGACTTTTCACAACAAAGAATAAGAGATAAGCTGGAGCGATGGGCAAAACAATGAACATAATATGCATAGGGATTTTCATTCCGAATCAAGGTTTTCAAGCCACCTAATCGACCACTCATATTGCTAGCCCCATCGTATCCTTGTCCTCGGATTCTAGATATACATAACCCATATCAACATGACTTCTAATGCTGATTTAAGAGACAATGCTGTAGTATCTTTGACATGTACGATGCCTATGAATCTCTCCAAAATGAAACCTTTATCATCAACGAAACGTAATACAACCGCCATTTGCTCTTTATCCGCACAATCACCGCCTCATCAATCAAAACACAAAAAAATGCATCTCCAAGTTCACTTACAATTCCACTAACAGTTTCATAAGCACAAGCATAAGCAATATCCTTTTGAATATCCGGGAAGTCATCTTGTGATTTTCGGGAGCACATTCTAACACTCTTTGTATTTCTTTGTTATTTCTACCCAAAAACTCCAACAATTCAAGAAAATGACCCTTGTATAAGGAATTTTTGGATTCATCATGGCCTCGAAATGCCAACCCGCCTCGAACTAAAAATCTGATCACCTCAACCGATGCTTTCAAGCGAATACCATAATCGATTTTTCTTGTTCTGTTTGTCTATCCAGAATTGCTACAATACTTTGGTTTGAATTCAAAAGATCATTGCCCCTTTTCACTGCTTTATTATGAGGACTGTTAAATAAGCCAACATGCTTACTTAAGCTTCCTTTTTTTTGCCCTTGAGTAAAACCGTCCGTTATAAAATGTTCGCCACCTGCCTCGAGATAGATTCTTGAACAGAAAGCAAGGCAAGCAATATGCAGCATCTTTTTCGATACTATATTCCAACCAGTCATATTCTTCAAACCATGTGGCAACAAAACTTCGATTTTGTCTTCCAATCTTTCTAGAAGGGAAGACATGACCACGGGGTTGGAATGCACCTTTCTTAAGGTAAGCTCTTCTTACCTCATCTTGCATATTTGGATGAAACTCTGAAATCTGCTTCCTTTGTGCGGGATCGGACTTTATGGACTCATAAACAACTTTATCAGAACCTATTTGTGGCTTTAAAGGAAAAGATTGAACATCACTTTCTTGAGTTGTTTCTTCCTCGTGACTTGCTTGGGTTGCTTCTCTTTGACTTTCTTGAGTTGTTTCATTGTTGCTTGCTTGAGTTGCTTCACTATTGCTTGCTTGAATTGTTTTTTTGTATTTAGGAATAACTTCGAAAAACCTCTTCATCCTGTTTCAAAATAGTTTTATGTTATTTGCTAATTAAAATATAAAGTTACAAAAGCATCTCGTCCCCTACACCCATTCATTATTTAATATTTGTCCACTACACCCATTCATTATTTAATATTTGTCCACTACACAGTCTACACCCAATCAAAATCAAACTAGCTCAAAATATAAAATGTATAGCAAGTTTGGGAATTGGGGCTAGGGCACAACTAGTTCTTCAATTAATTGCAAAGTTCAATTTTTCATAAGCAAAAAGAGGAAAAAGATTGATTTACCTGATGAAGAAGCTCCAACAATTCCTCCAATTTTTAACTTTTAGCACCCATTTTGTGTTCTTTGTTCTTGAAAGAGGGGTTTTTTTTTTTTTTTTTAAAAAACTGTTCTGTAAAAATATGTTTCTATCCTGGATACGTTACTTTTATTCTGTAAAAAACTGTTCTGTAAAGAATGAAACGTGTTTACTTTTTCATTTGCTGTAAAGAAGCTTTACGTTTTTTATTTGCTGTGCAAGTTTTTATCTTGCAGCTGTGTACATTTTTTATTTGCTGATTTATTTGCTGACTGTACTTTTTAGCTTTTTCATTTGCTAAAGAATGTAAAAACGTTTGGCATAGTAAAATTACAATTTTTGCATCCTCCAGGATTCGAACCTATCACCTGTCAGCTTAAAGAACAACTAAGGGTGCTATAACCACTGGACTACATCAAATTAATTGAAATATTTCACAACCACAAGGTATCTATAAGAAATCCGACAGGTGCTATAGCACCACTTAGCATTACAGTGGCTCCGCCCCTGCTAGGAGGGCTTAACTTTGTAAAGTACGAATTTACCCCCTTCAAGTATATATCTGATGAAATTGGATAGAAATATAGGAGGAGATAAATATGCATTAGCTTATCAAAATAAGTTTACTTATTATTTTTAGTTTTGGGTCCGTTTAGAAAAGTTTTAAAATGACTTATTCCAACTTAACTTAAATAATAAGTCATTCTGCGTGCGACAATTTTTTCACTAGATTTTTTTTTTTTTTTTCGTATTGTATAAGTTATTATTAATGAGAACATCCGAATATTTTTTAATATTGTATAAGTTATTATTAATGAAACATCCAAACACAAACAACTGATTAATTTAAGAACTTGTACCATTTATTTTGCCATAAGTCCTTAATTAAGTTATTTTCTCGAACAGGACCTTTATTTGGTACAGTTTATTAGCAGCTTATTTTAGTTTATTTTAAAAAATAAGCAGTTTTATGCTTTTTGTGAGAGCTTATGAAAATAACTTATTTTAAAAAATAAGCTGGTTTGACATCCACCGTCAAGAATTCTTAAACTATATTTTTATTTTTTCTCTATTTAAGTGATTAAATATTAATGAATCCAAACATATTTTTAAACTATATTTTATTTTTTTCTCTATGTAAGTGCTTAAATATGAATGTATCCAAATGCATTTTTAAACTATTTTTTTCTCTCTATTTAAGTGCTTAAATATTAATGTATCCAAACGCATAAGCTTATTTAAGTATTTATATGACAAACATTTTTACCAATTACTTATAACATAAGCACTTTTACCATAAACACTTATGTCATAAGCATTTATTTAAGTTGTTTTTCCCAATGGGGCCTTAGAATAAGTTATGTCTATAAGCTCTCACAAACACAGTTAAGAGACATTATTTAGAATAAATTAAAATAAGTTGTTTATAAACTCTTCCAAATCGGATTGGGTCAGGGTCTCTTGAAAATTAGAGAGGAGAATAACACTAAAGAATAAAATGATTTTTTTATAAATAATGGCATATAGCATTCAACATATGTGGCATTCTTATATAAGAATAAGGCCCCGTTTGGAAAAATAAATTAAATAAGTATTTATACTATAAGTGCTTATGTTATAAACGCTTACATTGAATAAGTTGTTGCATTTATATATAAGCACTTAATTAGAAGAAAAAAAAATAAAGTTTAAAAAATCGTTATCAAGGGATTTGATATGATGACCTATTTTAGCTTATTTTCATAAGCTATTCCTAGAATAAATAGTTTTCATAAATTCTCAAACGCGTGTAAAAAGACTTTTTTTTTAGAATAAGCTTATCTTCCAAACCGGGCCTAATATAATTGTAAAAATTGGTTTCTAAAAGTCTACATAAAAAAAAAAATCATACACGGATTAAATAATAGTCTAATTAATTTGACAATCTACCCTATGATTTCATGAGAAAATATAAGAACATAGTCAATTCCAATGGCTCAACATCTCTGTAAATTGTAAGAAAACATAAATAAATAATACTAGTAAAAATCTTGAATAAACTAGCTAATTTTCTGGAGGCCTCAAAAATTGCTGCAGTCCAAGTAAAACGTTTCTTCTACCTTCATTCTCCCACAAATCAGTATTCTTCTCATTGAAATACGTATTCGAAACCTTCGCAAATGTCGATGTATATGAAAAATAATTCCATGAATATAAAAATAAATTCCCGTGTTCCGTATCCACAAACCCAGTCTCCTCCCACACATCGCTCTCTACATCATATCTTTCAAGACGTACACGTGTCCAACATTCCTGTATTAAAAAAAACACTCTCCGGCCGTCAAAAAACACCCGGACCCATTTATTGCCATTGTCTTGGTTAGGGTTCCCTTGGTTAGGAACCCTAACCTTCACGTGCCACTCACCACTATCGTGGTCGTGACGGCAAATCACGATTTCCGACGATGACGACATGTAAACAAAGTGGACAGAGCCGTCGGCAAATCCGAACCACCTCGTAAATGTACGATGTTCTAACAACTCTAACTCATAATCATTTCCCTCAACCGGCCCATCGATAAACCTCGTCTCCTCCTTCTCCACGTCGAACGCCACCATGGATCTGCCGCCGTCTCCCAGCCAGTAGAAGCTGCCGTGGGCGTAAACCGGCGGGTCTAACATTAGTACGAACCTCCGGCTGCAAACAACTCGATATTCGAAGGGCTTGGAGTATTCCGTGCTAACCCTAAACAAGAGATATTTTCGCTTATCGACCCAGCATTCATCCACCGTCACGAATTTGAAGCGAGAATTCTCCGCGGCGAAGGAGCATAATCCGAGGTTATGTTGGACGATGTAAACTCCGATGGGCATGATTTCAGAGGTGGTCGGATTGAAGATGTAGACCGCATACGGATTGTGAAATCGGATTAGAAGGAGACCATTGCACGATTCCAGGATTGAGAATTCTTCGTTTACGGGTACGGATCTACCGAGTGGATGGACAGTAGTAGAAGTAGACCCAATTCCTTGCCAAAAACTTTGGATCCAAAAGTTAGGGTGATTGTTGTAATGAAAGATCGTCGAGTAGGATGGTAAGAAGTTTGGCTCGAAGATCCGACGGCGGATGTTCTTGTTGAGGACGGAGCATCTAACCCTAAATTTGAGCGGTAATCGCTTCACGATTTCAAGAATAAGATCGTCGTTCAATTCTGCCTCCACGATTTCTAGAATAAGATTGTCGTTCAATTCTGCCGCCTCCGCAGTTGGTTTTTGACGTTTGCGTTGATGGCCGTTGAAGTCCGCCATTATTGCTTGATTTTAAGTTCTGCAATTACTTCGTATATATAAAGACCTAGGAGAAGAGTGAACATTGTAAAGGACGAATTTACCCCCTTGAGTATATCCGATGAAATTGGAAAGAAATTATGAGATGAATATAGCCTCTTGAAAATTCGAGACATATTACAAATATACAATTTCGCAATTCTTTATTTTTGTATACTTCCTTTTAGAGTTATAAGTCATTCAGAAGGTAGGGTTTAAACAAAACGAAAATTTCGGTTATCGATTTCACATAACCTTTAGATTAATTAATTGAGAATTTTTCAATTCGGTTCAATTTTTAAATGAAAAAGTTTAATTGGTTCAATTTGATTTTAATTTTAACTCGTGATGGGATTATATGAAAGTCGGGACAATATTGTTACATTGTGAAAATACATCAAGATTTACATATACAAAATTGAATTTCATCAAGAAAATTGGAGTATACATTAACAAGAAAACTTAAGTAACATTCTTGAATAAAAGTAATTAACTAGTCTTCTACTGGCCTCTAAAATTTTTCCAGGGGTTCAAGGGCGGAGCCCCCGAAAAAAAAAATTAAATACCGTACAACGAATACAAGGTTTAAAAATGAACATGTATTGTTAATTTTCCTTTCCTCGACTGCATGTTGATAAACAATTTATCACCAGTATATGAAACAAAACTTTTTTGATAATTCCTCCAAAAACCTTCCAACTTCTGTATCTGTCGAGAATAGAACTGATTTTCTTGGTGAATGGCTTTTGGGAGAAAAAAAATGTGTATGGGGGTGATTTTCTTGGTGAATGGTGTTTGGAAAAAAAACGTGTGTGAGGTGATTAGGTGATTAAGAAATTATGTTTGATATTTGGTTCTCTATTAGATTTGAACTAGGGCTGGTGAATGGCGTTTGGGAGAAAAAAAATGTGTGTGGGGTGATTTTCTTGTACTCAGGTTTAGGTGTACCACAATTTTGTACTCTTGTGTGTACCACATCATAAGGGTGTCGACATGTGACGCTTTTCATTTAAAATAGTGGGCCACATACGCCACATGAGGGTGTCGACATGTGACGCTTTTCATTTAAAATAGTGGGCCACATATGCCACATGTCGACACCATTGTAGTGTGATACACACAAGGGTACATATATGGCATCTTGAATAAGGATGACATATATAATTTTAAATGTTAGAGTGGACATATTGCCGTATTGGTTTTAATCTAAATTCTAAAGTAGACATGTAAACACCGGGAAAAGAAGATGAAAGGTTTCTAATGTTCGTCTTTTTTTTCCCGAATAATAATCGAACACGAAATGAATACTAATCTATTTAATTTAACAGCTCTCCCCTTATGATTTCATTAGAAAAGAGATAATATAAGAACCATAGTGAATTTCCATAGGCTCAATAATATCTCTATAAATTAAAAGAAAACATAAATAAACAATAGGAAAAGTCTTGAATAAAACTACTTCTCCGGAGGCCTCAAAAGTTGCTGCAGTCCAAGCAAGACATTTCTTATACCTTCATATTTCTCATTGAAATATGTATCAAAAACCTTCTCAAATGTCGATGTATACAAAAATAAATTCCATCCATTCCAAAAAAAAAAAGTCTCAATTTTCGTATCCACAAGCCCAACATTCTCCCAAACATAAAACACCACCGACAATTCCGAGCCGTTGTCTTTGCTAAGGTTCAGTTTGTTAGGGATCCTGACCTTCACGCGCCACTCGCCCTTAACGTGATCGTGACGGCATATCACGGTTTCCGACGGCAACACGTAAACAAAGTGAACCGAGCCGTCGGTAAATCCTAACCACCTCGAACATTTATCGTGTCGGGCTAAACCATCATCATTTCCCTCAATCGGTCCGTAGATAAACCTCGCCTCCTCCTTCTTCAAGTCGAACGCCACCGTGGCTCTGCCGCCGTCTACCAGACAGTAGAGACTTCCGTGGGCGTCAACCGGCCGGTCCATCATTAGTTCGAAACTCCGGTTCAAAACGACTGGATATTTGGAGGTCATGGAGTACCCGTCGCCAACATTAAATTTGAGATATCTTCGCTCTGCCTCCCAAAATTCCACCACCGTCACGAACTTGAAGCAAGAACTCTCCGCGGCGGGCTTGATTTCGGAGGTGATCGGATTGAAGATGTAGTCCGAATACGGATTGTAAAATCGGATTAGAAGGAGACCATTGCACGATGCCAGGATTGAAAATTCTACGTTTACGGGTACGGATCTACCGAGTGGATGGACAGTAGTAGAAGTAGACTCAATTCCTTGCCAAAAACTTTGGATCCAACGGTTAGGGTAACAGTCGTAACTAAAGATCGTGGAGTATGATGGTAAGAAGTTTGGCTTGTATGCATATAAAGACCTAGATTATTGACTTTGTCAAAGACTCTGAGATTGAATATATTCTTAATATTTATATTTATTATATATGCGTATGTTAAACTGAGACTAATTTTTTTAGGAGATAAATATGACCTTGAATCAAGATGACATATAATAATCAAGGTGGTTAGCTCTAGCAAAAATTATGGGTTTAAATTCTACCATCCGCTATACGGAGTTTACCACATGCGTATCAAAAACAGCCACCTTCCGTACAACAAATAACAGCCGCCAGCCGTCGAAAGAAACCCGCGTGCCGCTCCGGTAGTTGTTATTCGTAAGGTTACATATGTTAGAGACTATGTTCCTCACGCGCCAAACACGGCCAACGTGATCGTAGCAGCGTATCACGATTTCCGACGGCAACGCGTAAACAAAATGAATGGATCAGTCGGCAAATCCGAACCACTTATAAACTCAGCTTAATTCGCTTCTCCCGACCGGACCGCAGGCGATCCACGCCTCCTCCTTCTCCACGTCGAACGCCACCATACTTCTATCTTTGTTTCCGAGCCAAAAAAGCGCACCGTGGGCGTAAACCGGCCGGATGCCGTCTTCCGTCATTAGGTCTAATCTCCGACGACACGCAAAATCAATTCAAGATCTGACGACCGCCAACTCGCCCGAAAAGGTTACTGTGGTTGACGGGATGATGATCGTGAATTCAAGACGTCGGGCCGCAACGTCCTCTTCCACGGAGACCAATTTGAAGCGGGAATTATCCAGTATCGCGAGGCCGACCGAGTGGCTCCGGACGAATCGACGGTTCATTAGAAAATATAAGAAATTTTAAGAAAACCTAATCAACTCCATAAATTATAAAGAACTCGGAGGCCTTGTTACATATACATTAAGATATATGTAATTAATAAAGTGACAGAAGTCGTAATAATTTGAAACAAGAACCTAATGGCATTCTTGTAATAATCTGAAATTCGGTGGCTAAAATGCACTCGCATCCTAACTGACAACTAACGTCCGTACAAATCCGGATTTAATTCCCGCCATTCTTCTTCTGTTGCTGTTTGAGACGAAACAGAACAGAAGAGGGAGGAATCGAACCTGCAAAAGTTGCAGGCTGATGAAATAACCTTGTACTTCCTTCGTCTTCTTCCGGAGATCATCATCTGAATCGAAGCTTCTTCCGGTCCGGTCCCTTCCTATCGTTCTCAGGAAGGGGGAATGGCGGACGGAGGAGGCGAAGGAATGAGGGGCTCGCGGGAGCTCGACCAGACTCCGACGTGGGCGGTTTCATTAGTTTGTGCTGTTATCATCGTTATCTCTTTGCTATTGGAGAAATTTATCCATCTAGTGGGGAAGGTATGCGTTTGTTCGATTAATCGCATCAATTTCATGGGGTTAGGGCTTTTTTGGTGTTGTTTTGAAGAACAAAAATTGAAATAAGAGTTGAAGCAATTTTTCATAGTAATTGTGCAATTAGGGATCCAAATGCGTCTGAAATTGCACCAGTAATTGGGGGAGACTTGATTAATTGACGAATAGTGTTGTTTTGATTTGCTTTTGATATTCTCTGGTGATCTATGAGGAAGCTTATTATCCATGATTTTTGGTTTCTGTAGACTTTCTCGAATCGGAAGAAGCTTGGTTTGCTTGAAGCTCTTGAGAAAATCAAGGCGGGTAAGAACTCGATATACACTTTAGGCCAGCCGATTTGGAGAGATTCTCTTCTTGATTGTGTGAAATTAAGGCCTCAAACAAAATAGAGTGGTTATTCATTCAGATTTAGGAATGTTTAAAATTGCTCTTGTTTGCTGATTTACCCTTTGCAGAGCTAATGGTTGTTGGTTTCATTTCATTAACACTGACATTTGGGCAAAACTACATCACACGGATCTGCATTCCTGATAAAATCGGAGACACTATGTTGCCGTGTGAGCTTAGAAGACACGGGCATCACGGCCCTAACCAAGGGCATCATGGGCCTAATCATGGGCATCATCATCAGCACGAGCATCAGAGGAGGCTCCTCTGGTTTGAACACAGAATGTTGGCAGCTGAACATCTATCAGAATGTGCAATAGTAAGACATTATGAGTTCATTAACAATTTTACTTCATTAGCTATCTATTAAAAAACCTTGAAGGAGTTGGATTCATATGTATATATAGGCGTTTTTTAGCTTGAAATCTGATATTTTAACATATGCTTACTTACAAAATAAATACATCTTTAATGAATAGGGATATGTGCCTCTTATATCCATGCATGGGCTACATCAACTCCACATCTTCATATTCTTCTTGGCTGCATTCCATGTGATGAACAGTGCCATAACAATGACTCTGGGGAGGATGAAGGTACTTAGTTTATTTACATGCTGGGATATGTTCCATTCTTTGATATTCTTTGATGTCTATTTTCTCTTGTGTTGTACTATTATGGGAGCAGATCCGCGGATGGAAAGAGTGGGAAAAGGAATGCGAAAATGAAAATGCACAAAATGGTATGGTTGAGTTAACAACCAAGATTTCTTCATTTAGATTGTGCGGAGATGAAACCACTCATCCTACTGTTGCTGGTTTGTTTCTTTCTACTTATATTGATTAAGGTGTGTTTCGTGTCGTACGCAGCTTCTTCTTCTTCATACAGGCTTACACACGAGACATCTTTTGTGAAAGCCCATGCTAGTTCTTGGACCACAAACCCTGTCCTTTTTTACATTGTAAGGATATTTTGATTCATGTACACTTCAATCATCAAATTGCTACTTTCTTTAGTTGGAATTTGTGAATAATGATTTGTATGCATGAAACTATGCTAGGCTTGCTTTTTCCGGCATATGGTGTGGTCAGTTCGTAAAGCTGACTACATGACTCTGCGCAATGGTTTTGTCTCAGTGAGTCCTTCTACTACAGTATTATTAATAAACACTCGCATTTGAAACAAACATAAACTATATATGCAGATTCTAATTAGTCATAAATTCATAATGAACTTCTGTTAGGTCCATTTGGCTCCTGGGACTAGATTTGATTTTCAGAAGTACATCAAAAAATCCTTGGAGGATGACTTCAAAGTAGTCGTCGGAATCCCGTATAACTCCTTCCCTCTTTTTGATCAATAAGCTATTTATCTTGTGTCTTTCATAACAGTTCTTTTGATTTAATTTATCTCTACCAGCCCATTGCTGTGGTTTGCTGCAGTCTTCTACATGCTTATGAATGTTAAAGGTGCTTCCCACATTTTCCTCTAATTTCTTAATCTTTTTAAATGTCTCTTCTTGTATTTAATCTGCTGCAATTTGGTTAATTACAGGATCCCTAACTATATTTTGGCTATCAATAATGCCTCTGTTGGTAAGACTTACATTCTTCATCCTCTTTGTCATCCTCTATTGGATGAGATTAGGGGGTGTTTGGGATAGCTTATTGAAAACAGCTTATAGCTGAAAGCTGCCTCGAAAAACGAAAAAAGTGTTTGGGAAATGCAGCTGCTAGAGTCAACTTCTCTATTTCCCCTCCAAATAAGCTGATTTTTCTAAGCTAATATTAGCCAACTTATTTCAACAGCTTATCACTAATTTTATTTTTTAAGATAAATTTATTCTTAAACAAAATTAATTAATTCTAAAATTACTCATAATCCAAAAATTAAAAAAATAATCCTTATATTTATCTTGTTCAAATATTTTAAATTTAATAGACATTTATACATTATATTATATATATAATTTCTTGATTACTTTGAAATGTTTAATATTCTTAGTGTAATCAATAGACTAATATATAATACTATTTTATGATAATTATAATAATTAGTTATAATAAATATTTATAAAATATTTAGATTATATAATTTTTATGAATATTTTAGATAATTTTTTAATTTAATAATATAAAAAATATAATAGATTTTTATTTAAAAATTGAAATAAGCTACTAACATTCTAATTTTTCAAACACTTTATTCACTTTGAGCAGTTTTCATCACTTTTTTTGCAAACACTTCCAAATTATAAAATAAGCTACTTTCAGCAACTTTCAGCCACTTTCAGCACTTATAAATAAGCTTCAGCTACTCCAAACACCCCATAAATATGATTATCACTGATTCTTGCTTGGGATGCAGACAATTTTAGCAGTTGGCACGAAGCTACAATCGATCATAAGCCGGATGGCTATTGAAATCACAGAAAGGCATTCCATGGTGCAAGGAATCCCACTTGTGGAAGTCTCTGATAAACATTTTTGGTTTAACTGGCCTAAGCTCATGCTTCATCTCATCCATCTTACTCTCTTTCAGGTTCAATTGCTTCGTCTTTTCGTAATACTTTTTCGATGAATGCAGTCTATCTATGAACTCTATAGAACTAAGCTTTTTCACTTGGTTTCTTGCTTCTCTTACTGATTTGCAGAATGCATTTGAGATAACATATTTCTTTTGGATAACGGTAATGCATGCACCTCTCTCTCTCTCTCTCTCTCTCTCTCTCTCTCTCTCTCTCTCTTCCTTGCTCGTATACATACTTCCATTAATCATTCAGCTAACTAATGGGTTGAAATGATGAATCTTTTGGCAGTATGAATATGGTTTATACTCTTGCTTCCATCATCACTTCTATCTGTCTCTGTTCAGAGTCTTCATTGGGTAAGTTATGGTTATGAATACTTCTTGTGAGGTGATTTAATTAGCATATATTGTTTGATGCTGAAGTTATAATATCCTCATCTGCAGGCTAGCAGTTAATGTTATGTGCAGCTACATTACTCTTCCTCTTTATGCCCTTGTCACACAGGTATATATCCTTCTCCTAAAATATCGTATTCCATGTCCATGTATCATGACCCTGATTCTAAGATGTGATCTAATCGTTATGTCCGACATGTTCCGAACACATCGATATTTAATTCTAATAAAAATAAATACAGAGCTATTTATAGATCTTGTAAATGCATAATTTATAATCTTCGCATGTTGGGACTCATTATTTTATTTATTTAAATTTGTTGTGTAGATCAACGTCGTGTTGTGTTTTATACGTCACATAAAATACCGTATTTTTTGTGTGTTATGTCACGTATCTCGTATCCGTGCAATCTTGATTCTAAGATACGATCATGTTACATTATCATTTATCAAAATTTTCAGATGGGATCTCATATGAAAAGGGCCATATTCGATGACCAAACTTCCAAGGCATTAATGTCATGGCATAAAAAAGTAAAGAAAAATAGAGATCATTCCCACCACCCTTCTGAGAGAAGTGAAGATTCAGTAAGGCAATATGCTTCGTCGGAAGCCGGAGAGATTGAAGGTTCAGTAGGCCGTCATCCACCCACCGGAGCCGCCGATGCCGAGTCGACAACGGCCAAAGTAGACATCTCCGGAGAAAAGGAAGTGCATGTGGACAGGCACGTGACCTTTGTGTGATCATATAATGTCATCTCATACACGTGATGATTATTCATCGTGGAAAGATGAACGGCTTGTATTTGTAATAGAGGATCTCGTGTGGATTAAAGTCGACTAGTTATCTTCTCATTCAGATTGCTTCATTGTATAGGTTTAATGTTTTACTTTGGGGATGAACAATGTTGTTCAATAATTCCCTAATCAATGATCATTGATTCATAATTGTAATTCAAAATTACTGCCTAAAATTATTTCTTCAAATCACTATGATTGTAAATTGTAATACCATACTTAGGTTCGACAATTAAGGTGGTTGCCTTGTTCATAAAATTCAAGTTTCAATGCCACGAACACAGTCGGGTGTACAAGTTTGTTACACATTGAAGTTTACCTTATGCTCATCTTGAATAACGAATAAGAATTTCTCATGTTATAAAAATAAAAAACTTATCATAATAATAAATCTGAGTTGGCTCATTATGAAACCTATATATTACTCGATCATTTAGGGACCTTAGCTGGTGATCCGGGCTGTTTCTCTCTCGACGGCCAAGCTTATCCCCATCGTCTCACTTACCATCCTTGACCCCTATTATTTTGACGTCACATTTAGTATTCAGAGTTTACACGATTTGGTATCGCTCTCGCGGCTCGCACTGAAACAGTGGTTTACCTTAAATCATATTTAGTATTCAGAGTTTACCCGATTTGGTATAGCTCTAGCGGCTCGCACTGAAATAGTGGTTTACCTTAAATATTCAATCAACTGCTACACCTCAACACATTTTAGGGAGAACCAATTAGATCTAGGTTTGAGTGGCATTTCACCCCTAATCACAAACTCATCCGTTGGTTCTTCAATAATAGTCGGTTCAGACTTCCACTTAATTTCACCCAAGCTTCATCCTGGTCATATATAGATCAACCAAATTCGAGTTCAGCAGTGACAATTGCCCTATGAAGACTCGCTTTCGCTACGGCTCAACATATATATTGATTTAAATCACAAGGAGTAAAATTTTCTGAGTCGAATTAAGGCCCACTGGGCCAGGAAATGAGTTACGGGCTCCTCATTAAGGCCCATGAACATATAAAAATCTCCCAAATATTTCTTATCGTCATCCCTAAAATCCTAATCCGCGACCTCGATCCAGCTCGATTAGCCCTAAATTTTCGCCATCTTGCCAGAATGATTTCCGATTCGCCATTCCACCAGTAACACTGTAACAGCGATGGCACAAATGTCTTCAGTCTGGGCAGTACACCTTCGCACGGCGTCGTTTGCTCCAGTAAGTCGACTCCGAGCTGCTCTTTTATTTCTCTTCTACAACTCGGCTTTTTTAGCTTTCACGTTTTAATTGGAATTGCTGATTTCTTGTATTGTTTAACAAAGCTTCAAAATTCTCGGAATGGGCTTCAATTTTGGTCGGAGCTTGGTTCGGATTGCAATTGTAAGTACTCGAACAGGAGAGTTGCGTATAGAAAGTTTGTGGTGAAAGCGGCGGAGTCTGACGACGATAGGATCCTTCGAAACGGTACCCTTGTCATCGAGAATTCTGAGGAAGATAATGCTGAGAAGCCACAGCAAAATGCAGTAGCTAAGCTTCACGAATCAATTGGCTCTCTCCCGGTGTTCGCCTTCTCGGTAAGTTGTTTTTCTTTTAGTCTCGTTAGTCTAAACCTTAGTATTAGGACTTTGCATTTGAATAGAGTGGTTAAATCCGTAGCCGGTCAGTAACCGGCTCCTATGATTTTCAATTCTGGGATGAAACTCTTGTTTTATCTCAAGATTTCATAAAGTTCTTCAATGCTCGAGTTTTCCTTCCAAATTACTCGCTGCATACCGTGCATGATGTATTGGATGTGATCCACACTGGCCATTTACTCCTTCTTGGGATTTATGCAGGTTGGGAAACTTTCTGGTATTAACTTCACAATAGGATTATGCGTTGTTGCCACCATGTTAGTTGTAGTGGTTAGAGGCTATGCATCAAGGAAGTCAAGTGAAAGTCGTCCGGGCTCTGTTGCTGATCTTGTCCGCCGCGGACAGCTTAGATCAGATAGAAGAGGCATGTATGATTCTAACTTGCTTTTGTTGAGATTGAGGCATAGGATTATACGCTTTTTGAACTATATTTAGCTTTCACAATCATTCCTTTGATATAATTGATGAATTTACTTTCTTTAGTTGTTGATGTATGATCTTATCTAATAATTTACATGTTGAATTCTTCTGAGATCTTCATATTTTTAAGTCCAATTATGTTCTCTAATTTTACAGTTTAGAATCTATATTTATATAATTGATGAACTTATTTTCTTTAATTGTTGACTTATGATCTTATCTAATGATTAATATGTTGAATTCTTCTGAAACTTTTCATATCTTTTTGCTTGTGGTGTCAAGTTATGCTCTTGAATTCTTGGTCAATGCATGTACTGACTATACCTCTTAATCTTTCCTCACAGCTCTACGCCTCTTAAGTATGAGGACCCGTTTAACAACCCAATGGTTAAGGTCAGCAAGAGCAACTCAACAGTTGAAATGTGTGGAAAAGTGTACCGCCTAGCTCCCGTGACTCTTACCGATGAGTTACAAACAGTACATCAGAAACGAAGGTCCCGTGCATATCAGTGGAAGAGACCAACTGTGTTCCTCAAGGAAGGAGACCCAATACCTCCTGATGTAGACCCTGATACTGTGAGGTGGATCCCAGCAAATCATCCTTTTGCAACTACTTCTAGCGAAATCGATGAAGATTTGGCTCAAACCAACGTGTACCAGAAGCACGGTGTTCCCTTCCGTATCCAGGCTGAGCACGAGGCACTGCAGAAGAAGCTTGAAGCACTGCAAAATGTAAGTCATGTTTCTACTTTGTATATATGTTCCACAAGAGTATCTTATACTTAAGGGCCTCTTTAATAAGAGCATCTACACATTATAGGTTTATCATTACGAACTATGCTACACTCCCTCCGTCCCAATAATACCGTATTGTTTCTTTTTTGGCACCAAGATTAAGAAACTTGATTTTTCTGTGTAAAAAGATTTGTCCCGCTTGACTTTTAGGGATTTTAAGTGTTACCATATTTCCTTTTGGGAAACAAGACAGTATTATTGGGACGGTCCAATCGAGAATATTAGACGGTATTCTTGCACTTTGCATGATGTTGGATAGGAGAAATGGTCTTTCTTTTAGCTTGACTTGATTGCGAATTTATGCAGGATCAAAAGCTTAGCAAATTAGTGATAGATCCTGCTTCAGCAAGGGAGTTTGAGAGGCCAATGAAGTCAAATATGAAGTCAGAGAATCAAGTGGAGCTCAACAACTCCAATCCCAAACTGGGCTCTAATCCTTCTTCATCAGATTTCCCTAATAATCCATTTGGTAACAAACAACCACCTGAGGAGATGCAGAATCCTTAAGTTAAACCAGTCTTCAAGTGGCTGCTGACTCTGGGCTTTGAGAAAAATATGAAATTTTGTATATGAGGTTGAAATAAGCAACCGAATCTTTTAAAAGATGTATTTTAGCCTAGTTCCTATTTCTATTAGATATGGAGAATTCATCTAATGTATATAGAATTCAATTGTAAAACAGTTGTGTGGTTTTAAGTTATGGCAAATTTGTTCTCTGTGTTTTTTGTCTTTGGGACTGCTCATATGCATCAGGACTTAATCTTTCTCTCTCATCTTATAATTGGAGCATTCTTCAGGTGGAATATGTATCTTATTGAACCAACATTATAACAGTTAATACTCCCTCCGTCCCATTTCACTTATCCATTTTCTTTTCAAGCGCGATCATTTAGGTTAGTTGGTTTTATATACTTCCTCTGTCTCATAGAAAGTGTCTTCTTTCTATGGGATACGGAAATTAAGAAAATGGAATTGTATTGGATAATATTGTTTGATTTTTTGGTTTGTTAATTTTGATCAACATATTATTTATTTTATATGGGACGGAGGGAGTAATAAAAATAGTGAGACTCATATAATTAATTAATTGTTTAAAATTGATTTGTGTGTTAAAATATAGGATTCATATGAAAATTTTAATTGATTAGGATTGATTTGAGTGGGTAAAGATATGGGATCCATTTTCTTATTCAGAAAGTCGACAAGTGAAATGAGACAGCCCGAAATGAAATGTTGGACAAGTGTAATGGAACGGAGGGAGTATTATAATGTCTTTCTAAATAAATTCTATTTAAACTGAATTCTAATATTTTAATTTTTAAAAAAAAGGCTTTAATCTTGTTAATTTGATCAACTGGTAAACAAGTCACCTATCTGATTGATTAGAAGATCAAACACAGACTACAGCAGCTGAAGAGAAAGCATTCAGTAGCTACAGTTCCAAGCAAAAGATGAACACTAGATATATTTACACTAAGGCAAAAGATTCTACTTCACTTGTGCTTTGCAAACCACCGCTTCAAAGATGCCATCATGTCTGAACTGGGGAGAAAACAGCCTCGGGTCGACGGGCCCCGGCAGGTCGAAGAAGAGGGTGAAGGGTCCAGGTGGGCATTGCTGCTGGAACTTCATTTCATATACTCGAGAGTACTTTTGGACAATTTTGCTACCGGTCGACGTTACGCCTCGTGCGCAGACCTTCCCGTCGTTCTGAATCTCACAGCTGAATTCACCTAATGTAGGCCAAATAGTGTTCATGCTTTTGTATAGAGTGAGAGAAGTAATCAATTGAGAGAATATCATATAAACAGTTATTAATGCAGGGATTACAACTTTAGGAGTAAGATTCTCACTATGGTGTCATTTCTCTTTCTGTACTAAAACCAGAATATGATCAGAAGAAGATATTAATTGCATAAATCATGACCTACCGATGGTGATTAAGGCGACAATTAGGATCCAATATTTTTGGAATTAGAAGATAATCCCAACTCAACATCATCAACTATTTGAACACATGCAACTGTCTAAAGCTTCAAAGCGAAAGCATACGCCTTAATAAAGTTCATAACATTCATTCAATAACAAGGCTAATAATATTGCAACTCAAATTACTAAGCATCGTATCGAAAAGGGCAAAAGAGAATGAGTACGGAAGTGATGTAAGTGAAGAGAAGTTTACCGGTATCTTTCTTGACTCCGGGCAGAGCAATACAGAAGTAATATGCAGATTTGCTCTCACCAATGTCAAATACGCCCACGGGTGGTCCGGTTGCTCCTCTACAAGCTGTTCCAGTCAAGGCGATGGAAGTATTCGAACACCACTCTTCCACTTTTCGACAGGGCACAAGGGGCAAAGCAAATGGTTGGCTTGAACTTGAACTTGAACTTGAACTGCAGGCCTTTGGAAATACAACCACTTGCATAGAATCACAACCGCCCGTTTCCTCCCCCGCTTCTTTGCTCTTACTAAGATCTACTGTCCCATTATCCACACCCAGCAGAGATTTACTTCTTGTCCAAACGACTTTCTTCACCTTCCCGTTATTCAAGCTATCCATGGTGTTACCTGCTCACGACTTTTCTCCATCAGCTCGAAGCATGTGTTATATATAGAGAGCTTTTCATGCCAAGAAAAAGTTCTTTAATTTTCTGCCTATACGTAAAAGTTAGTAATATAAGGGTGGCATTTAGTTCGAGCTTTCAATTCAATCGAAATAACCTGATCGTATTGGTATAAAGACAGCAAAGAATTGTCCATTTGTTAGAAATATGAGAGATAATCATCTAGCTGATACTAAGTAAAACGAGTTTTAGCAATCAAGCCCTAATTACAGCATGAAGCTAGAGTTGATACATTTGCAGTAAACATGATGATGGCAAATAATTAAAGGCTAGCAAATCAGCTAGTAAGCTTAAACTGTTGAGATCATCTCTACGTTCTCAAGAAGCTCGAAGAACTCGAGGCCCTTTTCACTAAAACAAATCCATTCATCTTACACCGTCCTCAGCACAGTTACATGCAACATCACCGCCACCATCGGAGAAGCTAATTTGGCTCACTTGGTCACCTACAATCACATTCTACATAACCACATCTACTCTACCCACCTAAGTCTAAATTAGTACTGGAAAAAAAAGGCTTAAGACAAGATTAGCAAACATAATTAACCAACAAACAAAGCAGCATTAAACCCAACTTGGGGGAATATCTTCTCCAACCTACAAAAATCTTATTTTCGATGCCTAAAGCAGCAATTAGGTTGGATTATCAAAATTCTGAATGTGTTGAACCAGAAAAAGATTAAAATTAGCTTCAATAATTGAAACGACAAAGAGGTTGAAGTAATTGAAGAATGCCAGTAGAATTAGCGATTAGAAACTCAAAAGAGAGACGGAATTTGGTCTAACCGGAACGGCAAAGCCTGGGCTTCCTCTTCTTCTTCCTCCTGCAAACGGCGATAACATCAATTACCCAAACAATCAGCAAATCTGTTTTATCACAAATCAGCGGCAATTGTTTCTTAATTTACTCAATTTTTAACACAATTCGACGTGATTTAGAGCGAGGTCCTTTCTCTCTCTTCCCAAAAAAAATATTTTCTACAATTTGCTCAGTAGAGTGTCAACAATTCGAAAAGAAAATGAAACGCATTTATTTCGATTCCAAATTCGCATGCAATAACTCCATAATCGCCTGCGGAGAATGCGTATTTAGTATTTACCAAACCTCGACTTGGTCCGATTACTCTACCGCGCTGCCATCTGTCGTCGAAAGAAACATCCACCTTCATAATAGACTACAATCTCTTTGAGGCATTTTATCAAACAGTTGCGGAGTAACAATCTCGAGATGCAATTGAGCCACAACGACGATCACGATACTCATGGGCTTGCTAGGATTCTGGACCCCGGCCCCCAAATTTAGTTTTTTATTTAATTTTTTCAGCCCAAAATCACTTATTGTTCAACATTAATTCAATTTAGCGAAAAATGCATTTACCCTAAATTATTACAATGTGTGCGATGTACTACCGAACTGCTTAGTTTGTATAGATGGCAATCGAAACCCGACCCGACAAATCTCGTCCGGCCCTATCTCGTAATGGGGCGAGTAATACGCAGTACCTTAGAAGTACGAGGGGGGTCGGTCCAATTTTTCTTCCTATCCTGCCATGTCCAGTCCTACTCTAGGCCTACATTATTCATTTTTTATTTAATTTTATTAATTAATTTTATTTTATGTTATTTGAAACTTTTTTTATTCATTCACTTCATACTTCTCGATAATAATAGATGATAGCCGTAATATGAAAATTCAAATAAAAAGCCTCACAAATAAAAATTAATAAAAAATAAAAAAATAATTCTAATTAAAGCATTTTTAATTCCACCACCAAATCTGGGTCGGGGGCTGGTAGATCCGCCTTGTGTGGGTCTGGGACTAGGTCTGAATTTTTGGACCCATGCAAGTCTGAATTCCATAACCCAAAATGCAAAGCGGGTCTAAGTCCTATACTACGTACTTGACCCCTACTCACAAAACTGTAATCCCTACTTATTACCAAACTTTTTTAGAATATATAATAGTGAAAATACATGTTTTTACCCAATCTCATTAAAAAAACACAAAAGTACCCACTAACTATAACAATAGTTATAGAATACCCAATATTGCCCATTTACCCTCACTTTTTTCAATTGGCAACGAGTGCCGATAGGACCCTACGGGTGCCGATAAATTGTCATCGGCACTGGATATTTCAAAAAAAAAACAATTGATAAAAAAAAAATATATATATATATATATATACATAGTGCCTATGGGTGCCTATAAAATGATCGGCACCCTTAGGCACTCATACTTGTTTTACAAAACAAGTCCTTCTATCGGCCGTAGAAGGTGTAGGCCGATAGATGGAACATTTATGTTGTTTTAAAAAAAAAAATACAGTGCCTAAGGGTGCCGATAAAGGCACTCATACTTGTTTTAAAAAACAAGTCCCTCTATCGGTCGTAGAAGTTGTAGGCCGATATAGGGAACATTATGTTGTTTTAAAAAAAAAATTATATAGTGCCTATGGGTGCCGATAATAAGATCGGCACCCTTAGGCACTCGTACTTTAATTCGAAAACAAGTCTCTCTATCGGCCGTAGAAATTGTAGGCCGATAGAGGGAATATTTATGTTGTTTAAAAAAAATACATAGTGCCTATGGGTGCCGATCTCATACTTGTTTTACAAAACAAGTCCCTCTATCGGCCGTAGAAGTTGTAGGTCGATAGAGGGAACATTTATGTTGTTTTTTTTAAAAAAAAATTATATAGTGTCTATGGATGCCGATAATTTATAAGGAGCTTATGTAGAGATCCAATATCGAATCCTAACAGTTATAATTTTTTACACTATAATTTTTTTTAAATGTATAAGTTATTATTAATTTGTGTATCCAAACATCAACAAACTTTTGTCATAATTCCTTATGCAATAAATACTTTTGTTATAAGGACTTATTTAAGTTGTTTTTCCAAACGGGTAGGGTGTTCCCCAATTTAATTTTTTGATTTAATTTTTTCATTCCAAATTCACTAATTGTTCAAGATTAATTCAATTTAAGCCCATGCATGTCCAATAATCTATATAAACAGAAGCTCCGTTTCACTACTTCATTTTCGAACAACGCAACCTTAAACAAGCAATCATGGCTGTTAAACGACGTCTTTGAGGCATTTTAACAAACACATACCGAGTTTCATTATAAAATTGCTCAAATTGGTAGCCGTTTACATACAGTTAAATTTCAATAAGGTAATATTCGATAGACTAATAGATTAAAATAATGGTTGATAAAGTAATAATCTCGTTAAATAAATCTCTTTTAATGGTCCCAATAATATTACTTTAAAGAGGTAAAAACCACCTAAAGAAAAAAGAAAGCAAATAAGTAAATCATAATATGGGAAAAAAAAGTGAGTTTCTTTAGTGTGCTGCATCTTTCTTCTTTGAGTTATTTTATCATATTTGTGATCTCGAGATGTATTTGAGCGTAGAAGGCAAGAGTCTCATGACAGAGAAACTTCTGGGCCTGCATTGTCTATTGGGCCAAGCTTCATATCTCTTGGTCTAGGATTTGATTATATTAATATCTTAATATAATAAAACATCGATAAAGTAATAGTCTTGGAATTGAAAAAAAATATTCATTTAACGAAATTATTATTTTATCGAATATTATTTTAGTGCATTGACCGATATCGGGATCGAAAAAAATTATTATTTAAACGAGATTATTACTCTATCAAATATCACTTTATCGAGGTTTAAATGTATTGTAAAGATAGAAGGATCTAAATGATACGGAATAATCTATATTGTATGATCAATTTAGGCTTTTAAGGTGGAATAATCTATGGCGTTCATCACGAGAATGACGATTATAAAAGGTAGTGGTACGTTCATTTGTAATGAAATAGAAATTTATTTACTTTCTCTAGCTATTCAAAAGCATTGTCAAAACTCTTTCTCTAAAATGTTTAGCATATAGCAAAAACTGAGTAGCAACCTTAAATTTAAGTACAAACAAGCACTCCTTGTGAAACATATAACTAAGAATTCATTGTGAAATACTAGAAATACTAGTACTAAATTGTTTGTATTCCATGTGTTATATAAATAAATACTAGTGTTCAATTATTTGTATTAAGTATTAATGAATTGCTCGTATTTCACTCGTCATATAATGCATTTATAATACGATTTCATAATACAAAACTAAAAATACTCGTCATATAATGCATTTATAATACGATTTCATAATACAAAACTAAAAATACTAGTGTCGTTTAGTGCAAAACTAAAAATATTGTTTGTATTCCGCTTATTAGTTTGAATACTAAATTAAGGAAGAGATAATTTGACATGATTGATTGTTTGGTGCGCAAGGGCAATTGTGTTAATAAAATTTCCATTTTTGAAAACAAGACTTCAAATCGAAAATACAAAACTCTAATAACGGAACAAAGGAACATATTTGATTTTCCTCATAACAAAATAAAAAAAAAAATAGAAGAGATCAGAAATGTCGGATATTAACCTTCATTCATAGAGGCTCAACAACAGAGTAAGAAAACAAAGATCAAAACACACACTAGCATGCATATATATATATATATAGAGAGAGAGAGAGAGACCTCGAGCTTCATTCATATTTTGAAGTGGAGCTCTAAAATGATACAAGAGTCCAAATGAAAACCTAAAACTGTTGTAGGATGCAACACAAACTGAGAGACTGGACTTTCTATCTACACCACCCAAATGCTGGGGCTATCTATAAAAGAATCATATCTTGATTCTTACACAAATTCTTGCTCCATTATTTACAGATCCATGGCCGGAAATCCCATTCCGGCCATCATCCGTCCGACGACTCCTTATCCCAGTCACCCACAAGGCTGGCTCAGAACAAAGAGGAAGTAGTAATAGGATGCGCCTCCCCAGCACACTCCCATCTCCTCTCTCCGCCATCAGATTTTCACTTCTCCGGTGGGCATGACAACGTAAGACCTGCATATACGCAACAACTACTAAACAAACAAATATGCATGGCTCTTCATAATCATTATGTGGCTTCGCCTTCACCCAAATCTTGCCATCATTATCGACCCTTTAATATTTTGTCGACCCCTCAACAAAAAACTCCGGTTTCTTAGCTAATGAATTTTGAAAAAGATCGTAAGATTTTTAACAATCTAGACTTGTAATGGTGATTCGGGAAAGGGAAAGAATCAAGAGGTTGGTGCTGTCTACACCACCATCTTAATAAATCGCATCAAATAACCGAGGAACAAGAAGAACGCACTAAAGAAAGCAAGATACCTCTAGAATGCAAAACGAATAATTTGCAAGGCAAGATTTGAAGCATGCCAATCGAAGTGGCAGTACTGCTGTTCTAGTCCTGCTGCAATCTAAGGGAACCAGAAATTTGGTATAAAATAATAACAAAAGGTTAAGCACATAGTGATGGTCATCAAATGTAAATCAAGGAATCTGCAAGAAAACTTACCTAGATTGAACCCTCACCCGATATTTTGGTCAGAGCCGCCACCTGGCATGAATCGAGGTGAATGTGCAGGTAGTAAGAATTGCTGCTGTTGTGGAATAGGTGTTCCAACACCTGATACAACCGACATGTTAGCCCCAGGTCTGCCCCTCGAAAGGATAAATTAAGCATACAACTCTTTCATAAAACACTAGAAATCAGTAAATGAATGCTGCTTCAAATGTGCTTGTAATATATTTTCTTTGTAAATTGTAATGATGAAAAAATAGGGCAAAAAATTAGGCTCTCAAGGGGCATACATTTCAAATAGACCAAATCCTAAATATTAAGAATTGTCACTAAGTGAATAGAGATAAGACTGCATGAATTGTCACCATAACGTTGTAATCTATAATTAAGATAACGCTTAAGTTTCTATAGTACTATATTTTCATGTCTGTATATTAGTTCCATATATTGTATGGAATTGACATAAGACCCAATTTTGTTACATCTAATTGTTTATTTGTTCCGATCAATCTAAATGATTATTTTAAGTCTCATTCCTTTCCTTTTACTAAATAAGGAAGGGGAAAACTGAAAACGCGCCTATTTTTAACGCTAGAACCGTGATATGGATATGAAATTCTGAACCAGAGGAGCATATTTACCAGCCGGAAATGGCGTCGGAATAGTAGGACCCGAAGTCGTTGTCATTGCATTGACACCGGGACCACCAAACTGCACCATCTGATGGCCGGGCATTGCGTATCCGGGCAAAGCGGTGTAATTATGACTTCCGGGAATAGCTTGGCTTAACTGACTATAAGGATACATAGTTGAGCCAGCTGTTCCAGGCATGCCATACAAGTGAAGGTATTGTTGATTACCATAAGGACTGTATACACCCTACAAGAAAAACAGTCCCACAAAGTGTCAAAATTACTTGAAATTATATCGGCGTTATAAATAACTAAATGTCATGTTTTGTATTGTTGACCTGAGGATAAGCATATTCAGGATTGTAAGCAGCATACCTACACCAGTAAAAGGAATAATGATCAACTGTGAGAATAATAAATAATTTACTAGATGTGACATTTATCATAACCAGCAACGCAGTGCAGATACGGAGACGAGTTTCACAAATAATTAACAGCAGCAAAAGAAAAATCATCAAATACAAAACACGATGTTCTCACCCATACGGAGAATACATCAAGCTTTGCTGAAATCCATATGTAACAGGTTGCTGATAACCGAAGTTTCCAACATAAGCACCCCTAGCAGCTGGCATTCCTCCAAGGTAAGGTGCAGGAGATCTAAGGCGTCCTATCAGCAATAAAGACATACTTAATATCAAATTAAAATTAAATGAATAATAATGATTAATTTAAAGTTGTTAATGGCGCAAATAAAATCCCATCTTAAATTCATACTCTCGGTATCCGTAAAATACAATATGACTGTATGAAGTCTAGCTTACTCTGCCAATACTATAATAATCCACTTTCAACCTTTCTGTATATGCAAATATATAGCTTAACATGTAGGCTTTCTACGTATAACTAATAGTGACTAGAGAATCTTCCGTTTCTTTAAGAATTCGGCAGAGATCATTTCAACAAACACAATAGAGTTTCCAACAGCAGGCTAGCAATAGAACTCCATTGAATTACATTATAAAGCTATTAATTCTGCCTTTGTGTAAAAAAATATGTTTGAAGAAGTTTATATGCAGGGCAAGAAGTATATTCGTACAAGTGCCAACGCAGAAGCATATTTCCATAAGTGCGAATGCAGAAGCATATTTCGATAAGTACAAATGCAGGATGCCCACCATAAACACACCATTAAAACATACTTCTACTAGACCAGTTCTTATGAATCTACTGACAAGAGAGAAACCTATTGACAAAGGAAACTTAATATATTACCAAATGGAATAGCTTGACGCGTTCTCCCCATTGAAGCCAAATTACAATTAGCTCGCCTCCCATCAATAATTGGCGTAGGATCGCCGCATGCTCTTCTAGCTGATTCTGGATCCCGGAACGTCACCTACACCCTCCATACAAAACCATATTAGGACCCAAGTCATTCAAGCATTCATATTTCTACTTCAATCACAAGAAATTAAAAAAAAAAAATCCATTTCGGCATTCATACTTAAAGAAAATACAGCCAGCATGCGAGTTTGAAATATAATTATTCATATTCTACAGGTTACTAAATAGTCCTTAACTCTAAAACCATAATGCAAAATCATCAACAAGCATTACAAAGGACCATGATTATGCAAGAATACAAATTCAACACAGATCGAACAGGGGAAAAAAGGTTGAATTTTCATTCGAGTTAACAAGAGCTCACAAAACCGTATCCTTTGGAGCGGCCGGTGTTCTTATCGGTGATGACCACGGCCTCGAGAATCTCCCCGAATTGCTCAAAGTAACGCCTCATCGTCTCACTCTGAGTTTCCCAAGCCAACCCTCCAACGAAGACCTTAGTGAAAGTGGTGTCCCCAAATGGAGAATTCATATACTGATGTCCACCCGGCCCGGAGCCCGAGCTCGGACCGGATATCGGATGCTGCTGCTGATAAGCCATGATCGCCCACTTGAATTAATAAGCTTAATTACTAAAATTGAAGTATTTCTCTTTGCTTCTATAACAGAGAGAAGAAGATGATGAAGAAGAAGAAGAAAGCTTCGGATGAACAAAAGGGACTAATCACAGAAGGGAGGAACGGTGATTCAATTGATACTAAACTCGTTCCAATTAAATGAAAGTACCAATTTACAAGGAAAACCTCAGAAAAACCCTAGCTACGGCTGAACGCGATCGGGAAAAAACATTTTCTGTCCGCGATAGATTCAATTCTACAATATACAGAAAGACTGCTGAATTTTGAATTTACAGAGAGATACTGGAAGTAGGAGATCACGAAGCACGAAGATCAAGAGAAGCAGGAATAGAAACTAAAAGGAGGCGAAAAAAACAAAAAAGAATCGAAGATATCAAGTAGAGAGAGGGGAATAGGAAGCCCTAATTTTTGCAATAGTGGGTGGTGGGGGTGGGATCAGCTGTACAAG
This sequence comes from Lavandula angustifolia, assembly GCA_028984105.1. Classification (NCBI taxonomy): domain Eukaryota; kingdom Viridiplantae; phylum Streptophyta; class Magnoliopsida; order Lamiales; family Lamiaceae; genus Lavandula; species Lavandula angustifolia. The sequence continues at coordinate 31,581,124 of CM054811.1, forward strand.
AGAGCACGGAAAGCGTCCATATGGACTACGATGGTGGTCGTGGGGATAAGCCGAAAAAGGTGAATCAATCCACTCGATTTCAAACTCGTCTTCTCCGCGATCAAATCCAGACCATCAACAACAGAAGCAGAGGAGTAGAATCAAACAGACAAAAGAAGTGATAATTACAGTGGTTTGAGAGGTTAATTAATAATCACAGCAGCGAAATCGAGGGTTTTGGGTTTGAGGTTCTGATCGGGAAGAGAGTGGTGATGATGGAGAGAGCTGATCGCTGTCATGATTTCGCCGTCTTTCTCTCTGTTTAGAGGGAGAGGAAGAAGGGAAGTGGAGGGGATATGGACAAATAGTGGGCCATCCTCCTCCTTCCGCCATTAATACGAAGTTAAATAAATCAACTGCACCATATTCTTCTACCTCTTTCGATAATAATTTCTTTAAACTAAAACAATACTCCCTTTTTTATACTTCTTCTGTCCCGCCCGATTTTTTCTTATTTTTTTCGGCACGGAAATTAAGATAAGTAGGTGGTTGTGGAGTGGATAAATGAGTGAGTGATTGTGTGTAGAAAGATAGGTCCCACAAAGAAAAAGTGAATTTTTGTGTAAAAATTATTTTACGAAACAAAACAAGTCAAGTGGAACAACCCAAAAAGAAAAATAATACAAGTCAAGCGTCCCAGGAAATATATTTTTTCTTTTCGGTATTATACTTTAAAAGAGATATTAATTGTGTCATTGTGTGTAGAGATATAGATCTACTAATAAATTTTATGTAATAATTTATTATTTTAATAAATTAAACAAAAATTATAGAGCATCAAAAAAAGAAAATGGGACAAAGAATTATGAGTAGGATATAGTATTTGATAAAGTCATAATTTTATTAAATAAATACTCCCTCCGTCCTATTGATAATGTCTTGTTTCCTTTTCAGAGTGTCTCACTTATCTTGTCTCCTACCTAAAATAGTAAGAAACGAGTGGATCACAGTCATCTAAATAAGTGGACCCACTATCTTATACTTTTATACCGCTACTTTAAACTTTTACCCCAATTATTTTAAACTCCGCACCGAAACTCAACAAGACATTATCAATGGGATGAAGGGAGTAGTTTTTTCCGATTTCAATATTACGTCATCCGTCCTATTAGTAGTGTCTTGTTTCTTTTGGGCACGGAGATTAAGAAAGTAATATTGTGTGTTGTATATTGTTTAACTTTTAAGTTATTAATTTGTAGTAACAAATTCTTTACCATTTGTAAAAATAAGATATTACTAATGGGACACCTATTTTAGGAATATAAGACACTATTAATGGGACGAATGGATTATTATTTATTTAAAGAGGTTTAAATGTATATGGGATTTTGAGATTGGATACTTATCATTTTCGTTCTTGGATTTTACTTCGATGTAGTATGTTTTTGTCCAAACCAAATCATACAAGAGAATAAGGCCCAGTAGCCCAAATTATACAAGAAATTGGGCCCAACATACGGCCCATTTAAAATTTGTCTCTGCAATGAAGTAACGGCCCATACAGGCCCATCCTCTTATATGATTTTTTTAGTCATAATAAGAGTATAGATACCCAAAAACAGCTGTTAGATTTATTAATTCATGTTAACACCCATAATAACCACCCCCACCCCCCACCCCCCCCCCCCCACACCCCCACCCCCACCCACATTTTCCATTCCCACCCCAAAATATGTGGACCCCTTTGAGACTATTAAGAAATCAATTAGTCTAAACCACCAATGCAGGGGTAGAATTGTCATACTGAAAGTTGACTTCAAAAAGACTTGTTATGCCCTATGTTGCATGGACACGAGGCACGTGATAACGAAATAAAATACGATACGGACGCGTGACATGGTATTTTTCAAAAAACTTAGGATACAACACGATGATTGGATATCGCGTTTGGAGTATAAAATAAATTCATTTTGTGCTTTTCATTATAATTAGTTGCAACATATGGAACACGAAAATCACAGTGTTGTATTGTGTCAGAGTGTCCGACACATGCACCACACGATACGTTGAGATTTTCTGAAGGGTCCGTGCTTATGACCCATATATCTAGGTACTCTCCTTACATATGAACAAGAGAAAATGCAAAATTCCTACAACCTCTCGAGTAAAAGATGAGAAGAGATCACTCGGAGGAACATGAATTTAAACTTGAATATAAATCAATTTGAGAAGGGGGTGAACAATTTCGTATAAAATTTCGATCTTTTGTATTTATTTATTTTTTTGAAAAAATTTATATTGCATTTGTAATTATAGATTTCATTCACTCGAATTCTTTATCGTAGATTTTTATTTGATAGCCTGTGTGTGTTCCTCTAGGATTCGAGAAGCTTCTTATATTTTAATTGGATTGGCATGGATTTTTAGATACCTTGAACCTTCCAATTTGGACGTGGGTTGGCCCCATCTCCCTTCATTTCTGGTCTCCCATCATCACTCTTTGTGGAAAAATGAGAGAGAGAGAGAGAGAGAGAGAAGGGGGAGAGAGAGAGGGGGAGAGAATTAGCGGTCATGAATGAAGAGAGTGAAAATTATGTGGGCTGTTAGGTCAATTGTACGTTATTTTAATGTATTAATTAAAATTGTTTAAGTTATGCAATCTGTATTATTATTATTAATATTGGAGTATTATTTTCTTAATTTATTTACTTTATAAAATTTTATATCAAATCCAATTCTGCTGTCATGAAGAGAGTTGTGAAGATAAAAAATAAATGCTGACTAGGTTTCACTGTTCCGACACCCTCCACGTGGTTCCATGCTCTGACCATTGACCAAATAACTCGATTGTACAATTTTATTAGGGTCGAGGAAGACGTGATAATCAAGTCACTATTATAATATTATTTTGCAGTTGATTATCACGTCAACTCTAATCTTGTCAACATTCTCTATCCACGTGATTAGATATTTAGATAAATGTAACATACTTATCGAATAATTAAGTACTCCTTCCGTCCTCTATCACTGTCCCATTTAATTTCGACATGGAGATTAATAAAAATAATTAAGTGTGTATTTTATAAGTTCTAATTATATTAAGAAATGAGCACAATTTTTGAAGAGTGTTTGGTGGAATAAATGAGAATTCATTTAAATTTTTACAAGGCATAGTCGAGTCAATAATTTCTTTTACATTTCCTTTTTTCATATTATATTTTAAGAAATAATCTAAAATTTTTAAAAAGTTAAAAATCATAAATTTTTGAGTTAGGAGTGGAATGAAAATCATGTTAGATATAGATTTTTGAAGAGAGAATATGATAATGTGAGGATGAGTAATAAATAGGAAGGGCAATCCGATTAGAAAAATAGAACAATAATAGGGAGACGGAGGGAGTACATATTTTGTTTAAGAGTATTTTTTGCTATTTTAGGAAATATGACAGTAATAGTGGGATAATCTGATTAGAAAAGTAGGATAATAATAGCGGGATGGAGGGAGTACATAAGATGTGCTCCCTCTTTCTTATTAAAATATTCTAATATGCTTTTTCAAATAGTTTCATTGGAGTTTTTCAGTTTCTTTTCTCTTAAATTATTATAACCCCTTCTTTAGGGGTTAAGGGATCCACAAGTTTACATAACTTGCACACATCAACTATTCTCCTTAAATTTGTGCCAAAAATAAACTGAATTATTTTAATGCAATGAATGGAGTAATGAATAGGGTTTAATAACCAAAAAAGCACAAGCAGTCTAGCGAATTGGATCACGATTTATGATCTTAAGCAGTATTTGGAATAGTTTTTATAAGCAGTTTTTAGCTACTTATTCTTAAAATTATTTTTAAGTAAAAGTTGTTAGAATTTGCAGTATTATAATAAAAACAGTTTACTTTTAGAAAAAACTGTAATCTAAACACTCTTATAAATTATTTTTCGATTTTTTTTTTTTGCTTCTGCTTTTAAAAAATACTTCACATCTTATGAGTTTTTGTTTATTTTAGTTTATTTTAAGCTCCAAAAGAGGCGAAGTCTACATTTCAAACATAAAAATAAATTTTTTTACGGTGAAAAAGCTTAAAAACAACTCAATCAAGATGTTTCAAACTTACCTTAGACTTTAAAAGTTATCATCCAAATTTAATATGTTCTTAACTTGATCTCTTTTCTTGATTTTTCTTCTTGTTTGAGAAATAACTAACATATATGTCGATGATTCTTTATTTTTTTTTTATCTAACAAATTAGTGTTTGATATGATCGGACCCTAGCCCTACTTGATGGTTGACGATCATGATCTTGATAATTAGTGATCGAGTCTAACAAATTAGTGTTGATATGATCGAACCCTAGTTCTACTTGATGGTTGACGATCATAATGATCGGGACAGACATTTGTAATAAATTGTGATATTCATTATCTAAAACTTCCCCAAGTCATGTAAGAGACAAATCACGAGATTAATCACTATAATATAGCATGACTAATTACATGATATGGTATCATAGTTGATTAGATTATGTAATTAGAAACTCTACTAAAAGTACCCACTCATGAAAAATTGCACCCAACACAATTATAGGTACAAAACCTCATCCATGCAACATACTAAAATTTATAGGTCTCACTCGTACTATCTCATTTTCTTATAATGTAAATTTGTACTACCTCCGCCCCATTATTAGTGACTACATTTTATAATCCGAATGTCTTACTATAAGTGGCAACGTCCAAAAATAGTAAAAAGTTAACACCATTTTTTTCACTTTATCATCTTATTTCTCTTACTTTATCATCTACTCTCATTATTACATTATTTATCTTTCTTACTTTATCATTTCATCTCTATTACTTATCATTTACTCTCATTATCTCAATTATTTTCTCTCTCCTACTCTCTTATTATCACACTCATCTCTCTCTCCTACTATATTATCTACTCATCTCTCAAACTCTATCACATATTCTTTTAATTTTCGTGCCGAAAAGAAAGGCGTCACTAATAATGGGACGGAGGTAGTATTTCTTAGTTCAAGAAATGATCCACATCTTTTACTAACCAAATTCACCTCTCTTTAATAAACGTATCGAAAAAGAAGTGAACCAAGTTTTATATGAAATGATTTAAAAAGGAAAACAAAATACTTTCTATGTGACGGTGGGAGTATATGTAATAATACTCAAAATTACGTGGGATAATTTGTTGCCTTCTTACACCAATTTGGAGGGGGCAAATTAGCATAAATGGTCTCCAATGTTTGCTAGTTTTGATGAATTGGTCCCTAATTTTTTTCGAAAAAAATGATTTGAAAAAAAATAATTATTTTTTGAAAAAAATTATAATTTTAGAAAATATATTTTAAAAAAAATCAAATTTAATTAAAAAATTAGATGAAACTTTTGTTCTATAAATACCCCTATAACTAATCAGTTTACTAACTTAAAATTTAACAAAATAATCAATTTATCCAAATTAATAAACATTTGGACCATAAACTAAAAAAATTAAGACCACTTCATCAATTTGCCTTCGCCTTTGGAGGGATGATTAGTCTTGAATTATATCAAGATTGATTTCTCTCCTCAAGTATATATACGCGGCGACGGCTATCCCATCAATTCTTGGATTCTAGTGATCAATTGTACCCCCCCCTCTCTAATCTTGTTATTGTCAGATTTCAGTACAAAACCCTTCCTTCCACTTTGGTACTTCTCTAGCTTGTAGAAGCAAGAATCTTGAAGTCTCTTCTTCTCTTTAATTAATCAATCTCTACACAAAGAGAGAGAGAAGTGTAGATGTGATGATGGACGGTTCATCTAACTACCTACAGAATCCTCTACTCCCGGAGCACCTGCACCAGGGGTCACGGCCCACCCACATCTCTCTCCGGAACCCTAATTCAGAGCCAGAACGTTCCGGCGACTCCCAGCCGGAGGGGAACCCGGAGGCGGCGGCCACCACGAGCTCCGGCGGCACCAGCACCGGCCGCCGCTCCCGCGGCCGGCCTCCCGGCTCGAAGAACAAATCCAAGCCGCCGATGATCGTCACGCGCGACAGCCCCAACACGCTCCAGACGCACATTCTCGAAGTCTCCGCCGGGAACGACGTCGTCGAGAGCGTATCCGTCTACGCGCGGCAGAGGGGGAGGGGGGTCTGCGTGCTCAGCGGCGGAGGGGCGGTGGCGAAAGTCACTCTCCGGCAGCCGGCGGGGCCGTCCGGGAGTGTGGTGACACTCAACGGCCGTTTTGAGATTCTGTCTATGTCCGGGGCGGTGCTCCCGCCGCCTGCGCCGCCTAACGTCGGTGGGCTGTCGGTTTTTCTCTCCGGCGGGCAGGGGCAGGTGGTGGGAGGGAGCGTGGTGGGGCCGCTGATGGCGGCGGGGCCGGTTGTTTTGATGGCGGCGTCGTTTGCGAATGCGGTGTTCGAGCGTCTTCCTTTGGAAGAAGAAGACGGCGGCGGCGCAGGTGAGTCTTCCAGCGTTACAGCTGGCGGCGGCGGTGAGAAAGGAGTAAACGGCGGCGGTGGCGGGTCTCTTTTGAATTATCCGCTCGCAGCTGATTTGTTTGGGTTGGGCGGTGGAGCTACTACTGCTACTGCGAGGCCGCCACCGTTTTGATTTTTCTTGAAATGTGGTTTTCTTTTTTCTTTTTGACTTTTTATTTTATTATATTTATAATAGTATGTATTTGTCTATGCTTTCTTTGTCTGTGGGGAGATTTAATTAAGAAGGTTTAGGAAATTAATGAATCAAATTATCTTCTGGAGAATGTCTTCAAATCGATTTGTGTGTACCATAATTGTGTATCCTTGTGTGTATCACACTATAAGGGTGTGTCGACATGTGGCTAATATAACTTATTATTTTGAATAAAAAATGCAACATGTCGATACTCTTATGATGTGGTACATAATACACAATTATGATACTCCTAAACTCTGTGTAATGTCTTAGTGGTCTAATCTAAACTCTGTTGCCTTTTGTAATCTTATCATCTTCATGAGTAATAGAATTTTTCGATGTTTTTAATGCTGCTGTATCCATTTTTATCAGGCAACCTCGTGAATAATTTTTTATCCTTCGATAGAAAATGTACAAAGATTTTATTTATTTATTTTTTCGTCTCATTATTTATATCTCATAAGTACTCAGGAAATTAAAGCCGATTGTAGAATATACTCCCTCCGTCCCGTCCGACATGATTTCTTTCCTCTTTTTTATTGTCCCACTTGACTTGACCACTAATTAAAATAATACTCTAATAAATTCTAATGAGTCCCACCACTTTATACCACTTTATACACAACTACCCACTATTCTTAATAATCGTGCCCCAAACCTATTAAGCTATGTCGGACGGGACGGAGGAAGTATAAAGTAGTGATATAAATGTATAAAATGATGAAATTCACCTATTTAGATAATTATGACCATTCATTTATATTGAATTTTAGAATGAAACAAAAATATAGAAAATAAGATATAAATAATAGAATAGAGGGAGCATATGCGTCTAACATTATATAACTAATAACCAATAAACGACAGAAAAGGAGTGCGTGAAGTGAATTCCGCCGGATGACCAGAAAGATGCGTTCTTACAAATTATACTAACAAAATCGGAATTTTCTCGAGACTTGGCAGTCAAGAAGTAAAAGCCTTGCCATATTATACACAACTATACGCCCTCTTCCGTCTCATTAGTAATATCTTGTATTTTTAAAAGGAATATCCCATTAGTAACATCTTGTTTCTAAAAATATCAAAAAATTTATGAAAATAAATTAATTATCTAAAAGTCAAACAAGATACATCATTACAACTAAATTTTCTTAATTTTTGTGTTCAATTTAATTTGGAAAGAAGTCAAGAACAAGGCAACGTTCACATAAGGAAAGAAGTGGGAGCCTAATTAGGAAAATCCCAATTCCCAATATAAAAAAGTGACAAAAGCAAGAACCAAGGTAACTTAACTCACTTTTGTTTGCTTGTAGTAGGCTTTGCATAATTCTTGCTCACTTTGGAGATATTCTAGTCCTATAGTCTGTCCGTCCCATTCATCTTGTCTTGTTTTCCTTTTCGAACCGTCTCATTCTAAAACTGACAACTTTTCTACACACAATTAACCACTCTCTTTTTATGAGACCCACCCCTTCACTCACAACTAACAAATCTCCTTAATACACGTGCCGAAAAGAAAGGAGACAAACAACGCAAATCTCAAAGAGGTAGAATATATCAAGTTGAAACGAATTAAACCAGCAATTCATCAATTCTACACTGAAGAGGGCCTACGGTAATGGGGCGGCCATGGCCGGAATAAGCCTCCATGCTGTTCTCACTAGTAACTGCAATCTAAACGAAGAACGTGGTCTAAACCTAGTACGCTACGACGCTGCTACACAAGTATATTAAACCACCATAAACATACAGACTGTTGCAAGTGAAACAAATTGTTCTCCATAAGAAACACCTGAGTCGTTCGTGATCTGATGTTGAAGTCTAGATGCTTGGCTGCTCGAAAGGAACGCGGATCAAGAGACGCCCGTGCAGGCTTACCACAGCAGAAGTCTGAAATGGATCGATTCTTGCTGGTAAGCTAATAACCTGAATATCATCAAGTGGGATTGTTTGGTACGAGAGAACCAGAAAAGAAAGAGTAGAGAAGAGAAGAGAATTGATATTATATATGAAAAGACAAAGATACCACTCAAACAAAGAGAAAAATTATTAAGGTTAAAATTATCATTTGCTTCACAATCTTTCTTTCACTTCGTTTTTCTCTTCATATTTGGGGAGAGAATTTTGACGTGGGTCCCACCTTTTTTTTTTTCTCTCCCTTCTCTCCCTTTTTTCTTCTAACCAAATGAGAGAAAACCTTACTTTCTCTGCTATTTCTCTCACCCCACTTTCTTTCCTCTCAAAATCTATGCAACCAAATAAAGGCTAAAGCCTGTCTGCCTTGTATTATGTAGATAGGGTAATTTCGAGAGATTGTGTGGAGTACCTTTTTGAATGGTGTAATCCCCCAGGGGTTATCAACTTGCTCGGGCTGACCGGTTATCACTAAACGTCCAGCAGGATCTGATTGAACTCGCACCTGAGCCAACAAATATGTAGATTAATTTGCAATCTTACATCGAGAAAATGTAAATCCATCACATACAAGAGTAAGACAACTCTTCAGATAGAAAGGGAAAACAAAAAAATGACAATAACAAAAGGCTTCAAGTTCCCATCAGTGAGAATGGTCAATGCATACAAAAACTATTAAGACTTAATGCTCTATTACAAGCAGGCCCCAATAATATCTGCAAGAGTAAATAACAATATAGCTATTCTGCTTTTTCAATATTCTCATTAACCATAGGAAATATGAAAAGGGTGTGCCAGACACTGTAAAAAACAATTAAAAAAAATACTAACAAACAAGCCAAGCTTTCCCTTTTCTGGTTTTTATCAATGGAGAGGAGGAAGATCGAGGAATCACAATCCAATGCAAGCAAAGAAAATAACAGAGAGTACACACCTCCTCACGTAAGAGTCCGGGCACTAGGGCATAAACCTCGAAACATTCTTTCTGCATTTGAAAAATACCTACCGGTCAATTCTTTTGTGCACGAACGTAATCTCAGCAAATTGAAGGAATAGGACTAGGATCGTGAGAACGTACAGTTTGGCGTACATTTATTTTCACCCAGTCAGCTGGGGACCCAACATCAACAACAGATGTCACCAGCCTACAAATGAGGAGAAATCCAGAAAATGTTAATAGTTATTCATTGAAAGATAAAGTGGCGGCAGCATTCTTTTCACACTTTAGAATCATTTAATCCTCTTGCGTATACTAGCTTTGAATAAGGATTACGGGCAAAAGGTTAATCACATGCATTACCCTAATGATACTTGTAAAAGAATTGACAAATCACGAGTTTCCAGTGTTCTGTATCCACTACAAGCACCGTGGAGAGTCTCGACTAAATTATTTATTTGTTACCAATATGTGAAGGGAGAAGGTTGAGTGATTTTTTGTGCGTTCATATACATCTTAAAAAGTCAATTGCTATCAAGATTGAAAAACTTGGATTACAGTCCCTAGGATTATGGGACATATTCTAACAGAGCCAAGAAGAGACAGCTTGTAGTCAATACTTACTGCTTAGATACATCAGGTCTAGCAGCTTTGTTTGAATGCTCCACTTCATTTGGTCTTTTCTGTTTTAGTGAACCTAAATGATGCCAGAAGTGTCAAACCAACCATTCAAGTCATACTCTTAGGTTAGATAAAACAGATCTCATCACATTTATAGCTTCGACAATGTTGATCTGATGAGGTTCATATACTCAAACATTGGAACAGAAGCTAACTCACCAACGCTTTTGAGATTCTTTTCACTCTGTGCCATATCGTTGAGATTCTTATCCTATCAGATTATAAATGCAAACATATAATCCAAAACCATGCTGTGAAATGTCAAAACGAATCGAGCTGAAAGATTGTTAAAATATGCCACTCGGACGTACCTTTATTATTGGGTCCCCAATCTCACCAGCACCAAGAACACGTTGGGCATGCCGACCTTGTGTAGCACGGGCAGCAGCATCTTTTCTACCCCGACCTGACCCTTGATAACCATTTCCCTGCGTAAAATACATAAAGACTTATATGCAGAACTTATAATATCACTTCATCCAACAAGTAACACAGTTGAAGAAACATAAACAGAAACAAACCCATAGCATAAGGATATGTACAAGCTCGCATATTATATAAGAGAAAACTTAAGCTTTCATATTTTCTTCATGTAGTTTGAAGCATCTCATAAATTACATAACCACTGTTCACAACCATACTAGAGGAACCACCGACATTGTACAACTCTAATTAATGTTTTTAAATTCAATTATGCAAAACAATGGGAACTGTAAGTAGTCGGAACTATTGAATGCAAACTCACCTCAATATCACCACCAGAAACTTCAGGGAGCATTGGTATGGGGAGTCGAAGCTCACCATTTTGTGTCTTATACCTTTCATATTCCAGAAGAGACTATTGCATATAGAGCAATGGAATTAGATTTTTGCAATATAGGCATCAGGTATTATCAGGTATTACCAAATTATTATCATTATCGGTAAATGACCCTATAACATGCAAGTGCAAAACACAAAATTGTCACCTTCTCATAGAAGATCCGGAAAGTCCAAGAAACTGTTGTACAGGTCCTGAAACGAGCAAAAGATAGGAAATCATTGAAAACACTTCCAAGCCACTTATTTCAAAAGAAGGAAGTATAAATGTAGAAGTTAACTACAATTAAAACAAAATATCCATATAAGATTTCCTTTTACACAAGCCAAGTAGTATCACATGTAAGTATCAAAACAAGTTTTGTTAAGAGACAAGATTGCTATTATAATAGACGACATTATTGCTTGGTGAGAATTGGCAACTCAGGAGTTCAAAAGAGAAATAGTTCATAAAAAAAAGGACACGGTTAACGTGGCAATAGCACCACCAAAAATTGTGAAAATTAATACATAAAACACCTATAAGCTACAAGCCCCAAAAGTGAAAACATGAAAGTGTGAAGAAGCGTCAGGAGATCAAGAAATATTCAACACTTTTTCATTAGAATGGATAAAGGCTTACTTGGGTGGATGGAACGACTCTCCCACCTGCCTCCACAGCTTGGATCCAGTTACCTAACATCAATTCACAAATTTATAAATTTGGCAGCTGAAACCATCTTTTATTTTCTTTATAAACTAACAAGTCAACGAACTAAATGAATAGGACTTATCAAAAGAGGTCCGAGTTCCTATGCTAGAGAACACATTTAAGTGACTCGTGTTTGTAGTAATATCGATAAAATCTGTCTGAGAAATATAATGGAACCTCAGGCTTTCCATGACCAAGAAGCAAGTATTTCTGTACTGAAGATACTAGTTACTACATGAGATAATCATTTTATGGTGAGTGCTTAAGCACGCACTAACTGCTTCAGATATATAGGAAGCAATACTTACATCTATTCTCAGGCTAATCCAGAAGAATATGAAATGGAAAAATGCTAATATTTGCATTCAGATCCTCGAAAAAAAAATACCAAAACCAAATTAATTTCTTATGTTACTCTTAAGCTGGGGAAACATATATACATGCTTAGCCTGGATACCTTGATTTCTAAGCACTAGGACTAAAATCTTGAATATAATCATAATTCTAGACACAAGCATGTACAGTGAGCATAGAGAAAATTGATGTGAAAGAACATTAGGAAAAGTACGACATGCATACCCTGTCATAGCCTCCCAACTTAATTGTGGCCCTCCATAACCTAGCAACCACCAAATCGAAGAAATAAGTCTTTAAACAAGACAGAGTAATAACAAGTCAAAAAACTCAGGACACTTACTTCAGACAATTTAGTGGGTGCCCATAAAACTTGGGTGGTTTAAAGTCCGTTGTCCTCTCCTTATAGAAATGCTCAAGCTCCTTCATAAATGCTGCTTGTTCCTCAAGTGTTCCATCATCATCCTCCCCCATCTAAGAAAAAAATAAATTATGTATCAGCACTGAAAATGTGCAACATTAATCACATCTTATAATTTTGCTTGTATTCTCCATCCAACATTATATCTATTACCGAAGGCAGTGTTGCTTGAGTAAAAGCAGCCGGGGTTGTTTCTCCACTATGATCTGGATTCTTTGGAGAAGAACATCTGAAAAAGCAATTGGGTGTGGCAGATTCATGCTGGTTTGCAACTGAAGATTCTTCAATGTCAGGTTTCACATCAGGTTCCAAAATCTTGTCATTCCCATCAGTTTCATGGCTCACAAGTAAAGTTTTTGCACCTTGTTCTTGATCTGTAACCATCTTATCCTGATCAGAGTGAACTGCATCTTCCATCACTTTATCCTCACCTAGACGAACATCATTTACTTCAGCATCTTGCCCTTGAGGATCTTTATTATCAGAAAGTTCTGTTGGAAGCTGCAAATGTTCTGCAGGGACATTCCCAGAATCAACATTTTTCATCGCCGCACCTGAAACATGAGCAGTATTATCCACATCCTTGCCAATTTGTTCAGGCTTCTTCTCCACAACATCTTCGGTGGGTCTTTCTACGTCCTCCCCATGGTTGCCATCCACCAAATCATTATTAGTGGACTCATCTTCTTTCACCCCTGAATTTGTAGCCTCATGTTCAAGCACGTCACTTTTTACTTCGCTTTGTTTCTCTACTGCACCTGTAGCAGCAGTTTGTGCTACAGTCTCAATATCAGTGTTTATTACCTCTTTATTCTCAGTTTTGGTAACGGCAACTCCACATTCTGATCCTTTTACTGGCTCACTGGCCTCATTCACGGGGCTAGTTTGGTCTTTCACTTCAGTCTTTTCATTCGTCTCGTCTTTATTTGCATCTCTACATTTCAGGTCATCTCCACCGTTATCACTTCCATTTACATCCCTTGTGGCAGCAGTTGAAAGAGGAACTTCCTCTTTGCCTTCAACTTTACCTTCGGTCACTTTACATTCAGATTCTTGGATATTATTTCCTGAATCATCATGGAGTTTTTCTACATCCTCCATCCCTAAATTACCTTCGATCGTTTTGGGATTGACTGAAAGATAGAATATAACGTCCAATAAGGCACTTTCTTGTAGATAGTTCTAAACATCAGCAGCACATATTACGCAAACACCAAAAGCCAAATACAAAATTGAAAAACCTAAACAAGAAAACATGCACCATTCTCATTAACATTATATTATAGATCAAGCGTTACCCTTTTAAACTGAAAAAAAAAAAATCTAACGAAAATGAAGATTTTTAATCTATTCCGGCACAAACGAGACACCCCGAAACCGTTCAGCAGAACAGCATTAGAAACACGGCGCAAAACGGAATACCTAATTACGAATAATTCCAAATTCAGAGAAGCGGGAGAAACGCAATTAAATCAAACACAAACACAAAACGAAATCAAATAAGAAGCGTATACATCACCTGGCAAAACGACGCGCGTCGGCTACGGCTTCCAGAGCTTGAAGACGCCGGTACAATCAAATCTGCTGTTCTTAGTTGGAGAAAAACGAGGAGACAATGTGCGAGTTCGCTAGTTTCTTGTCGAATTCGACCTGCAAATCTTGTTACGGCTGTTCGTAATTGGGAGAAAAGCAACGCCTTGTCGTAACTTGACTGGAAATCACGTGTAATTACTGTACGGAACGGCAAAAGCTCAACGACGACGTGGAGAGAGAGAGGGGGAGAGGGGGAGAGAGAGAGTTCAACAGAAGGGAATTGGCTTGACGAGAGAAGTAGCATCACCTGGATATAGGCGACCATTCGAATTGTCTATTTTACCCCTGATGAATAAACCAGTAAATCGTGTCATCCCTTTGCTCAGACCTTGAGCACTCCTATTTTAGTGGGAAATAATTTCGATTATTTTATCTCCTTTTTAGGCAATTAAGGTTTGCAACTTAGTCAAGTTTCTTCATTTCCAATTGTATCTATATTTTTTTTTTTATAAATGAAAATTACTATCAAAATAAAGTAATAATAATACTATTAAAGACTATATAATGGAAAATATCAATTTTACGAGTATTTGCAAATACTTATTTATAAGTATAAATATTTATTTAAATTATAAGTATTAATTAATTATACTCATTAATTAAGTATTAATTAAACTATTTAATTAAATAATTATTTTTAATCATCTATTGAAATACTTGGCGTATTTGCAAGAATTTATTTTAAACACTTATTCATTTTTTAACCGCATAAGAAATTTTTTAATATTTGTAAAATCTGTATTTGCTTATCTAAAATTAAGCAGCCAAACTGCGTAATTAAACAATTTCTTTTAAGCACCTATTAAGATGATTTTGATGCTAAAAGCATCATAATTTTCAAATTTACCAAAAATATCTATTTTTCAAAATCAATTCCAAAAACTCCAATATTATTTTACTTAGAAACAATTATTTTCAATTTTAAGCAAAAACAAATAAGTGCTTATAATAAGCAATTGCTAAACCCCATAATTTTCGAAATTACTGAATGCATGATTCATGAACGCTACATTATACAACCAAAATCGAATCGAAAATAAATGCTTTCTTTCTAATCTTGAAACAAGTTATTCAATAAAAATATTAACTTGCGGCCATGCATTCTTCCTCAAGATATTATTACCAGAACCTGCCCACTTCATTACATGTTTACAGGTGGCACAATTTGGACCAAACTAACACCTCTAGTAGCCTAAGTAGCCAACACTCAAAATCATCAACTTAAAAGTAAACACAAAGGCATGCACATACACATTATTTCAAGCTAAAGAGTCATGAAAAAAGTAGTCATCGCATAAAACAAGATACAAATGAAAAAGAAAACACCTGATCTCCACCTAAGAAACTAGTAGTTGGCAGTAGGAAACAAGAGGGAGAGAGAGAGAGAGAACTTCTCTGTTAAACAGCCTTAACTTCATTCTTGATCTTGAAGCTTTGCATCTCTTGCCCATCATAAATGAATGGAACATAGACCTCGAATCCTTACCTCCCGCCTTTCTTGGAGCCGCGCTTTTGCCCTCTGGGCTGTCGACTTTTTCTAGAAGACGCGCTTCCGGAGTTGATAGGAGGTGGCTGGGCAGGATTAGCAGGCATATGATGCCCAGGAACCCAAGCAGGGAACCCAACAGCAGGGATTCTGCAAAACAAATAAATTACTATAATAACACAATGTGTATTCAGATGGCCAAGACATATAAACCTAATAGCATGTATTCAGTAGTTTAAAGCATAAGCCACAAACTTGTGCAACATCTGATGATATGTAGTTTTCACTATGACCCATCGAAGCATTAGAACTACATCACATTGAAATGCAAGGATATCCCCAATGTTTTAGAAGTCTAATTTGGAGACTGATAAGTTGTTCTATGGTATTGAGAAACGTAAGTATCAATGCGGACCAATACGTAGATATTGATGAGCCACTAGCCAACCCAAAAGTTTGCAGTTGAAGTTTTACTTACTATACCACCCATCTAATTTATTGGAAAATACATTAAAAGTACTAGCTATTAAAGTTTTATGCACTAACCAATACACCTACTTCCTTGTACACCATAGCTCAATCGCCAAAAAGGCGATGACAGGTAAGATTTTCAAGCAAATTCATACAATATATATAATTTGTAAGTGATATAGATAAAATCCAATCCTAATCGATAAAGATTTAGAAGATTATGTTGATTTTTTAAATTAAAAAAAAAAAAAAAAAGATCAATGGTTTTTAATTCACTGGATATCCCAATTCATTACATAATTCGTTATGGTCTGTCAATCGATTAAAGACATGCTTTCTCAAACATATGGATAGCAAGATAAGCAGAAAACTCATCTAATTTGTTCGCTGGCTCATTCCAGATTAATCCTCTAGATGCTGCGCAGAAACATTAACAAGTATAGATGGAGTTGAAAGTCCTTACCCAACAAGAGCACAGCAGACTCCTGCTTGGTCCTGGATGCATCAAATGTCTGACCAGTGTGCAACGAGAGACGTAGAGCTTGATTCTCAGCAACACAGTATTGGAGAATAATCCCCAGCCTCTTGCATTCTGCTTCGTAGTACTTGCTCTTCACCTCAAGGTCGCGCACATACATCTTCTTCCTTTCCCGTGATCTAACTGCAGCATCCTTGTTCCTCATTTGTCTAGAATATCGCTAATCAGTAACACGGCGTAAACTGAAGACCATAACCACACATTCTTCCAAGTGAAGAGGCCAAATACATCACACATGCAACAGTATAAATTTACAGCAGTGACTACATTATGTGTTAATCTAATTATACGATCTCGATCTAAATACCAATTACGACTGAGAAAAAAATAACAAGTGAACGT
The DNA here is from genome assembly GCA_028984105.1 of Lavandula angustifolia. Lineage (NCBI taxonomy): Eukaryota > Viridiplantae > Streptophyta > Magnoliopsida > Lamiales > Lamiaceae > Lavandula > Lavandula angustifolia. The sequence goes on from CM054811.1 coordinate 31,598,035, forward strand.
TTGTGTGCATAATTTGGCATTTGAATTCAACGCAGTATCAACTATCAACAAATCAGTTCTGCTGAATTACTAAGCAACAATCAAGATAAGAATTCAGAACACAAAATAAGTAATCATAAATACACCAAAAACAACAAAGAGCATTCCCAAATAAAGCTAAAAAGCAATACCTCTTCCGTTTCTTCGCGTTGGGATCACCATTATCGTCATCATCAGCGGAGCAATTCTCCCTCGCCTGCATGACATCCGCGAGATTCAAATCCTCCTGGCGCTTCTCCCGCTCTTTCTCCTCATATTCCGTCACAACATCCACCACCTCAGGACTAGCCGAAGATTCCTTGACACGATCCAAACCCAACCCGCTTAATCGCGAATCCTTGGTCTGCCCCGATTCCAACCCGGAAAAACACTCCAGAAGCTCGTCCGATATAAACGTATCCGCTAAATCATGCGGCTTCTCCTCCGCCGGCTCCTCGTTCAAGAGGCAGTGCTCTATCGAGAAAGAACATCCGGAATCTGGTACCTCCGCCGGAGGAAGATCGCCTAATTCGAAGGCGAGATCATCGGGCAGATTGTCCAACAAGTTATCCCAATCGATGTTAAGCTCATCACCCACAACTCCGCAATCAACCATTAGGCATCAACCCTAGACCACAAATAAAAGAAAAAGGAAATTGAAAATATGACGGTAGAGGCGGAATTTACGAAGATGGAAGCGACGGCGGCACTACGCGGGGAGCGAAACTTCCGTGTTATTTCCTCTACCTTCCCGCGGCGCTCGGATGATCTGAGCCGTTGGCTCGATCTAACATTGCTTTTGAGAGGAGAACGTCACTCAGCCAATCAAGCCCGAGCTTGGCTCCACGTGGATTGGAATATAAACAGTAAAATCACTTCTTAAACTTTCATTTACTTTTTTAAAATTTCTCAACAAACACTACTAAAACAAAAATAATACTCTCTCCGTCCCGCTATTACTATTCTCTTTGATTTCTACACGGAAATTAAGAAATTTTATTTAAGTGTGTATTTTATGAGCTTCGATTTTATTAAGAAATAAACATAATTTTTGAGTTGCAGGCATAATTGAGTCAATTGATTTTTTTTCTATTTTTTTATATTATATTTTCAGAAGTAATCTTAATTTTATAAAAAATTAAAAAAAATTATAAATTTTCAAGTACGAAGTGAAATGAAAATTGTGTGAGAGAGTATAATAATATGGGGATGAGTATTAGATATGAGGGTTAAGAGTAATTTTTTTTATTTTAAAAAAGATGACAGTAATAGCAGGACAATTAATAGCTGTACGGATGGAGTACGAAGGAATAGTAAATTAAAAATGCAAATTTTATTTTTTTGTATAAATTATTTGAACTACATTTCAGAACAGAACTAATTCTCAGAAATTAGGGGTGTAAGTGGTTCCGCTCCGAACTGCGAAATCGATTGGACCGAACCGAACCAAACCGAAAAAAGTGATTTGATTCGGTTTCGTGGTTTGGTTCGATTTATTTTTTTAGGAACCGTTTACATTCGATTCGGTTCGCGGTTTCAATAATTTTTTAACGGTTCGAACCGAACCAAACCAATGTCCTATTTTTTAATTTTTATTTAATATTTGTCTTTCTTATATGAGAATATCATTGTATTTATATATTAGATATAAGTTAAGATCAATTCTAATCTATACAAAGGAAGAGAAAGGAGTAACAACTCTATACTTATGAGTTCGGAATGCGTGACATCCTATAAACTATTATTTTTGTATTATTTATGATTTAAAAAATAAATAAATAAATAAAAAGATAAATCGATGAACCGAACCGAACCAAACCATTTATAAGCAATTCGGTTTGGTTCGGTTCTGATATTTTGAAACACATCGAACCGAACCGAACCATTTCTATGTGTTCGATTCGATTCCTAAAATCTATAAAAAATCGAACCAAATCGAACCGTTACACCCCTACTTTCAATGACCTTCAAATCCCTTTCAGCCCATACCACCACCCAAGGGCCTCCATGTAATTTCACAATCCCTCAATCAAATCAATCAACTCACATTCCTCATCATCTCCTACAACTGCAAACCCTTTACAATCACGCGACTCGAATCAGGCAAAAGCCAACTCACCGAGTCAGATCACCAACAATGTCTTCCTCTCTAGCCCTAACCGCCTTCAATTTCAAGCCGTCGATCATATCCTTCGCGCCGCCCTCTCCATCTCCGCGATCCGGCCGGAGAGTCACGGCGGGGGTTAGATGGGAGATGAGAGTCTACAAAGGAACGCACATGAGAGAGAAGCGGCTGGCGGAGATGATCGAGCAGAAGGTGGCGGAGGCGAAGGAGGTCTGCGGTGAGGACGAGACTTCCGACGAGTGCAAGGTGGCGTGGGACGAAGTGGAGGAGGTGAGCCAGGCGAAGGCCGATCTCCGCATCAAAATCCACCAGTTGCAGATCGATCCGCTCGAACACTTCTGCCTGGAGAATCCGGAGACCGACGAGTGTCGCATCTACGAGGACTGACGACCGTTGATCCGCAACGCCATTTCATCATCCACCGTAGATTCATATTCGGTATTACTTTAGCTTAATCTTAAGCTTCTCTTGTTGACAATGTGTATTTTGATGGGATATTATTTAATTCTGTATAAATTTGTCACCAAAAGATTTCCTCGTCAAAATATGAACGCGATACGATTAATATTTATAAAAATATAAAATCACATATAAAATAAATTAATTGTATACTTCCCATTCCCTTAACCTATTTTTTTCGGGGAGAAATATTTATTAAAAATATAAAATCACATGTATAATAAACTGATTTTATTTTCTTTATATGTGTAAAATAATATTCTCCACTTTAACTCTCTTGCTAACTATGAGACAAGAAATATTTATTAAAAACATAAATTTAAGTGCATAATAAACTAATTTTATTTTATTTGTGTGTAAAATAATATTTTCCACTTTTAACACTCCTTAATAACAATCCTAAAAAAAAAAAAGGAGAGGAGTAGGGAATATAAAATAGTAAGCTCTATAAAAATATATTAAAATATTATTTTAAGATTTAAAAAAAGGTAAATTAATAGAATCAAACAACCCGAAGTAAGTAAATACTACTACCTCCGTCCCACTCATCTTGACACGTTTTTTTTCGGTACGAAAATTAAGAAAGTGGATAATAAAGTATGAGAAAGGGATAAAGTAAGATAGAAAAGATAAAGAAAGGATAAAATAAGAGAGAGAAAATAAATGAATTTGTAAGAAAGTAAATGATAAAGTAAGATAAATAAATAAAAAAATAAGAGAAATAAATAAAAAAGTAGAAGATAATTTAATAATATTTTTTAAAGTTATTTTCTTTTAAGAAAACATGTCAAGATGAGTTGAACGTCCTGAAAAAAAAAAAAGTGTCAAAATGAATGGGACGAAGGGAGTAAAATATAATAAAATATTATTTTTTATTAGAAGTAAATGTATACAAAACACGACAACTTGAGTGTCGTGTCGTATCAAAGTATGTGACACGATTTCAAAGTGAACATAACATGCATCTCATAGTTGGAAACAAGACGTTCTAGGAGACATAAAGCATGAAACAAATTTACCAACAAGGGCTTTCAAGAGAGCTTTACAAGAAGTAACAAAACCATAGTAGAGAGAGAAGAGGTGAAATGAAACCACCACAAAATTCATTGGAAACCGAGTAATCCCAAATCTGCAGTTCAGAAGCCATAACATAATTGAAGTACCAAAAAAATCTGTAAATAAATTCAGTTGCACACGAATTTTGATAATACTCCAATGGTGGACTTCTTGCTCATGGACGATGGAACAAGTTTAAACTTTGATGGCGAACTTCCTCAAAGGGAAGTACATTTCCTTCTTCTTCTGCTTCTCCGTCTTCAACGAAGCCTGCACAAGGCGTCGAAACCAAATCAAACAGAGTCCGTTTTCAGCAATTACGCATTATGTGTGGTTATAGAACTCAAAGGATGAGGGAGAATCAAATTATGTGAAGAATCGATGAGAAAACGAGCAAGTTTTGCGGTGGTAATATAACGTAGATAGCGGACTGGTAATAACATCTGAATATTACTCACTCCGTCCCACCGAACTTGTCATGTATTCATTTTCGAACTTGTCCAGTTTCTAAAAAAGGAAGTAGGTCCCACACCTTTAACAATTCAAATCAACTCAAAAATATTAATTAATTAAATGAGTCTCACACCTCTACTTCACAAACCTATTCTAAATTATTAATTAATGTATGGATCCCACACCTTTATCAATCTATACCAACATTCCTAAATTACCGTGCCGAAAAGAAAGTGGACAAGCTCGGTGGGACGGAGGGAGTACGAGAAAGAATCATATGGGGAAATTGATGGAATCAAAAGCAAACAAAGCTTGGTGATTACATCTGAGTTTTTACTATCACTGAAAATCATGCAGATTCGAGGAAACGGGAGCGATAGCAAAAATGGTGCGAATGCTGTTTTTATCTTTACAAGTTATACAAAGGAACCTACTAACAATGCAATAAGGAAGTTGATTACGAAACTGTAATATTCAACAAGAAACAGCATTTTAAGCTCAATATCATACCCATAAAGATCTAAACATGAATAATTATATCTGCTTAAATCAATAGTGATGTGCTAATTCATCCCCAAGTTCAACATATTTCATTGTATTTGTTGTCTGCTTAAAGCATATTTCGTTGTATTCATTGTCAAAACTACTGAGTTTTCCAAATCCAAACTATTCATGCTATGGTATATGGATGATCCGATTAATCTAATTAATCAGTAAAATCAGGCTACAAAACCGGCATGACTACTGAACCAATCAATAACTTCAATAATCTCAAAATTCGATAATGAAGTGAATTATGAAGTTGTTATATTCATCAGGAAAGAGCATTTTATACTACCATACCATACTAGACATGAGTGTGCATAAACCATAACAACATTCAACAGAATTCACAGTATTTTTAGTTAAATATATTCAGTTTTCGAAATCTAACTAAATATGCCATGGATGATTCGATGATTCGATTAATCAATAAATGGGGCCAGTAAACTAGCAATGACTACTGAAGCGATCAATAAATTCAAAATTCGGAAATGATAATTGTAACAATACCTGGTGCTTTGTGAGGCGGCGGCGGATGGCGCGCGTCTTCTTAGGGCGGAGATCAAGCGGCAAATACTTCTTGTTCTTGTACGCTTCGCGCAGAGCGGTCTTCTGCTTCTGCGAAATCACGGTGAGCACCTGCGCGATCGACAGCCTCACCACCTTAATTTTGCATAGCTTGTTTGGAGCGCCGCCGGTGACCTTCGCCACGCGCAGCAACGCCAGCTCCGCCTTCAGATCCTTCAGCTGCGCGAGCAGCTCCGCCTTGCTCTTCTGCCGAATCTCGTGCACCTTGATCCGCGCTATAAAACCGTAACGATCGAAACGTTAGAAATCTACATATTTTTCGAAAACGACTGGCGAAATTGAATCTACTCACCCATTTCTTCTCCTTCGTCGTGCGCGTTTGGCAGGTGAGGCGGAATTTATCAGTCGAGTGGAAGACTGGTAGTTGATCAATTCCAAACCCTAATTTTATTTCGGCTAATTCTTTTATCATTATTGGGCCCGAAGCCCAAGCCTTCCACTTCAATTTATCTCCTCCAATCGGCCCAATAAAGCACAATCTATTATTGGAATTACTTACACGTACTCTCTCAGTCCCATTTAAAATGACTTATTTTTCTTTTTCGAAATGTCCCATTTGAAATAGCTATTTTTCAAAAAAGGAAAAAAAAATTACTCCCTCCGTCCCGTCTGCCCGACTTATCTTGTATTTTTTTTCGAAACCGTCTCACCCGACTTGTCTTATTTTTTAAAAAGGAAAATAATTACTACATAAACTCTCACTTTTTACACACAATCACCTATTCCTCTACACACAACCACCATTCACAAAATATCTGTGCAGAAACCAAACAAGACAAGTCGACTGGGACGGAGGGAGTACTACATTATCTCATATTTTAATTTCTCTCTCCTGCTTTATCATTCATTCTCTTACTTTCTCACTCATTTTCCCTCTCCTATTTTACTATCTACTCTACTTTCTTAATTCACGTAGCGAAAAACAAAAGGGTGGGTCAATATTAATTGGACGGAAGGAGTACATTTTTTTAATTCTTTTATATGTAATACTAAAATAGGCACAGGAGCGAGACTTAACTAGTGTGCACTTCATTAGCAGATGCATGTTACCCTCGTTATAAATAAAAACATAGGCATAAATAAAAATGTAGTCTCTTCGTCCGCTATTACTAACCTCCTAATCCTAATCAGGTTATCCCACTTAATCCCTTATATCTGAATCTGATTTCTCTCGTTCTCTCTTCCAATTTCACTTAAATTGCCAAATCCCATCAACTTGGGTGGCTCCGCCGTGAACCTGAGCAGTAAATCCCGTTGGTTCCATCGAGCTCTGCTTCTGCTAGGCTGCTCCTCTTTCTCAATTTGTGAGTTTCTCCCATCGAGCCTTAGAGCATATTCTTCTACAAATTGAATCTTATCTTTAAGGCTGAAGCCTTTGAATAAAGGTAAATAATTATTTCAATAAATAATATTAGTAATCTTCTAGTGTTTAAGTTATTTATAATATTTATAAGTATTATTAAAAGATATTTAATATATTATTATGTTACACCGGGTTGTCCCACCGGTTCGATCGGTTGAACCACTAAAATTAATTTTTCCGGGTCAATGACCGGGCCGGGTTTGATAACATAGCCCACTACTCATATCCCCACAATCTTAAACTTTCTCTCTCTTTAAAAATCATTATTTAACACGATTCCGTTTCGCTCCGAACTCAGAAAATTTTTATTTTTAACTTTTTGAAAACATTATTATTTCTTCGATTACAACATGAAAAGAATAGAAAATGAATAATAAATTGCATCAACTATGTCTTACAAAAAATTGGATAAATTCTTATTTATTCCAATCAACCACTCATCGAAAGCTGTGGCTATTTTCTTAATACAATTAAAATTCATAAAATTCACATTTAAATCAAAATTATTAATCTATGTACCGAAAAGAAAGAGTATAGTAACGGATGAAATATTTATTTTTTAATGTCAAACTTTAATTTCTAACATTTAGTCATTTTTAAAATTATGATTTAGCCTCGTTTGGGAATATATATTAAATAATTTTTTTAGTATATATGCTATTTGTGTCAAATATTGTTACTATTAGAATAAGTTAAATTGAACTTATGAAAAATTTATAAATTATTTAATAAAATCTCTCATTACGCATAAATTATTGTTTTTAAATTGTTAATAATCTTTCACAAACAGCTTAATATTGTACACAAATTGTCGTAAATAATTGAGGCTCGAAATCGGAATCATGGAGCGTTGAAACAACAGCCGTACGGTACCAACCAAATTGAAAAGGAATTAAATCACTAATGTGTTAATTAATTAATTAATTAATTATAGGATGACAAATAGGATGCTTAAACTAATTAATAATTAAGGTTTGGATAGAATTATACCTACATTTTCAGATTCCCACTGCAAAAATCGACATATTGTAGTTGTACGGACAACGTATCCACCGGCCAATTTGATTTTTTTTGTTTTTTTAATCTCAAGACACTACCTTAATTAACTACCTTACTTTAATGACAAATTTAGCATTAATTAGTAGCGCTAATCAACCGCTACAGTTAAACTTCGATAAAGTAATATTCAATAGAGTAATAATTTCGCTTAGATAATAATTTATTCCGGTCCCGATATGGGTCAATGCACTAAAATAATGTTCGATAAAATAATAACCTCGTTAAATAGATATTTTTTTTCGATCATAAGGCTATTACTTTATCGAGGTTTAACTGTATATTCGACATACCCTCCAACTATAAACGTTTAAAAATTGTTTGTTAGATCTTTCATATTAATAAATATATTATTAATAATTATTAATTTACTCATTCGGTATTGCATCGACTATAGTTTTTTTTTATAGGAGAGAAAGACCAAGTAACTATAGTAAGTATAATTTGACTGTGATGCACATAATTCAAAAGTATTGCAATTGTTCCGATGGAAAGTTAATCTTCTCTATATTTTTGTGATTAACAAGTATGCTAGGATATATTGAGATTAATATAATACAGAAGTCACGATTGATCTCAATCATAAAATCACGATTGTTCACAAAATTGAATAGATAGCAACTCTTTTTTAACGCTTATGGTGAAACTAGTAGTTCAATCAAACTTAACTTTGTAGTAAATATGTTTATGAAGATGGCTACATTTATATTTTTATTATTTTAATTATTATAAATGCATAAAACTATTGTAAAAATTAATTATTATTTTTTTAAGAAAAAAAAAAGCACGATTCGCCTAGGCCTTCCTCAGATGCGCCTTACTTAGATACCGTCACCTCTAGATTAGCCCAAATTCCAATTAAATATTTCATTATTCTTTTAATTTATTTTCTTCAATTATACTCTTACAGTTATATCCGCCATTCTTTTCTAATTGGGTCACTTAAAAGTGTCCGCAAAGAATGTTGATATAAATTAAATACGTAAAACTCAAATAATATATACTACATGGCATCATTTTCTTAATTTTCATATTGAAAAGAATGAAAAAGTGGAGGAATACATATTAGGCTGCTTTGAAAAATAACTTAATTATTTGATTTATGACAAAAAAAACTTACTTTATAAAAACATATATTATAAGCACTTAATTTTAGTATGTAATAATAATTTATATAGGAAAAAAAAATTACATCTCAAAATTTGATATAAAAATCTTCTTAAAAGTTATTTATAAATTATCATAAATTAATATTTATTTAGAATAAATTATTTCGATAAGTTATCCCAAACGCGTGTAAAATAACTTATTATTTAAAATGTTAAAATAAATGGGGTCTTAAGACAAAATTTTGAGCAGTAACTTTTTATTCCCAAATTATTAAATTTCATAGGTACAGCCCAAGCTTATGAGTTCGAAATCCGTTAACATTTATCTCTATATATGCTATTTTATAGATTATTACATCTCGATAATGGTTGTGGATTTTTTTCGTAAAAAAATATTATAATTTCAAATTAAAAATCGAAGGTCTATGGAGAAATTTCGGGGAATATTTAGATTTTAGAAAGAGACAAAGCTGGGAAGTTTGTTCGAAGAGTGTGGCACGCGGCGAGGAAGCAAGCAGCACATGCTTCAGACGCAAGCAGCACATGCTTCAGACGCAAGCTTACTCCTCTCCGCCACCCCCTCACTATAAATCACCGCCCTCCACCGCCTCATTTCCCCAATTTCATTTCCCCCCCTCTCTCCCCCTCCAATTTTCTCTCTCATCCATTTTCAAAATTGATCGACAAAAATGGGCGCCTGCATATCCTCGAGCTCCGAACACTCTCCACACCACAAGCCACGCGCTACGGTGATCTCAATCGCCGGAGAATTGCGCCGCTATCCTCTCCCCATCACGGTCTCGCAAGTGATCCAGCTCGAAACGACGACGTCGTCGGACTCCGTCTTCCTCTGCAACTCCGACCGCCTCTACTTCGACGACTACATACCGCGCCTTGAACCGGAGGAGGTGCTGGAGTCGGACCAGATCTACTTCGTGATGCCGGCTTCGAGGCTCCAGCGCCGCCTCTCCGCCTCCGACATGGCGGCGCTGGCCGTGAAGGCGAGCGTCGCGCTCAACGGATTCAATCCTCAGAGAAGCCGGAGAGCTCGGATTTCCCCAATTTCGGCGGCGAAGGAAGATCCGCAGTACGGTCATCAAATCAAAATCAACGGCGACTCGTATTCTCTCGGTAGAAGCGCGAGGAAGGCGTCGATCGGCGTTTCGAGATCCAGTAAATTGCAGAGACATTCTTCGCGGCGCGCGAAAACGGCCGCTCGATCGTTCAGGATTAGGCTCACCACAGTTAACGAATGATCAGTTCTCCTCGGTTGATTCATCTCTTCCGCGGAGGAATTCCGCCGTACATAAATCGAAGCTTTTTGCAGGAAGCTGTTCGATCCCCAACTGCGAGGATATTTGATCGAGTTGGATATTGAATATGGAAATATGAGTTGAAGCGTCGTCGTTTGAAGAACAAAAAAACAATGCTAGATTGTGTTCATGGTTGTGTATGCAGGCATATACGAAAGTAATTAAATTGATTTTGTATCTATGTTTAAGGATGGAAAATCATAATTGGTAGTATTTAAGATGAATGTTAAGTAAATTTTGATTGTTGTATAATTATTGACTGATTAAATACAAATTATGACTAATTAAATACAAATTGTATGAATATGAAAATTGATTTTGTGTCTAATGGCTACTTTTAGAAGAAATTAAATATATTTTCTATTTCTACAATTATTGACTAATTAAAAATTGTAAATTATATTTTTTTGGATAGTGAGTTTTTTATTTTTTTTTTTTTTATGTGATAAGTCTGCTCTACTTTTAATACACATATGGTAAATTATTATGTATAGTAGTTTTTGTGGGGTGGATTTCGAACTCATGATTGATGGTCATAACTCAAAATTTTAGTCGCTATGTCATCTCAATATCACAAAATTAAATTATATTATAGAAGCATATAAAATATAGTAAAATTATTTAGATGATACATCTAATGGTTTCATCAAATAGATCTTAATGGTTCACTTCTAACATAGTGCTTCTATAAAATATCGAGAGACTCACTTGTAAATTAATCGTTTTTATATTTAGTTATCTGGCTAAAAATTGACTAGCAATCTTATATTATTTTATCTATATAAAAACTCGTGAAATCATCATTAACAACACCATTCTTTTATGCTAGGGGTGGGACTAGTGCACCTCCCACCCCAGATTTTCACAAGTGTCGAACTTTCTTTGTTATCAATGTTTTGTCCAACTCCATTACGTCACTTGTCGAATTTTGGGGTGGGAGATACACTAGTCCCACCCCTAACATAAAAAAAACCGATGATGATGATCAATGATGATAGGTTGCCATAATTACCAATTTCAACTCAAATTCATTCGAATTTATTTTAGGATTTTTTTCGTAATTTGCCTCGACCAACTCGCAATTTAATCTAATTTATTCCTGCTATTAATCACTGAATCTGTGCCATTTATTGTGTCTGGCTACCCACCCCAATATTTCTGAGCAATGGGTCATTTGGGCTGTCCATCTACGGCTTTGGTTCGTGCGGATTATTGTGGTTTTGCTCCAACATTTTTATTCTTTGATTTCCGTATATTGTCTCACTCTCTTAGAGTTTGCTCTTAGTGTCGGTGCTGCGATCTTGATTTATTGAGATTTTTTTTTGTTGAGACGCAAACGCAATGGACTGTTTCTCCTCTCCTCCTCCTCCTCCTCGAACTCCGCCGTGCGCCGCCGATTCGCCGCTCTGCTCTCCGACGCCGAGGGATCATATACTCAACATGTTGCCTCGACCTTCCCACCATCTCAATCCTGTGAGCCGACATTTCCCCTGCCTCATTTGATCTTATTTTGCTTTTTTTTTAATAACATTTATTAGTTTTTTGTAACTTTGTATCTGTACTTTTTGTGTACATGCATTGTATATCTGTCTAGTTGTATATTTGTAATTATGAAATTGAAGGTGGTGTCATTTGAGGCAGAATTGCCATAATTTTCTGCTGTGAATTTCACAAGCTTTGGATATTTTGGTGAATAGGGTATATGCATATATACAAACCCATCTCTTGTATGTAATGCTTTGATCCAATTACAATACTTGGAGCATTTAGCCTTTGTGTTTGTGTGGATCAAACAAATCATATTAGTGAAACCTATTCTTGTGCTGCATTACAGTTAAACCTCGATAAAGTAATAATCTCGTTTAGATAATAATTTTTTCCGGTCCCGATATGGGTCAATGCACTAAAATAATGTTCGATAAAGTAATAACCTCGTTAAATGAATATATTTTTTCGATCCCAATGCTATTACTTTATCGAGGTTTAACTGTATCTTCTAATTCTGATGTTCTTGATCTGAAAAGCTACTAGTACAACTGTAGAACTTTTGAAGCTTGCATTGACTTGGCCATTCATCTTGCTTTCTATTCATTTCTGCAATTGTAATGTAGCAAGCCTTTTGTGATTCTGTTAATGGGAGTCGTCTTGCTACTCTGAAGTTATGATAGTTTGAAGCTTCTTATGCTAACCATTCATGTTTAGTGTTTCGGTTTCTTCGTGGAACTAATACAGACTTACCCTGTTTGCAGCAGTCTTCATCAGAACTGGTGAAAGAGATCACTAGACTTGATACTGAGATAATACGTTTGGAACGGCGTCTTCTTTCTCTCTACCGGACAGCTTTCCAGCAAAACCTCCCGAGTCATCGGGGAAAGTTCCATGGAACCCACATACAACCACATCGGAGAACGAAATCAGAGATGGCCAAAGGGTATTACGAACATCAAGCATGTTCCTCCCCTACAAGTGATTTAACTGGCCCAAGTGATGTAGTTCAGTTCGATACTCCAAAGTCATCAGCTGCAAGTGTAATATACCTTGCCCCATATTTTCTTATTCACCTAATATATTAACTGAATATGGTTGAACACATTGCAGGAAAGGGAGAGTTCTTATTTTAGGCGCCGTTGCCTTGCAGACCATATCGGGAATTCTTGCATCGACAATACCTACATTTTTCCAGATAAGCTGTCCGAAGACATTTTAAGATGTATATGTTCCATTTACTGCAGACTGGGCAACCCCACACAAAGCCATAAAGGCTATTCAGTTTCATCCGATTCGTCTTTCTGCTCCTCAAGCACTTTCTCTCCCGGAACTGGCAGCTTGAGTCCTCAATGTACTGATGAAGTTTCCGAGCATTGCGATATCGAGGGTCTGAAACAGGATAATGAACCTTATGCTGCAATGGTAGAAGTCCTGAAGATAAGCTTAGATGATGAGAGTTACAGTTATGCTTCTACAATGCTTCAGAAGTTTAGGTCTGTCTTTTAAGATATAAATATTTTAGTTACGTTCGTGTTTTTATTGAAACTTTTTTTGCGAATCTAACTTACTGCATTCGATCGCGTCTCCTTGGTATAACGAGTATGTTTATGATTTTGAAGTGTAATGCAAAAACTAATTGAGTCTATCATGCAGAACTCTGGTTAAAGGTCTTGAGAATGTTGACCTGAAGAAGATGAGGCGCGAACAGAAGCTTGCCTTTTGGATTAATATTCACAACGCATTGACAATGCATGTAAGTATTTCTCAACTTTCTAACTTCGTATCGTAACTGAGACCGTATAACTTCGAATCTATTCTCAACTTATGCCGGATAGATAACATGGTTGTGTCTACGTCTGGATGAGCAGATCCTGCTAATCTTGAAATATAAACAAATGCATCAAAATGCGTATGCGAATTCGTAATGACTCCATTTGTTTCCAAACGTTTTTGCAGGCTTATTTAGCATACGAAACTCATACAAAAAGTACTTTCATTGCGAAGGTAATAACTGATAAGAAAGTTTTATTCTCTCTCTCCTCTCTCTCTCATTAGGAATTCTCATATCTGACGTTTCCATATGCTTGTCCCAGGCTACATATAATGTGGGTGGGCATTGCATTAATGCTTACGACATACAAAGCTACATTTTGAGGATAAAACCTCACTACTCTGCTCCGGTAAATGCTCGTACTCATCTCTTCTCGAACTCAGCATACTGTAAATGCACACACAAATCCTTTTATGTGAATGCCATTCATTATAAAACTTTGAGTCCACCCCACAACCCGACTTTGAAGTTAACCCGTCTTGCTTTAGAAACGTATTGACTTAACACGAATTGCACGAATGCAGTGGCTTCAAACACTTCTCTCCCCCGGGAAGAAACTCAAAGCCCGGACTTCTAAACATGCTCACGCTGTCGACTATCCCGAACCACTTGTTCACTTTGCACTTTGCTCGGGAGCACGCTCTGATCCTGCGGTAAACCATTCGTTTGGTTTTTTCGCTCTTCATTCCTTGCTTTCCTACATTTTCCCACGTCTGAGAGGCCGTGCTTTTGAAAAACTTCGATTGCAGGTTCGTGTTTACAATGCGAAGGCTATATTTCAAGATCTGAATGTTGCCAAGGAAGAGTTCATACAAGCTACAGTTTATGTTCACAAGCAAAACAAGATATGCCTGCCAAGAATCCTGCACTACTATGCCAAGGATATGTCACTTGGCATGGCTGAACTTTTGAAAGTTGTTAGTGAATCCGTACCTGCAACGCAACGGAAAGAGATCGACAGATTCTTGAAGGGTCGGCCTCAGAAGTGCGTAAATTGGTTGGAGGAGAGCTCATCCTTCCGGTATTTAATCCATAACGAAACAGCTGAAACGACGTAAGGATGACTGATGATCGCGGTATTTCTTTTTTACGACGAGAAAAATTCGGTTGGGGTATTTCTTTTACTGTACAGAGAGTTTGTGTGGAGCAAACCAGATTTTGATTGCCTATTTATTGTATTGAAAAATCTGTTTTGCTTGTGAGGTTTTGTTTTTAGTTCTTGACAATTTTGTAAGGTGTCATATCTATAAACTAGCTTTTGTTTTGGTTTAGGTTTTGTAATTGGTATTATCTCAAAGCCCTTTGTGTATATAAGCAGCTATTTAATCTCTAAAAAATACAAATGTAGGCATTTGTTTTATAAATATATACACATAATAGTCAAATATGTTTACTTTTGTGGCAGAAATAGTCAGTCTCCAATCATTACGTATTTTTCTTGTCTGGTCAGACATAAACCAGTTAAAAGTGAGTGAGAACCGGGGGTGTTGGTGGTGATGTTGTTATATGAATCAAAGACCGATGATGAAATAAAAACCATTCAATCTCTGACTGAAATCTTGATTCTCTCCATTATTGCAGGGCCGATGGTCGGCCAACCACAAGAACTACCATCAGCCTGTAAACGATGTGATTTCTGAATAAAATGACTACTTTGTATGTATAAACTTAAGCTTAGCTACATTTATGCTTTTTTATAGTGATTTGGGTTATTTGAGCAAATTCCTCTTCTTTTTATGTGTAGATTTGGTTTGAATTTAATAAATTAGAAGTTATATTCCTTGTCTTGAAGTGCCATCCATTTATAATTATTGGGCCAAAAGTAGATTTTATGTAAAGATGAAGGACTCACTTGTAATTTTCTTTCAATCGACAAACTCCGATGAATGGAAAATTGGAAATATATATGGAATCATAATAACGTGAATAATAAATAATTAAGGAAAAAAGAAAGACGGTTGTGTAGCGGAGGGATTTGGATCAGCGCTCCGACAGCTATTCCGACGACCAGCCACCGCCGCCATGGTATCTCCGGCGCTATCT
Source organism: Lavandula angustifolia (assembly GCA_028984105.1). Taxonomy (NCBI): domain Eukaryota; kingdom Viridiplantae; phylum Streptophyta; class Magnoliopsida; order Lamiales; family Lamiaceae; genus Lavandula; species Lavandula angustifolia. Next base: position 31,613,480 of record CM054811.1, read on the forward strand.
CTGCCTTTCTTTCTTTGACTCTCCGCTTTCTTTGTGCGAAAGTTCATATTTGTTCATTCTTATACGTGTTTGTCGACGAATTTATTGATAATTCCGGTCATGTTCACCTCCGTGATCTACTGATCTTATTAATTGATCAGATCTCCCCTTATTTACTCCATATCTTACGGTTTTATTGCAATTTTTAGCTCCGATGCGCATTCTGTTAACTCTGTTTGCCAGTTTGCTTGCTTCATTTCTGCATCTGCTCTATTGTTTGATGCGGCTGTGGTTTTAACACTCGTATATCTTGAAATTGTCTTGAATCCCGAAATACAGTGATTCCAGGTTTTGGGAATTAGTTAATGGTAGAAATTAGGAGTGAGAAACGGATGAATTTTCGGCGTGATCGATGGTCTAAGCAAGCTTTCTACATAATACCCTCCCAACTATAGAATTCACCAACAGGGGTTTATGCCTCTAAAATCATGGGGCAATGTTATGTACAGTGTTATGCGGCAATGTTAGGCACCTAAATAGTTCGAATTGGCCTTGTGTTTTTCTCTGCTCTTAGCTGGTATGCCATGTTCAATGTATTTCAGATGTTTTGGTTTGGCCAAGTTTCATCTGCCTAGTTCCTAAGTTGATTAGTTACCCTCTTCTCTGAAAACTTGAAACTGCTTTCTAATTTATGAGCTTCTGGGTTCTGTTCGTAATCGATATTTTGTCCTCGTACAGTTGAAATGAAACTAAAGCCTCTTCATTATTTCAGATTCACTTTGTTCTTCTCATTAGCCGACAAGGGAAAGTAAGGTTGACGAAATGGTACTCCCCGTATACTCAAAAGGAAAGGACAAAGGTATGCATTCTTCACTTGATTTAAACCTAGGAAGAAGTACATTCTAATTATTGCCCCCTTTTCATCTTGCTTAGAGTTAGTTTTGCTTTGACTTCTGTGATGATAAGAACTGAAATAATAGAATTGATACAGGAGTTTGTTTTCTTAATTCAGTATAGAGCTCTTTATCCTAGTCGATTCAATCTATGTTGCATTTCACAATCTTTTTATGATGAACTACTGAGGAGTTCTACTTTCTAAAGGTTATCCGGGAGCTTAGTGGTATGATTCTCACTCGAGCTCCTAAGTTGTGTAACTTTGTAGAATGGAGGGGATACAAAGTTGTTTACAAAAGGTGATTTTTTACTTTGTATTTCGTATAAACCTTTCCCTCATTGCTCCGGCATAATTTATTTACCCTCTTTCCTAGAATTGCATGAATAGTTTTTAATATATTGCATCTTACTTCTTATTCTGCAGGTATGCTAGCCTTTACTTCTGCATGTGCGTTGACGAGACTGATAATGAATTAGAAATCCTCGAAATTATCCATCATTTCGTTGAGATACTAGATCGCTACTTTGGAAGTGTAAGGCTCCTATCAAAGCAACAATTTACTTTAATTTTATAATTTCCTTGAAGTTGAAGTTCAACATTTATCTGTTTTATTTTTAGGTCTGTGAACTGGATTTGATCTTTAATTTCCATAAGGTACGTTTTTCGTTGCCTCATTTGTTCTGAGATTTTTTGAGAGCTTTTATCTGTCCACATCGATTAACAACATTTAGAGTCAGTCTTCTATTTATGTCCCCGTATAAGGTGGGGGCTACTACACACATCACTTGGTGGGATTTATTAACTCACTGGGACTCAAACCCACGACATTATGCGCTTCCTATATTCAATTACTTGTTTTATTCTTATTAACGATATTGACTCATCTCGTTTTTCCTAAGCATTGGATTTTGTACTCCCTTTATGAATTATAGTCTACAGATTCACAGAAGTCATATATCCTACTCCCTCCGTCCCAATATTTGTGGCTCAATTGGTTTCAGCACGGGAATTTAGGAAGTGATGTTTTATGTGGTGTAGATTGTTTGACTTTTCGATACTTAATTTTGATCCACACAATCATTACCTTTTTTAGAAGTGAGCCACAAATATTGGGACATCCGTTTCGGGAAAGCGAGCCACAAATATTGGGACAGAGGGAGTAATAACCTGCACGTTTTTGTTTAGTGACTGTATAATTTCATTAGTAGCTATTTCTTTTGTATTAGTGTAGTATATAACAGTCGAATATCATACTTAGGGTTTACACTTACCGCATCAACTCCGTACTCTTTGTTTTCTATGGTGACTCAGTATGGTTAATGCATTGGCAGGCTTATTATATATTGGATGAAATTCTAATTGCTGGTGAACTTCAAGAGTCCAGCAAGAAGACCGTCGCACGTCTAATAGCTGCACAAGTATGTTAACTCCAGATCATATAACACATCGCCTTTTAAAAACCTCGACACTAAACTAACAACCAATCATTTCACAGGATTCTCTGGTGGAGGCAGCCAAGGAACAAGCTAGTTCCATAAGCAACATGATTGCTCAAGCCACAAAATAAGGAGTATCTACTGATTTCGAAATGGTTAGTATTATATGCCAACTCTATTTGTCTGGACTTTTTTCAATCTTCTCACAATCTGGGGAGTTTGCTGCTTTTGCTTCCAACACGACTTCTCACTGTCGATTATCCTGCATTATTTCACGCACACTTATCTGATCAACGCGCGGTAATACCCAGTTCTTTCTGTGGCAGGAGCTAAGACTTGTTCAAAGATATCTGTTAGCAGTAACTGGTTGTAATATGTACTCCAACTATTTGGAAAAATGAACACTTGTGTGTGGTTTATTGCACCTCTATTGAAAAAATTTAGATTATCTTTGATGGCTAATTTGTGTGAGCGGTCGTTTTGTGGATAGTATTTTGTTTTGCAATCAATGTTGTTCCTCTTGATTACACTTGTAATTGTTTTTTGTTGAATAGTATTTTATTTTGCAACTTTTTTCGACGATAAAGGAAACTGCAGCCGTTACTCTAATGCCCCGTTTGGTTGTACTTAAGGAATGGAATCAGGAATCAAATTAAGGGAATGATTCCATTTCAAGTGTTTGGTTCGTAAAATTCTCGAAAGGAATGGAATGCCATACCCCTCCCCATCCCCCTCTTGGGGACTTTACTCAAACCCCTCCAAATCGAGGGGTTGAGAAAATGATTCCCCTCCCCTCTTCTCCCTCCATCTCATGATAAAAAAAAATCTCTCTTCCCACTCCATCTCTCTCGGTCGTCCCTCGCCGCTCGCCGTCCCTCGCCGCCGCTCGTCGCCCGCTTGTTCGCCGCCGCTCGCTCGCGGTAGCTCCGGTGGTAAGTTTTCTCAATTTTGAGCTTCTTTTTCATTTTGTTGTTCGCTAAGTCTTCCGATCTATCTGCGACTTTGTTGTTTCTTCTCTTGGAGCTGTTATTTTCAATTGATTTCTTGTTGTTTTGTTCTCTTGGAGCTCTTGGAGCTCCGGTGGTAAGTTAGCTCGCTCGCTGTTATTTTGTTGTTGCTCAATGGATTTCTTGCTCAATTGTTGCTCTGTTTCAATTTCTGTTGTATTTCTTGTTGTATCTATTCAATTGTTGCTAAATTTTACTGGATTTCTGGTTCAATTTTGCTCGGATTTCTTGCCCACATATATGCATAGTTAAATTTTCGAATTTCCATTTTGATTTTGATGTTGCAATTGGACGCCCCAGAAGACGATAATTGGCAGATTGTTTGTATTTATCTTGGTTGTATGTTGTTTGATGTTGCTGGAATTTTGCTCGGCTTTTTTTTGGAATTTTGCTTTGTATCTATTCATATGTTGCTCAATGGATTCTTTGGAATTTTGCTCGGCTTTGTTGAATTTTGCTCAATGGATTTCTTGCTCAATGATTTTTGCTCGGATTTCTTGCCCACATATATGCATAGTTAAATTTTGGCTAACCCCTAATCAAGCTCATGAATTTAATTATAATATAACATAAAAAATATTTAATCAAAAAAATAGTTCATTCTATTCCTTACGTTAAACCAAACAGGGAATGAAATCAAGTCCATTCCTTCAGCAAACCAAATAGGTGATTCAGGAATCATTTTTTTCATTCCATTCCTTCAGGTCTGATTCTTGATTCCGATTTCATTCATTTCTGTGAACCAAACGGGGCCTAAGTATGCATAGGGTAACTTTGAAGTTGGTTCTGAGACCAAATCATTTGGGATTGGGTCGGTTAAAAATTATACTCCCTGTCCCGCTTGAATTATCTTATTTTCCTTTTCGGGCCGTTTCACCCGACTTGTCTTGTTTTCAAAAAAGGAAAATAACTACTATACAAATTCCCATTTTTTCTTTGTGGGGTTTAAATCTTTACATGCAATCACCTACTCATCTACACATAACCATTCATTCATTTTGCAGGCTATTGCACAGGAGCGAGGTTTACCCTGTGCGCACCAAAGGTAGCGGCTGCGGGTTCCTCGTTATCAAAAAAAAAAAAACCCGTCAATTCATCTTAATCTCCGTATCGAAAAGAAATAAGACAAATTGAGCAAGACGGAGGGTAATATATGCATTTGGATCGTAGGTTGAAAATAGGTATGAATTTGAAAGGACTTGAAATCGTAGGCCCACTATGTTACTACGATAATAATTTTAGCCACTTTATAAATCGCTACACAAAATAGTCAAAAGTACAAATTTTCATCACTTTAGACAATGTTTAAGCCCATTGTCAAAAGTTTCGTCATGTACCACTCTGATTCTGTTCACACTGACAAAGTCATTCTCAATTTTCGTATTACTCCATCCGTCCCATTATTTATGTCTTATTGGGACTGGACACAGTAATTAAGATAGTGAAGGTAAAGGTGTAAAGTTGTGGTGTAAAAGTATAAAGGGGTGGGTCCACTTGCTTAGATTGATTGTGGTCCACTCATTTATTTCCTTATTTGATATGAGACATAAATAATGGGACAAACAAAAAAAGCAAGTGGAACATTAATAATGGGATGGATGGAGTACTATTTTGTGTATTAGTCTCGATCAACGTCCCTCTCATTTTCACCCTCATCTCCCGCTCATGTCACACTTAAAAATACAAAAACATGTACCTATGGCCATATTGTGGATGAAAATATAAAAGTGACTATATTTGTCTTTCCTTTAGAGATATGACTTACATTAACATATTCTAAAATTCCAATTTTAATAGATCTAAATCTCTGTTGTACGGACACTTTAGGAAACTTCAACGTATTTTGTCGTGCATGTATCGGACACTTTGATACGATACAATACTCTAATTTTCGTGTCTCATATGTTTAAGTATATGTTGCACCTAATTCTAATGAAAAACACAACATTAATTTATTTTACACCCCCAAATGCTATGTCCAATTTCCATATCGTATCTAAGTTCTTAAAAAATATTGTGTCCTATATTCGTATCGTGTCATATTTCGTGTTGCGTATCTCGTGTTCATACAACATAAATCTAAATTGTTTATACTAATTCTTAATTTTGAAATCCTCCTACTAAACGCTTTCTAACTGCAAGGACCAAACATAGCTTTCGAAAAATTTGGACCTCACTAAATAAAATTTAATTACTTTGAGATGAACGAAATAATAATTCTTGTTGTATTGCGAATAAATAAATATCAAGATATTTCTCTTGTATGCATGAAGCCGAATCTTTACATCGTGGCCCAGCAGCTAATCAAAAGGGCTTCAAATTCTCTTCCAATCTCAAATTTTCAGCCTACTTTCCACTTTGTTCTGAATCGATTACTTTATATTTATTTTATATTTTTAAGATCCTGAATTTTGCAAATGCAAGCGGCAGCAGTAATTTCCCCACCGCCGCCGGTTTCTTCCACAGCGATACCCCATACCAGAGTGAAATTCCTCAACTTTCACTCCACAGCGACTGCGCCGCCGATCAAGAAACGGCAAAATCAGCTTCGAGTTTCCTGCAATCGAGCTGACATGGCGACGGCATCGCCGGCACCGTCATCTGTTGGAACCGCCCCGAAGTGGGCTCAGAAGAATATCACCATTCCTGCGCAGAGGCGCGGTTGCCATCTCATCACATCCAAGGTCATCTTCCTTTTTTTTTTTTAATCTATATTTTAATCGATTTATTTGTTTATCATGAAGCGATTGCTGCCGCATATCTTACTAATTTGTTGTTGGAACGAATTTCATATCGCTTAGGGTAGGAATTTGTTGTTGGAACGAATTTGCTGTTACTGAGGAAAATTTCCTAAATTTTACTAAATTTGATGTTACTAAGTATAGTTGAATTCATGCTTCTGTTTGCCCAAATATTTGGAGAACTAAATTGTTGGATAACTTCTTCTTTAGGGTTTAGGACTCTTATTCGTGATCGATTTGAATTTTTACTAATTCTACAGAATGAAAACTTCATTCTCGATTCTACAAGAATGTTCATGAAAGCCTTCATTTGCTTCTTTTCGATGGAAGTTTGATTTTCCCTGAATGTATCATAATTTTTGGCCTAATTCTTCTTCTAATGATTCATTCAGTCTCTGCTTAAATAGATATACCTTGGTTATATTTCATCAAGTTTAGTAATGAGCATAACGGCCCTATTGTTCCAATGGAGAGAGAACCTATGATTAGCTTTTCGGGAGATCGCTTAGGGTTCGGTAGAAATTTTTGAATTTCCTAAGTTTGCTGTTACTAAATTTCCTTAGAATAGTTGTATGCATGCTTCTGCTCTATATAACTAAGTATAATCGAATTACCTTATTTTCCATAGCCTTTATTTGTACTCCCTCCGTCCTCTATAAATTGTCTTGTTTTCCTTTTCGAGCCGTCCCATAGAAAGTGTCTTGTTTCTTAAAAAGGCAACCAATATGTGGACCAAAATTAACAAGTCAAAAAGTCAAACAATATACACCACATAATCCCATTTTCTTAATATCCGTGCCCCATAGAAAGGAGGCACTTTCTATGGGACGGAGGGAGTAGATTTTTTCCGTAGATTCATTGGGGCAATGTTGTGGTGCAATTAGGATGGCTTCCTCATTTAAAACATTGCCTTTGATGTCTCAGGTTTTGAAGGAGATTGGGCAGGATTTGTCGGGGTTTAAGTGCGGCCTTGCTCATTTCTTCCGTAAGTCTAGCTCTACCTATCAACCTCTTACTAATGTTACTTTCGATAATTTTTCTTTTTCTTTTCTACTCAATTTTCACCATTTGGATCCGTATCTTAATAACAGTGCAGCACACAAGTGCTTCCTTGACTATAAACGAAAACTACGACTCGGATGTCCGTGATGACACAGAGACGTTTCTGAACAAAGTGGTGCCCGAAGTAGGTTTTCTTTCTCGGTTTCTCCATTGATGTGTATGTTGGTATATCTTGTTAGAATACGATGTTCATGTAGTTAAATGCTTTGTCGCAGGGAAGGTCTGCACCATGGAAACACACTTTGGAAGGTAGGGTCGATTAATCCATTTCCACCCTTCTCTTTTTTTATTAACTACGATCCAGAAGAAGACAATTGTTATATCGGTCCCTTCGTTTTTCAGAACCGTGTTAGTGTTTCCTTGAGAAAATTAATAGCTAGCTATTTTCCTATGTGATGATGTTGTGCTTTGCTTACTTGATGACCCGACTATCGTTGAGGCAATGCGTGTTAAAGGATCTCTTCGCCGAGTATTATCCAATACGAAATAGTAGAGTTTGGTGTGAAACATAAGCATGAAGAACAACACTTGATAACATACTGATAAGGATTTGATCTGGTATGATATTTCAGGTCCGGACGACATGCCTGCCCACATCAAGTCATCTATGTTCGGCTGCTCCTTAACGTGCGAGATTCAAGAATCTGCATTCGATTTATTTAGACTTTGTAGGTAGCTGAATCGACTAACCTCAATCCTTGTATCCTACTCATGCAGGATCCCGATAACAGATGGAAAACTCAACATGGGAACTTGGCAGGTACTTTCTAGAAAACACATTTCACGTCATTTTCGCAACCCGACGAACAAATTTCATCGTAAAATTTCACTTACAGAAGCCAAGATTTAGGGCTACAAGAACTATTCTCAACTGTATTCTTTCCTCAGGGTATCTGGCTATGCGAGCACCGCGATGAAGCTACTCCTCGCAGAGTTGTGGTCACCTTAAACGGGATGTAAATCACGCTCGCCACCACAACGACCTTCTTGGTCGTGCCGTTTCTTGGTGTACGTGCACCCGTGCTGGTTTGCAGCTTATTGTATAAGAAGTTAGTATGTCCTAAAGTTATAAGGTTTATGAAGTTGTATTCCATGGATGATGTCTGTAATGTTTAATTGAGAAGTTTGATTTGCAGAATGTATGATGATATAACTTGGCTGGAAAACCGATTTGGTTTCGGTTAATCCGTATTCGAATCGATCTGAATTGCTAAATTTCAATGTGCTAAGTCTATCTCCTTATAATCGAATGGGAGGGAAATGCAGTGAGAGGGAGTAGATATGAGTATGAGAGAGAGTGGGGAAGAGGGGAATTTGAAATTGCTCGGCCGCCGGCTTCATCTTCATGCTTCTTGCCACCCTTTCTCCGCCGGAATTGTGTTTTTGCGCGGCGGCTCTGAAAATATAACGGCTAATTTCTTACTTTTTCCGCTGGAGGATATATCGGTAATTTCAGCTACATTTGGTAGGGCGGTTGTTGAATTTCGGCGGTTGTTCAGTTTAATTGGTGGAGCCGGTTATGGAATCTGACGGAACTGCCCCTTACCAATCCCTATCCTATTCCTACTTACCGTCACTCTCTCTCTCTTCTTCTCTCGCTCATCATAAAAGCAAACTGAGTTTAGATTTCGCACATTGCACACATGCTGTAGTACAGCGCAGATCTGATCCAATTTTCACCTTTTTGGAGAATCTCTTGAGCTTTCTGGAGCTCGCATTTGATTTTCCTCAGTAATTCAATCAAATTGCATTAGTAGGTTGGATAATTTGAGTTGAATTTTTTTTTTGGTTGCTTGATTTGGTTCGGGAAGTGAGATGAAGGTGATAGAGAAGATCCACGAGGCGGCGTCGGCGAACGACGGCCGAGTGGTTTTCTCGTTCGAATTCTTCCCGCCGAAGACGGAGGACGGCGTCGACAACCTGTTCGACAGAATGGAGCGGATGGTGGCGCACAACCCCGCGTTCTGCGACATCACGTGGGGCGCCGGCGGGTCCACGGCGGATCTGACGCTGGAGATCGCCAAGCGGATGCAGAACATGGTGTGCGTCGAGACGATGATGCACCTCACCTGCACCAACATGCCGGTCGAGAAGATCGATCACGCGCTCACGACGATCAAGGCCAACGGAATTCAGAACGTGCTCGCTTTGAGAGGCGATCCCCCTCACGGCCAGGACAAGTTCGTGCAGGTTGAGGGAGGTTTCGCCTGCGCTCTTGATCTCGTAAGTTCGATTCTCCTTCGCTGGATTATAGTTTTTGTCGCATTTCGAGATGAATTTTGAGCAATGTGTGTGTATTGGCTTGTTTACAGGTCAAGCATATCCGCTCCCAGTATGGGGAATACTTCGGGATTACTGTTGCTGGTTATCCAGGTTACATTCTTTCTTTGCATTTGGCTGCCGAAATGCTTATTCATATATATTCTGTTCTTAATTGTGATGACTATCTATTTGAGTTCAGTTCTATACATTGTTCGTCCGTGTTATGTTTAAGCATGTATCGCATACTGGATAGTGGATACATTCTTCCAGCAATCACAGCTTCTGCTTATGTGCACGAATTCTCTAACAGTCGTAGTACGATTTTGTTCGTATTGATCACTTTCCTTAATTCTTTAGAGGCGCATCCGGATGTGATTATGTTCTGTTCTTAATCGTGGTGACTACGTGAGTTAGTTCTATCCGCTGTGCGCGCGCATTATGTTTTAGCGTGTATTGCATACTGGATAGTTGATACACTCTTCTAGCAATCACGTTTTCTACTTATGTGCTCGTCTTCTTTTACCGTTCTAGTAGGATTTTGTTCGTATTATCGCTCACTTTCCTTAATTCTTTAGAGGCTCATTCTGATGTGATTATGTTCTGTTCTTAATCGTGGTGACTACGTGAGTTAGTTCTATCCGCTGTGCGTGCGTATTATGTTTTAGCGTGTATTGCATACTGGATAGTTGATACACTCTTCTAGCAATCACGTTTTCTACTTATGTGCTCGTCTTCTCTTACCGTTCTAGTAGGATTTTGTTCGTATTATCGCTCACTTTCCTTAATTCTTTAGAGGCGCATCCGGATGTGATTATGTTCTGTTCTTAATCGTGGTGACTACGTGAGTTAGTTCTATCCGCTGTGCGTGCGTATTATGTTTTAGCGTGTATTGCATACTGGATAGTTGATACACTCTTCTAGCAATCACGTTTTCTACTTATGTGCTCGTCTTCTTTTACCTTTCTAGTAGGATTTTGTTCGTATTATCGCTCACTTTCCTTAATTCTTTAGAGGCTCATTCTGATGTGATTATGTTCTGTTCTTAATCGTGGTGACTACGTGAGTTAGTTCTATCCGCTGTGAGTGATTATTATGTTTTAGCGTGTATTGCATACTGGATAGTTGATACACTCTTCTAGCAATCACGTTTTCTACTTATGTGCTCGTCTTCTCTTACCGTTCTAGTAGGATTTTGTTCGTATTATCGCTCACTTTCCTTAATTCTTTAGAGGCGCATCCGGATGTGATTATGTTCTGTTCTTAATCGTGGTGACTACGTGAGTTAGTTCTATCCGCTGTGCGTGCGTATTATGTTTTAGCGTGTATTGCATACTGGATAGTTGATACACTCTTCTAGCAATCACGTTTTCTACTTATGTGCTCGTCTTCTTTTACCTTTCTAGTAGGATTTTGTTCGTATTATCGCTCACTTTCCTTAATTCTTTAGAGGCGCATCCGGATGTGATTAACGACGGAGTGGCATCAGAAGAGGCATATCGGAGTGACCTTGATTATCTCAAGAGAAAGGTTTACTACTTACTTGCAATTCACCTACTTTGCCTTCATATATTTTGATGGAACTCAATTTCTACAAGGCTTTCGACGAATTTGATGATGTACCGTTTTCAGGTTGATGCTGGAGCTGATCTAATTGTAACTCAGCTCTTCTACGACACTGACATCTTCCTTAAATTTGTCAATGATTGCCGTCAGTTGGGAATAACCTGTCCGATTGTACCCGGCATTATGCCCATTAATAACTACAAGGGCTTCCTCCGTATGACCGGTTTCTGCAAAACTAAGGTACGAGTTTTCAACTGCCTTGTTATGTAAGATTCTTTCCATAACTGCTGCATTCTCTTGCTTGATTACTTTATACTGTACTTCAGATCCCAGCTGAAATTATGGAGGCCTTGGAGCCTATCAAGGACAACGAAGAAGCCGTTAAGGCATATGGAATTCACCTAGGAACAGAAATGTGCAAGAAAATTCTTGCTAGTGGGATCCGAACTATACATCTGTATACCTTAAACATGGAGAAATCGGCTCTGGCAATACTGGCGGTCGGTATTCAGAATCTACTTATTTTTTGTAGCTTCGGTAACTTTGATATTCATATGACTGGGTGAGAGAAACAGGCAGCTTACTTGAACTTCCAATGCAGAATCTTGGGATATTTGAGGAGTCCAAAGTATCAAGGTCCTTACCGTGGAGACGTCCGACAAATTTCCTCAGGGTAAAAGAGGATGTTCGCCCAATATTCTGGTAATCAAGGTTTTTTCAGGTTCATAAGTTTGTATCTTCTTGCCAAATCCTGGTTAGTGCTTACCTTTAATATTTGGTGAACTATGGCAGGGCAAATCGTCCTAAAAGCTATATATTCCGAACTCTTGGTTGGGACCAATACCCACATGGTCGATGGGGAGATTCGCGAAATGCATCATATGGAGCTCTCACTGACTATCAGGCATGCTTTGCTGTTATTTTCAAGGATAAATAACCACAGATCATATATATTGCACCTTTAGTTTTTCTTTCAATCTCAGCGATGTTGGTTCGGTCAATTTTGCATGTATTTCTTCGGACTATGGTGGAGGCGATGGTGGAGGCGTCATTGCTATTTCTTCCTGATTTTTGAATCTTGTTACCTTCTGGCAGTTCATGCGACCACGTGCCCGTGACAAGAAGCTTCAAGAAGAATGGGTTGTTCCTTTGAAAAGTGTTGAAGATATTAATGAGGTATGATTCTTACAGCTTTAATCACTGGAGAAAAAAAATCCTGAAAATTACAAGATGGAGTCCTTACATGGTGTTAATGTTTCAGAAATTTATGTCGTTCTGCCTTGGGAAAATCAGAAACATTCCATGGTCTGAACTAGATGGGCTTCAACCAGAGACCAAAATCATTAACGAACAGCTTGGTAATATTAACTCGAAAGGTTTCCTCTCTATCAACAGCCAACCTGCCATTAATGGAGCCAAGTCCGACTCACCAACTGTGGGTAAGAAAGTATTTTCTATATGACTGTATACCTCTACACGTACTGTATGATTTGCAGTGGAGAATAGCTTCAAATAAATTCAGTCAATAGTATATGGCTGTACTGGTTTGTCTAATTTCTATATTGCTATCATCCTGCCAGATTAGGATTTATCAGCAGCTTTGCTACTATCATTGTCTTTTCATGTTCTTTCAGTTTCTACGGAATTCTTGCTTAAACACATACGATCGTTCGTAGTCTTATCTGATACGGATAAAGAAATCAGAACATACTCCTTTTAATAAAAAAGAGAGATGATTGATAAATATGTTTGTGACATGAATTTCTGTCAAGAACCAGCTATTCATTTCCTTGCTTGAATCTTGCACTACAGGATGGGGAGGGCCCGGTGGGTATGTCTACCAGAAGGCGTACGTAGAGTTTTTCTGTTCTCCGGAGAGGCTGAATGCTCTCATTGATGAATGCAAACAATTCCCTTACCTCACCTACTTGGCTGTGAACAAAGAAGGAAGCTTGAAATCCAATGTCAGCAACACCGATGTGAACGCGGTCACATGGGGAGCTTTCCCCGCGAAGGAGATAATCCAACCAACTGTTGTGGACCCTGCAAGCTTCTTGGTATGGAAGGACGAAGCGTTCGAGATCTGGTCGAGGAGCTGGGCTAATCTCTACCCGGAAGGAGACCCGTCAAGAAAACTAATAGAGGAGGTAAGAATCGATAAAAATGATACACTCCCTCCCTCCGTTCCGCTTGACTTGTCTTGTTTTTCTTTTCGGGTTGTTCCACTTGACTTGTCTTGTTTCTTAAAATGGAAAATAATTACTAGACGAACTCCCACTTTTCTTTTGTGGGACTTACCTCTCTATACATAACCAATCACTCATATTAATCTCCGTACTGAAAAGAAACAAGACAAGTCGGGCGGGCGGGACGGATGGAGTACTTGTCTATGTTGCAATATGAAAGAAAGTAAATGAGTTTTTTTTTTTTTTTTTTTTGTGACCATTTTGTTTGCAGGTGAAGAACAGCTACTACTTGGTGAGTTTGGTAGATAATGATTACATCAATGGCGATCTGTTTGCTGTTTTTAAGAATATTTGAAATGATTTCAAGAATGTTTGGTTTTTCACTAAGTATTTCTCTGTTTCTGATGTATTGAGGAACTGAAATTATATCATTCTTGACCTCCTTCAGAACTAATTCCAGTTCCTGATATAAGCTTATTTAAATTGATGGTATTATTTAGATTATACAGTTATACTCAATGTCTGTAATCAGAGTACTTGTTCAATCATCTCTATATTTCTCTAGCTTATTTGATTCCACTCGCGTATGTATTTATAGACATAAATAGAGCCTCATAGAATAAGCTTGATAATTAAATGGAGAGGTGGGTCCGACAGAGATATTTTGTCTGGAGAGAAGGGTAGGAATAGTGAGAGAAATAAGACATTAAGCAAATGAGATTTATAAATTAAATAATAGTCGGATTAAATTAAAGGTTTAGTATGATTAAGTTAAAAGACGCATATGATTAAGTTAAAAGACGCATGTAGTGGTGGGATATGTAATAATGGGATAGAAGATCTCTATCCGTAGTGTCGGTCATTTTTGGTATCCCAATACATGTCCCACCAATGATGTGGTGACATGTGTATTTTTAATTCATGAAAATCATTAAGCAATCTAATTAACTCTATTTTAACATATATGCAATTATGGTAAAAATACAAATGTCACCACCTCATTGATGCGAACATAAAAAGTGATAGAGGATCCTCACCTGTTTAGTTTCTTTAGGCACAAAGATTAAAAAAATAATATTGTGTGGTATATGTTGTTTGACTTCATGTAATTAATTTGTGGTCACAAATTCTTTGCTATTTTTAGAAACAAGGCGTTATTAATGAAATATTTCTTTATAATACAAGACACTACTAATAAAATGAAAGGAGTAGATGACAATGGTGAGATATATATTTTACAATTCTGGTAGTGCGGTGGCTTTCATCACGCGCATTCTCTAATCCTGTATATGATTATACAAATCGAAATAAATATAATTAAATACCGATGTCTAAGTAAATCATCATTATACATTATCTTAACGGTGTTATTGTTGTATTAGGGTGTGTTTGCAAATGCTTATTATAAACACTTCTTATTTGTTTTTATTTAAAGTTGAAAATAATTGTTTTTAAATAAAATCAGTGAGTTTTTGGAATTGATTTTAAAATACAGATATTTTTTGTGAATTCGAAAATTATTGTACTTTAAGCACTATACGCATCTTAATAGGTACTTAAAAAGAAACTGATTAAGTTTAACTGTTTAATTTTAAATAAGCAAATACAGAAAACATGTTGCAAATATTAAAAAATTGTTTATGCGATCTAAATGCTTAAAATAAGTTATTGCAAACACAACTTTAATATTTCCCGTCAACTACAAAAGTCGAGTATTCTCATGATTCTTATTTTCTTGACTGAAATAATTCTCTAAATAATTGTATATTCTTCAATTATATAGAAAAAGAAAAAGAAAACGAGTATTATGCTTAATTAAAAACTCAAACCCAGATAATTTCAAAATTCCCGAGGACAATATTCTACTTTCATAGTATCAAGTGGGCACTGCTACAATGATGATTTAATTTGACACATGTATTATTCAGAAAATTCGATGAGAGATTCAATTTATATTATGACGAAAGAAACTCGAAACCAACATATAAGTAGACAAATGGTAGCTGGTATGTATTCCAAATTTATATTTAGACACACCTCATGGGATGACGTAGCGGTGAAGGTGGATGATCTGGGACCGAAAAATCATGAGTTCAAATCTCACTACACACGCTATGTGTGTCTATCACTTTAGGGGCTATGTGTGCCACTTTAGGGACTATGTGTGTCTGTCGCCTTATGACGGTTTGCTTTGCAAGCTATTGCATATGAGCGCGATTTACTCAATGTGCATCAAAGGTAGTGGCTGCGGATTCTTCGTCATAAAAAAAAATAGTATGAATCAATTTCTCAAGAACTAATGTGAATCCTCAAAAGAAAAAAAGAAAAATATGATTCAATTTCTCAAGAATTAATGTGAATCCTTATTTGGTGACATGCTTATTTGATTCAATGCAAAAAAAAAAAAAAATCATCTCAAAACCAATTTATTCAAGAAACCATATATTATTTGGGTTGGGCTATAGTAAAATTAATTTCGGGCCTGGAAATAGCCTTTTTAATTGATGCACCATCTTATATTATATTATTTAAATTATTTTAACTAATTTGAATACAAGCAGTAATCCGCATGTATAAAAGGCAAGCACCTTCGGAAACCTAATCAGAATTAACACAACCAATGGAGATGGAGATGAAGAAAATTGTGATCGATGGGAGGAACCACCTGCTCGATCCGTTAGCTTCGAGACTAGCGGACGATCTGTTGAAATGCCGTCGGAATTTTGTGCTGGTGGTGTTGAGATGCGAGGAAATCCGCGTCTCCGGCAAACTTGATTCCGGCAAGACCAGGTACTCGAGGTTCCGCTTCCAAGCCCTGCCTCCGTCTAAGATTGTATTCGAAACCATCCGTGGGTATGTTGTTTAATTTCGATTGATGATTCTTCGTTCAATTCAATTTGGACCTTCAGTTCATATATTTTTTCTTTAATTATTTGAAGTTTGATCCCTCCCAAGGGGAAGAATTGAGGAGAGGCTGAACTTGCACGTTTGGAGGTTTACGACGGCGTCCCGCCTCCCTATGACAAACTCAGGAGATCGATTGTTCCTGGTGCAGGAATTATCTGGTGCAAGATTCTTCCCCTTTATTTTCAGATGTATATTAACTCATTCCTTGCTCTATTTCTTAATTAGGGATCGTAAAAACAACAAGAAGTATTGTTTGCTGGGTAGGCTCTCCTCAGAATTTGGGGCGATTAACCGCTATGATGCCATCTGGGTATGTATGTGATTTCTCTTTCTTAATTTACGATGATTATTGACTCTCTCTCTCTCTCTCTCTCTCCTCACAATCAATCATATTTTGGTTTTTAGGAGGAGAAGAAGAAGAGGGATCAGATATGTCATGAATGGAGGAAAAAATTTTAGATATTTTACGTTTAATCCCTCATTTTCATAGTAATATGTTCAAGAAATTTCCTCGCGGAATTATAAAATTTGAGATTATGATCCTAAATATATACTCCATCCGTCCCACCAATCTTGCATAATTGGAGTTTCAACACGAATTTTAAGATAGTAGATGTAAAGATAAAGTAGCAATGTAGATGTAAAGGTATAAAATAGTGGTATAAAGTTAAAAAATAGTGAGGTTTATCCACTCATTTTCTTTCTGTTTTAGGTAATGTTGCAAGATTAGTGGGACAACCCGAAAAGAAAATATTGGGCGAGATTGATCATCAAACTATTAAAAATTGGCGAATTTGGTCCCGAAAAAACCAAAATGACTAAAATATCTTTGCATTATTGCAAATTAAAGTAAAAAAAATGGCTATATTGGTCATCAATCTTTTATTTGAATGTATTGGTCCTCAATAAAATTAGAAAATACCTTTTAAAAAAAGCTGACTAAGGATTGACTAACCAAAAATTTAACGGAAAAATCAAATTTATCCAAAATTCTATAATTTAGGGACCAATTAACTAAATTAATAAATAAGAGACCAAATTGACAAAAACCTCATAATTTGGGGACTTAAAAAACCCAATTTACCTTAATATAATTATAATTGTAGGCTCATTTACCTTAAAAAAAACCCAATTTTCAGTTTCCTTTTTCTATTCATCATCTTCCATTGTAATATAATCTATCTCACATTTGCTTATGTATATGTAGTCCCAAATATTCCTCATGCTGTAATTACCCCAACACAGCATAAAGACTCATTGCTAATCACACAACAAAGACTTACTACCAGTGAAGACCGGAGCTGGCGGCCCGCATGAGCGGGTGCGCGAAATACGCCCCTATCGTCAATGCTGTAATCGAGATGTATGGCAACCGGAGGAACTCCTTGTAGTAATCCGCCGGTAACTTCTGGCGCCCTTCGAGAATGGCAGCAAACGGGATCACGCTGGTTCGACTCTTGACAACTTCGAAAGCTTCACCGTATCGTTTGGCCAGTCTGCGGTCTCCGTTCCAAACACCAAACAGATGGTGCGCGATTAAACCCACGGAGGCTGCTGCGGTAACGGAATTCCCGATCCAAATTGTGTGGGCAAGGCACCACATTACTTGCCCAACCATCTGAAGAAAGTAAGCAAAATGACGAAACAGGGGAGGGCTATTAAACAATATGAATATGCACATGTTCGAATCGAATTTATATGGGAGTTGAGGATGACTTTTTAATCTTCGAGAATTGATAAAAACTAAGGCGGGAGGTAATACTCCCTACGTCACATTATTTCGATTCGGTCCCAATCCCAATCGGCAAAAAAATTAATACATTCTCTCCTACTTTTTCATCTTCTCTCTCCTACTTTATCTATTACTATCATTATCTCACTCATTTTCTATTCTATGACCTATTTATCATTTACCCTCTCTCTCTTTCTCATATTTTATCACCTACTTTTTTTAATTTCCGTATCGAAAAGAATGAGTCGAAATAATGGGATGGAGGGAGTAATAGACAAGAGCATATGAGTAAATTCAATCATGGTAGTCGAATTTTAACTCTTATCATGGTTAACGTCTTAACGACGGACTTCAATGGCCGAGATTTTCTTCAAGATTTCAACATTAAGAAACATTTCTAACTCGAAAATTAGTGTCGAGAAAGAAAATGTATGTGACGATACATATATATTGAGAATGAAAACAGAGCAGAAGCAAATGTTCCATTTTTTGGAGCACTATGCATTGATAATTCGATAAGGAAATGAAAACAGAGTAAAACTATATCCCTCACTAGCACCTTCATAATTCGAACCTTTGTCTAAATACTACCGTAGCTTCTATTTCAGACCAACAATTAAACGGTTTAACGTCCAATCTATAATACTAAGCCAATCTCACACGATTATTTCACGACCTCTAATTATTAGATAATACACGTTTCCTAGGCCGAATTCACAATGCACATTTTGAATTCCTAACTCAGCAATCAGTCTCTTAGTATTTTTACTAATTACCTAACAAGAGTCCATCCGTAGTCAATGTTCTACATAAATTCATTTTCCATTCACGAACCAAAATATTTGGAAATTCGTTCATTCGGTTACGGTGATTTTGCGTACCTGCGGGTGCCTAGTAATTCTCATTATTCCAGTTTCCCAGAGATGCATCTTGGGCTTGTCAACCGCTGCAACCTCTAACAAATTGAAGGTCGACGGATAAAGGAAGAGGAAGGAAACGAAGTTGGTCAACCAAAGAAGCTCATGAAGCGCAGGAACGCCCTGAAGTTGCCACAGCTGAACCCCGTCGTATCTGTGGTTGATGAAATAAACCTGCCACGGTTTCAAGATTGCAAAACAAATCGGCATTCACAAAATAGAAGCAGCAAACAACCAATACAAAATATAACCAAAGTATACGGGGGGGGAACTCACAATCGTACTAACGGCCAACGGAAGAGATACACCCGCGAACAATACACGGAAGGCTCTTTCTCCTATTAGTTTCTCCCCTGCGTCTCTGCAGCTAGCTAAGCCACTATGTACAAATGCGAAAATGAAAACAAGGAGCAGCATCACAACCTGCAAGCAGATATACGTATCAATCTCGAACCAGAAAGGAACAAAAGTGCCGCAAAACTTAAAAGAAAGGCAGAGAAGTAAACCAACTAAGAGAACACATATCTAATTTTACATGGTATGACTAATCTTTCCATCATCAGATAGCAAGAAACTCGAGCTTTAGACGAAGTTTACAAACGCTACTCCTTAATCTGAAACTGTTTTTACATGTGTTCGACTAAGAAGGCAACCCATTAACCATCTTCCCTAAATAAATGAAAACAACACATCTATAAGATTAGTTAAACCGAAAAGGCACTGATTTTTAATCGCCAATGCTTGATATTCGACATACACGCATACATGATCTTGGAGTCTCGAATACTCGATTCAAGCATACACAAATTATCATTCTGATCAAACCAACGAAGAAAGCCTCATATCATCTACACATCACAAGCCTAAAAAACCATACAAAAACCATATCAACACTCTTATTAAAAATATATAAACAAATACGCCTTTTTCCCAATCGAACAAACACAAATACATACAAAAATTAAATTAAGAGAAAGATCGATTCGAGTTCAAACCTCTGGGCTATCGGAAACGCTCGAAAGAGCGTCGATGAAGGCTTTTCCGAATCCGGTGGAGTTGTCAATCCAAGCCACATTAAGAATGTAAAGGACGGTACCCAAAATCACGGAGAAGTAAGCCCAAGAAGTAATCTTCTGCTTCGACAAGACGAATTCGGCCGAATCCTCCCCCACCAGCGAAGAAGCTTCGTCTCTTTCCGCTTCCGTTTTCATCACTCGCGTTAGCACGAGTTGACTCAGCTTCCTATGGCTTGGCGCAAAGCGGGATGGGAAGGGCCGATTTAGGGCGACATTCGTGAGGCGGAGAGAACAGATTTTGTAGGTTAGTTGTGGATGGAATTTGGGTTTTGGGAGATGGGGGTGCGGAGAGAGCGGATGGGAGAGTAAAATCGAGCTCGCCATGTTGTGAACTGAACGCAAATTCACTTGAATTTGCGTGAATTTGGAGTGGGCGAGATGGAAATCGCATAGAGAAGGAGAGAGATAAAGGAGAGAGAGAGAGAATCAAATGTGTGTGAGTGCTGGTCTGTTCTGTTTTGGAAGATAGTGGATTGCTGTAGCAGCCGTACATTGCCGCCTTATGATTTTTCTTTTTATTTTATTTTATTTTTAAATATTTACTGTATTTTTTTTCTTTTTTTGTAGCTATAATATTAAACTTTTTGTTTTATGAGTATTAACAACTACTCCTAAGCAGTGGCGGATGCACATAGAGGCAAGGAGAGGCAATTGCCTCACCTCAAAATTTGATTGAATTTTTTTTTTTGTATTTTAAGTATTACAAAATTATTTATTTTATTGTAAAACTTCTCCAAATCTAGTATTTATGAGAGTAACAAATTAAAATCTTTTATTCTCCGAAGACATTAATTCATCAGTGCTTCGTGAGCAATTTTATAAGACTTATGTATATTATTTTGCCTTAGTTAGATATTGTTATTCTTTATAATTTCCTCTAACTAAATTTAGAGTGATGTCAAAATAGGATTGTGTAATAAGTTTTTCGAATAAATATAAAAAATATATGAGTTATTCATGAAAGAAGAATATAATCCTTAAATAAGCCATAAAAAGTAACTATAATTAGATTTAAGTAGGGCTCCGCCCCCGAACCCCCATACAAAGATAACTCAAGCCCCGATAAGTTTTGCCCCCCCTAACCGAAAATCCTGGATCCGCCCCTGCTCCTAAGTCCTAAATACCTAAAAACAATTTGTAATATATAGTATTCGATCCCGTTATTCTTGTCCACTTTGAAATAGTATCGAGTGTAAAGTATAAAGTAGTGAGTCCAAAGGTTGAAAAGTTGCGTAAATTTAAAAAATAGTGGGTCTAGGAGATCGAAAAATGGTGTAATTTATTTCCATTTTGGATAATGGACATAAATAATGAGAAATTTATTTCGGGTATAGTGAACTTGAATAATGGGACGAAGAGAGTAATATTTATTATTATCTTAAAACAATTTCACATCAATATTTTGGATGAGAGAACTGAGTTATCTATGATTGAAGAGAGTGTGATTTAAATATATTATAAACAAATTAAATATTTTTAGTTTGATTCGGTATTTCTATTAAGAATCTTAATATTCGAATTACTTAGTATTCACATAAAGTTACAAAATTATAATAATCATTTCCTATTCACAAACATTAGACATATATTGAATATGTACATGATAATATATGTAACATGCTTTTGTTTTATTACAAATTTAGCCCTTGCAAGATCGAATTGAATAGTTTGATGCAATACAAGTCGAATTCGAACTAAATACTCAAATATGTTGTGTATAACTTCAAGAAACAAAATAAATATTTGAATTGAATCGAATAGAAATAAAATCAGACATTCGAATAAAAATCAAATATGATAGAACGTTCAAATGTGGAGTTGAATACTATGTTATTTGTTGGATTCCATAACAGTCCGGATCTTCGCACTTATTTCGTTGACATCGGCTTGGTCACCAATCACGCGGTGTCACGCGTGTATTGATATTTTCCCTGGCCCAATAAATTAATATTAGTGTAAAAAAGGTGGCCCACCAATGCACGCGTGGCGCTGCGTGATTGGTGGGCCACCAAGTGGTCCACCGGAAGTGGGATAGGTGATCCCCATCGATTCCATAGTTAACAACGTCGTCGTAACTCGTAATAGATGCCCCACCACCACCACCTCACCCCGCCCCCATGGAGCGAATCCATCTTTCAATTTCTATACTGGGCCAAGACAAAGATTTGGCATTAGGACTTTAGGTAACCAAGCCCAGCATTAGGTAGGAAATATAAATTGTGGTTACGGATAATTAAGATTCATTTGACAATTAATATCGTCAAGAGTGATACTTCAATAACTTTTATTTAATGCGTGGTATTTCACAATTGTTTTGGTAATATCAAATAAACATCCAGCTTGTCAAACACTGTACAGACAAAATATGATAAATTTATGTACTATTGTTTTAGAGGTTTATAGGAACTATTAGAGAATTTAAAGAATCAAAGGCGAACAAAAAGATAATTTATGTAGTATTGTTTTAGAGATTTATAGGAACTATTAGAGAATTTAAAGAATCAAAGGCGAACAAGAAAGAGGTGCAGGAGGCCACGTCGGACATGGAACTAAGGTACTACTCGGATGTGAGTATTTAGGCCATTCTATTCTCGTATTTGAAAAACGTATTTTTGACGTATTAGTATAATAATGTTCTTAAAATTATAGTATTTTTTTTCGGTATTTGTATCGTACAAGTATTTCGTTTACTACCTAGATGATATACGGATATTACGATTCATTTGACAATTAATATCGCCAACAAATGAACAGTGATATTCAATCACTAATTATTCTTTATTTAATGCGAATTTGGCTTTTCCCCTTTTCTGACACTATTTTTAGAAATGAAATCTGAACTCAGATAAATTCAAATAATCAAAGCCGAACTTGTCTTATGGTGCATGTGTTTCATGACTCCGCAAAAGATTGTTAAAAACTTGGTGTGGTGGACAGTCTAACCATCAACTAATTAGAAAATGTATTTAAAATATTTTTTAATTAATTAATTTATTTTTTAATCAATTTGGATTTCCAGATAAATCCCGAATAATATATACAAATTTATATTCCGGTCTTATCAACCTTATCTTGAATGTTAAAGAGCTTGAAGAACGCTTTATATGATTTATAATATATATATATATATATATATATATATATATATATGAGTATTTCAAGGCCTAATATAACCTACATTCTCACATGAACGGTGAAGATTAATATGAGGAAAGAGTCTAGATCTTATCTAGGTCATTCTATTCTCGTTTTTGAAAAAAGTATTTTTGACGTATTAGTATAATAATTTTCTTAAATATATATATATATATATATATATATTTTTGGGTATTTCTATAGTACAAGTATTTTGTCTCTATTTTTGTACTACCTAGGATAATATACGTTTCATAAACTCAATTCAATACATGCATATTTTGAATTCCACAATTTTTTTTTCCAAAGTCCATTCACGAGCCAAAAGAAATTTAATTAGAAAACATTAGGGCTTTAAGTAAGCAAGCCCAGAATTAAGGTACGAGTAATAAATTGTCCTTTTTCGGAATTTGGACTTTGGATATTACTCCCTCCGTCCCTATTTATATGCCATTTTCTTTTTTACATAAATTAAGAAAAAAATTAATGACACAACAAGTTAGATAAATGTTGGTATTGGAATTTGAGTAAATTAAAGTAAATTACTAAAAAGTTAATATCATAGTTGTGTTTGCTATCATAAAAGTTGGATAAAGTTGGCGAAAAATTTAACTAGATCTATTAAAGTTGGCGAAAAATTTAGTTAGATACAAAAAAAATTACTAATAGGCATATAAATTTATGACAGACGAAAAAATAAAGTAGGTATATATATTTGGGGCGGAGGAAGTATTATTTTTGGGTTAAAAAATAAAGCAACTCGTGAAGGCAATTGAGATAATAGCATTATTACAATACTTTTTTATATTTTATAACGATTTTTAAAAAAAAAATCTCGATAGTTATAAAATTATGATCACCTTTTTAAAAATCTCTCATTCATATAGATCTTTATAATAATAATGGATCCTTGTAATAATAATAGATATTTCTAACAATAATTGGTTTTACAATCAATCAGTACTCTAATTAAAGTTAAATAAAACACATATATGCGTCTACACTTTTTGTAAGATAATGATTGACTAATAATTATTTATTTATCAATAATTACGATTCTTTTGACAATTAATATCGCTTCTAGAAGTTTTTCTCATGTGCTAGCCACCGAATGAACAGTGCTACTTCTTCACTCACTCACTAGTCCAATTCTAATACTTATTTAGCGACAAAATTTGTTTTCACATTAATTAACTTTTTACGTGGATATACTTATAATATTTATTAATTAAATCTCAATAATATATTGAAAAATATATATAGCTCCAATAAATATTATTCCTCGATCGAGTTCAGTAGTATAAAAAAATGAACTCGAATTTATATATTCATTAATCATCTAATCAAAGATACTAAACTCAAATTAAGTATTAGAAACTTTATTTGTTTGGCAAAGCTATGTTCACAAGAGAAAATAGGGGTGTTTAGTAACATAGTTTTTGTTGGTCCGGAGACGAAAAGTCAGGTGTAGAGGGGGGGGGGGGTGAATACACCTGAGCTCTGTTTCTTTTTCTCGGTGAAGGTCGTTGAAGCCGATGTTTGCAACCGATGAACGGTGCCAAGTAAGCCTTCGATCACCGGGATCAAAGTGAGTCGCCTTCGAGCTCTTCTACCGACCGATGTCGAGATACGAAACTCCGGCCGGAAACCGTAGTGCGGATAAGTGTTAGGCCCGGAGTCGTCTCTTTTGAAAACGCGTTTTTGCAAGTTAAATCTTTTGGTGTGCACTTTATAAAATACGTTTTATGCAAACTTATGATTTTCAAGTCGGTTGAATGCAATGCAATAAAACAAGAAATGAACACAAGCGATTTAACGTGGTTCGGATACGCAAGATCCTACGTCCACGGCCCCGAACAAGGCGAGAGAACTTGTTGATTATTCTCGAGCAAGCCTCGGCAGGGATACCGTTGCGGACGGTTCCCTCTAAGTTATAGTCCTTAGCGACTTTACAATCCAAACCTAAGTTTAGAAGGGAGGGAATATTCTCCAACTGAGAAGGAGTTCTTACAACAAGAACAATTCACTAAATGTGAACTCCTTCGGATCTAAGCTATGAATCTAGCAATGAGCTTAGTCTAGAGAAGATAGGGATCAAAGTGCTCTAGAGAGATGAACTACAAGAAGTGTTCTATGAAAACTAGTTCGTCTCTGGATAAGCTTGAAGGTTCTAGAGCGTTGTGAGTTTGAATGATTTCCCTTGATTTCGCGTATATTCCTCTTCTTGAAATCTTCAAATCCTTCTCTATTTATAGTTGTGAGTTGTGACATATGTCCGTTGGAGACGACGATGCCACGTGTCACAAGCGTCCAAAGAAAACGGCCACTATTCAACTTTGTTGCGGCGAGGCGATTAATGCGACTGTTCATGAGAGCAGCTTTACTGTGTAGAGTAGGTAAGCGTTGTCGGCTTCTCATTGGTCGAGGTTTGTAGTTGGTGAGTGTCAGAGTTGACCGTTCAAACTACCTCGTATGTCTTCTTGCTGAACATTTGAAGGGACTTTAAGTCTTTGGGTCGCTTTTCGTCGGATACGGTACTCGAAAGTCTGTCTTCTTCGGTGAGTCGTCCGGACCGATAAAGTGAGCTTCGATAGTCGGTTGGTCGATCGCGAAGGTATACTGCTTGCACCTTGGTTCTTCTACCGATGACCATCGGCTTGTAGAGAATGCTTCTACCGAGGTCCGGTCGGTGATGCGGAATCTTCAACCGAGTTTGATATCACCGCCGACGAAGAATGCAAGCGATTACACCGATGACGTGGGGTTCGAAAAGTAACTTCAGTGAAGATCGGTTCAACAACTACCCCGCATGAGGACTTAGACAAAAATAAAAAGCATTACATCACGTCTAACCTATACATCGCCTAATCCTATCGACACACTAATCTACCGATATCGGCTCGGTTTTGGGATCTTCAATTCCATAGTACTACTATGATTTCCCCCAATTTCTTTTAACCCTAGAACAGTGAGTATCAATCTACCGACTCATATCCAACAATTTCCCCCTAATTGATGATGCCAAAACCTCTATACTCTAATATCTATTAAAGATACTTGTCCTATCGACAACAATTTCCCCCTTAAAGCATCTCGAGGAAAAACCGATAATAGTAAATGAACTCCAAAGCGGGTGAGAGAAAGGCAAGATCGAGAAACCGATGTGAGTGTGTGTCGGATCACTTGGTGATCGGTAGTGTAAACACAAAGTAAAAGGCCGAAAGACAATGAGTAATTGTCTAGCAAGCGGAGGAACCGATATATATATCAAGAATTACAGAGTTCCTATGCTATTACAAAAGATGAGGAGAAAAAAAATCACTGCTCTTTGCTTCTTGAACTTGCGTTTTCTTCTTGAAGTCGGTGGATTTTTCCTCGGGAGGATCCGGGTAATAGTATTTATACACTCTAGCTCGAATCTCCCGGATCTCCAAGTTATCATCCGGCCTTTCCGGGAGCGAGGCTCGGATCGTAGGCGGCTTCCTCCACTTCTCTTTCTATGTCCTTAGTGCTCGGCGAGTCCACTAGCAAGTCTCGGCGGTGGAATACGTCGAAAGCCGGGGCACGGAAGGTTACATTCGTGATTCCATGACTTGCTTCACCGTTCACCGAATTCAACATTAAATCTCGTAATCAACTCCTCAAAGAGCTGATCGGGCCGGGCGATCAAGTGGGTAAATGCGCCATACGTAGTAGCCTTTGATAAAAGTTTCTTTCAATCTCTCCCAATGTTCATTCATATCGCCCGGCACCCACTTATCCACATGCCGAATCGGTTGTTGCTTGATGTGGGGGCCCCGATGAACTTAGATCCTCTCGGGATCCGCCTTCTTGGATCGGTTCTTTGGTTTATCGGATAGGCTTTTCATTCTTGCCGTGTCGGCCATCCTTTTCTTCTCACGGAGAGCGGCCGCTCTAAGTGTCTCCTCGTCTCGAGACTCGTCCTTGCGGCGTCGCCTCCCGGTGTCGTTTGATCTTCACGCTATCCGCTCAGGTGTAAGAGTAGATATGGGAATACTACGAGCAGTAGCTTTGATTTCGATCGGAAGAGCCTTAGCAAATTCTTCTTGGGCTTTCTTCTTTTGCTCTTCGACCGTATTAATGACCTTTCTCTTTCCTTTGCCCCCGACGCTTTGCCCTTAGGCTTTTTATTTGCTTCACCGCCTCCTCTAGCCGACGCTCCTGGTCCGGCTTGTCTTGCGGCTCTTGGGCTATTCCGAGGTCGAATGCCTCTTGCTCCGCTTTTGATTTAAACTTCTTGATCGGGGGAGGAAGGAGTAGTGGATTCAAGTAGCGATTTCCTTCCCCGACCTCTGCGGCAGCTTTTGAGACTCTTCTTCTTCGCTGGCTCTTCAAGGAATTGAGCGATTTCGTCTATGTGCACGATGAAGAGGAGATGGGGGTGGCTTGTAGTGGGAAATCAAGGAGAAGGACCTCGTAGATGTACCTTTCGATTAGTTGGTCCCGCCTCCGAGCCTGTTCCCCCCGAATCTCTGCGGCCGAGGGCTCTGGCCGCCGAGGAGGGTCCCGCCTCCCGAGCCTGTCCCTCAAGGATCCGGACGTCGACCGTATCCGTATCGGGTTCATCTTTCACAATATCTTCCCCCTTTTTGGCATCAGCAATATTCGCCGAGGGAGGTGCGGATAGCTTTTACGTCCTGCTCCCAGTTGTGCACGGAATCTTTGATGCGGGTAATCGTGTCATCAAAATCACCGACCAAGTTGCGGTAGTTTTCCCAGTCTTTCTCCCGATCGGCTCTAGATTTCTTCAATCGAGCGGCCGACTCCTGACGGAGTTTCAAGCAGAGCTTGATCATTTGATTCTCGTCATTTCTTTCGAATGGCTTTTAAGGCCTCAACCTGTTGCTTGATGGTCGTTTGAAGAGAGGTGGTTGCTATCTTGTTTCTCTCATCAATGAAGCCTTGAATTGTTTTCATGGCTTGAGTCAGTTTGCTCCGAGAAAGTTTTAAGCCGAGCGGCAAGCCGCCGACTCGTGGCCGATAAATCGGCCTTTTGAGCACTTAGGGCTTGCTCAACTATCTCCTTGAAATCCGGGCCGAGAAGCCTCTTTAGGGGGTGGAGATGTCGGCGGCCAACTTGCTTAGAGCTTCGTTCGAGCCTTGGTGTACTTCTCCCATTTGAAATGAACATCTTTGGCTAGGAGTCAATTTTTCTCACCTTGGCGTTTGATAGCCCCTGTTGACGAACGTGAGGACACGGAACCGATGGGTTGTATCTCGATAAGAGCCGGTTCCGAGCCTCTGCTCGTAGAACGAGATCAACCGCTCCCTACCGTACTTCCGGAGCGGTTGTAGCCTCACCGGATGTGACTATGGGTGGTGTTGGGCTCTTCTCTTGGGGAGTTTGTCCCTCTGCAGATTCTCCCCTGTGCCGCTTCCTTGGGTTTGCCATCCATCTCCTCATCTTGATCATCATTATCGCCTTTATCGGAAGGTGGAGATGGGGGGCGGAGCTGTTTCGATCGGAGCTCTCAAGCTCGGTAAATAGAGCATTGCAGCTCTCAAATCTTCGAAAGACGCCACATCGCTGGCTCTCCGAATCCAATCTTGGCTTGGAGTTCTTGCTCCTCCGTCGCAGCTCATCCCGGTGACCGCTTTGGGATTTGGCAAAGTCAATAAGAATGTCCCAAGTGCTAGAAACCTTAAGAGCATCCGAGCTCTTGTCCCTTCTTGCTATTTCAACCAGATCTGCGTGCTCGGCAATTTCGGTATCTCTTCTTGAATCTCGACGCAACGACGCTGATCGAGTGGTGTCGGTTGTTGTCCACTCAGCAGTAGGTTCGGGTGACGGTTCCCTCTTGTCGAATCTGTTCCCTCGTAGCTGATCACTTGGACTTTGTCCTTGATCGTCGCTCCCTCGATTCCAAGATTCGAATCGAGTAGTTGCTCCTCTTGAATAGAAGGAGGAGACTGGCTGAATAATGGTAAGTGGCCGAGCCACTGTGACCTCAAGCAGGTCGATTCTTAGCCAACCTCCTCTTCTTTGGTACTTGGACGGTTGGGGGCAGAGCGAGATGCCGCTCTCTTCGGTTCAGGTGGCCCCTTGCCGATTGACTTTTACGCTCCGGCCTTTGTCATAAATTTGATAGACTTCTTGTCAAAGTACTTGGAGTCCTCAAAGGCCGAGTTCTCAACAGTGAGTTCCTCTCGAACTATGCATTCTATCGGAACGTACATCTTTGTTCCGAATAGAAGTTTACCCACACTCGGCTATCCTCCTCTCGCCAGTGGGTAATGTGGTGAACTTCGAGCCTCGTGCCTTCATCGAGTAGTATAATACTCGGCCCAGTTCACTTCAACCCCATCGTCTATTGCCATCATCAGCTGAATCCTCGGTTTGGACGAGTTGATCATATGATCCACTGAACTTGTCGAATGTGCGATACCACGTAAGCTAGACCTGCATGCGAGGTAGCAACATATTCCTCGGTAAAAGCTGTTTTGAACGCCACATCCTTGCGTCCACGGAATTTCGCACATATGCATTGATCTCCTTCTCCTTGTATCCAATCGGAGAAATGCCGGAGTTGGGAAGATCGAAAGAGAGAGCTAGAGCATCTTGAATATCGAAGGTAAGAACAGTGACTCCCACTCATCTTGATCGACTTCCTTCTGATAAGAGAAGGACGATTCCTCTCCTCCCGACGCTAGAGATTTCCAGTTGAAATAAACTTCAGCGACCTGTCGAGGGAGAAAAACATGGGGGTGCTTCGAAACCAGCATCTCCAACCCTGAACGCTCCAAAGCGTCAAACACGGGTTCAAGGAAAGAGATCTCCACTTGGGGGAAGGCCAAGGTAGGTTCAAACAGAATCCTGGAGGCTACAATCTCCTCAATGTTGTCTGGAGTTTGAACGTTCGCCATTGAAATCTGCAAAACAACATATTAGCACTTGAAAATAGAATAAGTTAGTAGTTGCTAGCAGACATCTGATACATTACCGTGAAATAGAGCTTGAAAAGAGATATAGCAATGCAGTTTGAATGAGGATGTAAAGAAGGAAACTGAATCGCTAAGAAAAAGCTCTAAGATATGAGAATGGCGAAAAGTGAGGAGTTGATAGAAGATGAAAGATTTTGTATATTGAGTTTGATCTTTAGTTTGAATCGCACGGTTCAAATTTAATCTTTCAAAATCAAGGGGCGGCTAAGATTAAATGTTATAAAAGAATGATTACAATAGCCGCCAAAAATATAGATATACGTAATAAAGCTAATGGAGAAGACATGCATTAAATGCGCAACAGAGAGCATTAATTACGTAGGCGAGGAGTCCTGCTGACCTTTCCTCAAACCTTAAACATAATAAATAGTAAGGAATAAATGTTCCTAGGCAACTGAATGCAAGCGACTGATGCATTAAATGCGGCATGCTTCTGAACAAATTAAGTAACGATACTACGCAAACCTCTTCACTGAACTTATCACTGGTTACCATCATTTATCGGGAGGATGGTTGTGCGATGACCATGTTCTCCCTTGTTGTGTACAGTGTGCATCTCCCAACTGAGTCACTGTACTAAGTTTTCTGACCTGTCGTGCTGATTCCATACTGATACACATTGTTGCTAAGTACATTATTATCAGTAGTCGGCTTCTATTGACTTGTCTCAGTAGGATCTAGCGAGACCTAGCTCAACCGATAGTTCTCTCGAACTTTGTTCTCGGCTAGTGGTTTGGTCGGTATATCTCCCTTTGCTTGTCGGTATGGATTTTCTCCATCCCGATGTCCTTCTTTTCGACATGGTCTCCGATGAAGTGGTGTCGGATGTCCACGTGCTTGCATTCGGTATGTAGAACCGGGTTCGAGTTATAGCTATTGACCGGTGGAGTCACGGTAGATGGGCACTTCATCCCGAGTTATACCATAATCTCTCAATTGTTGTCGAAGCCAAAGGATCCGGGCACAACAACTTCCCTGCAGCCATGTACTCGGCCTCGGTAGTGGACGTAGCTACCGAGTCTTTGTTTCTTTGAAAACCACGATATCGCCTTGCCGCCTAGGAACCGACATGTTCCGGAAGTTGATTTTCGATCTATCCCGCATCCTGCGTAATCGGCATCGGAATAACTGTCGGTATTAGATTATCATCGGCAGGATACCATAACCTGACCTCGGGTGTTCCTCTTAG
Source organism: Lavandula angustifolia (assembly GCA_028984105.1). Classification (NCBI taxonomy): domain Eukaryota; kingdom Viridiplantae; phylum Streptophyta; class Magnoliopsida; order Lamiales; family Lamiaceae; genus Lavandula; species Lavandula angustifolia. Next base: position 31,644,530 of record CM054811.1, read on the forward strand.
ATATCGAGAATCTTCTTCGCCGAGTCTAGATGACTTCGCTTGGGATTCGCACGAAATCTTGCGCATACACCTACGGCATAAGTTATGTCAGGTCGGCTAGTTGTTAAATAAAGTAAAGAACCAATAATAGCTCTATAATCGGTAGAGTTAACGAAGCTCCCTCTTTGTCTAGATCGATTTTAAAGTTCGTGTTCATGGGGATCTTGACCGGTTTCTTTGGAATCACGGCCGAATCTTTTGAGAAGATCTCGAGTGTATTTGGCTTGATTGATGAAGATTCCTTCAATGATTGTTTTACTTGAAATCTAAGGAAATAATTCATCTCTCCCATCATGGACATCTCGAATTTCTCCTTCATCATCTTCTCGAACTGCCGACATATAACTTCGTTTACTGCCTGAAAATGATGTCGTCCACGTAGATTTGCACCAATAGAATGTCATCTTTCGACTTTATCTTTGAATAGGGTGCGATCTACCGTCCCCTTTTGAAAACCTTTCCAAGTAGAAAGTCGATAGGGTATCATACCAAGCCACGGGTGCTTGTTTTAACCCATACTGAGCTTTCCTAAGTCTCGTACACACTGATGTCCCTCGCTGAAAGCCGGGCGGTTGTTCCACGTAGACTTCTTCCTTCGCACGCCGTTCGGTAAAAGCCGACTTCACATCCATCCGATATACCTTAAATCTCGATGTGTTGCATAAGCTAGGAAAAGACGAATGGTTTCCAATCCGCGACTGGAGCAAATGTTTCATCAAAGTCAATTCCTCTCGCCCGATTGTATCCTTTAGCAACTAGTCGAGCTTTATTTCGACAATGACGTTGTTTTCATCTCGCTTGTTCTTGAAGACCCACTTAGTTCCAATCACGTGCCGATGTCTAGGTCCGTCGACAAGCTCCCAAACTTCATTTCTAACGAACTGGTTCAGACTCTTCTTGCATAGCAATGACCCGGGCCAAGCATCTTTAAGTGCGTCCTCTATCGGACCGAGGTTCTTACGTAGACGAGAAAACAAGAGTAAAGTGAGCTTTCTCCTTGAATTAATCTTGATCTCGTCCTTATAGTTGCCTGATGGATCTCCAATGATAAGATCGAAGAATGAGCATCGAGCCACGAACGCCTGAGTCGGGCTTCTTCTTCGATACCACTTTTGCACGATCGTAGGTGTATTAGGCATTTCGGTGAGTCTTGTTTTGTGGACCGTAGTAATTCGGTAAGAAGGTTAGGATCTACCGAGTTTCCGGGTTCGGGGGCATTCGGCTCGGGAACATTAATCGTTCCCCCCCCGAGTTTATATTCTCGGTAGAGGTCTCGGTTACCACGGGGGCTTCCTCATCGACCGAAGTTACCTGTTGTTGATTCCGTTCGATAGAATCAACTAGGTTAGCTACATTGCTTGTTGGCTGAGTCTCGAATTTCTTCATCTTCGACTCATCATCCCAACAATCTTGGATCTTTTCGGCTTTGTCATTTAGTTCGAGATCCCGTAGCTTCGCTGCGACATCCTCAGCACTTGACTTTGTATCTTTCCCTGTTCTCGGTAACAAATTCATCAAAAACAACATGAGGGCTTTCCTCCACGCAAAGAGTTCGATAGTTAAAAACTCGAAGGCTTTATCGACTCGGGAGTATCCTAAGAATACTCCTTGATCGGATTTGCTATCAAAGACCTTCAACCGATCTTTCCCATTGTTGTGGATAAAGCAAGGACAGTAGAAAACATGAAAATGAGAAATAGAAGGAATTCTCCCTTTCCACGGTTCGTATGGCGTCTTCATGTGTTGCCTGTGTCGGTAGTGATCGATTCTAAGTGTAACGGGCGGTGTCGGTAGCATCGGCCCAAAACTTTGAGGGTAGTCCGGGAATCTGCGAGGAGCGTTCTTGCTGCTTCTTTGAGAGTTCTGTTCTTACGTTCAGCAAGTCCGTTCTGCCGAGGGGTGCGCGCAGCGATGTCTCGTCTTGAATTCCCTCTTTATCGCAAGTATGTCTTAACTGCGAGTTTAGAAACTCTGTTCCTCCGTCTCGAGCGTATCTTCTTAATCTTGATGTTCTTTTCCACACCGAGTTTCTTCGGTAGATTAGGTAACTCGGTCGAACATCGATTTGTTGGCGATGAAGATGACCCAAGTATATCTCGAGAAGTCGTCTATGACGACGAGGGCATACTTCTTGCCTCTTATAGTCACTCGGAGAGACAGCCCGAATAAGTCCATGTGAAGCGGTGAAGGATTCCATCGATGGAAGGTGACGGAATAGGTGGATTGCTACTCTTTGTTTGCTTTCCCTTCGTGCACGCTTCACAATTTCGTCTTTGATAAACGATTCGTTGGGCGAGTCCTCGACTTTAGAGTTCTTGACAAACTTGTTCATGGTCTTGAAGTTCAAGGTGGTGAGTCTCTTGTGCCATAGCCACTGACTTGTTACCCGATTTAGTCCGTGCGAGCAAGCAAGCCTCGGGTTCAGCGGTATTCCGGCTTTGCAACATAGATGTTCTTCCTCCGCGAACCCGATAACACTATTTTCCCCTGTAGATTTGTCAACAATATCACGAAACCGGCGACAAAGATTACTCTGTTAAGATTATCACGAAATTGGTACTGAAAGGAGATTATGTTGAAGTCCTTCAACATATGTTACTCTTGAAGGCGTGGCGGTCCCAATGTTCGGCGCCCGTATCCCCTTGTGTAGCCTTTGGAATTGTCACCGAATTCACTCGGGACCATCTTCTTGTACGTAGTTGGTCGGCAGAGGCTCTTACGGTAGGTCATGTGTCTCGAGCGGCCGCCGTCCACTATCCACGGGTCCTTATGCACCTGCAAAACAGAGGTATTTTTAGGTACCCTTTGGTTCGGTTGGGTCCTTACGAGGTTAGTGGGTGATTTCGGAACCCGGATCTGTCTCGGGACCTTAGAAGTTCCAGACTTCTTTTTCGAACCTTATCGCCTTTCTTCTCCACAGGACTTGGAGATACCGACTTTCTGCCGATAATTTTGGGTTCATGCGCTTTCTTCTTCGAGTCTTAGCGCTTCTCCCGACCCCTGGGCTCATAGTAGTACGAGCCGTGCTCGAGCCGGGTGCTCATACGGTGGCTCCTTGTCTGCATTCGCCCATCCGACCTTCTTGATTCCCCCGAATTTGATCGCGGTGTCCTGGGGCTGGAACCTTTGGTCACCGCTTGTTGCTACTCGGCTGAGGTGTAATTATTTTCTCGTTTGTTTTTCGCCCGAGGTGTGGTGTCGGCAGCTTGCACCTTTCCTCCGACGAACCTATCGCCCGGGGTTCTTTGAGCTTTTGGAGGTAGAAGCTTCGTGTGTATAGCCCAGGCCTTCTTTCACAGAAGTTGACCGTTGAGCTCTAAGCATGCTTTCAAGCTTCTCCTTAGCTCCCAGGTATTGTTCAGTCATCAATCCTCTCCAGACTTCGTCACTCCTTCCGAGTGAGTCAGTAGTCATTCCGCACGTCCGTGAGCTTCGACCGAGCTTGGCTATTTCGGTCTCTTTCTCGGAATTGTCATTGGTCGAACCGAGAGATCGAGTCTCTTGAAGCCGAGACTTAGTCATAAGAGATTCAATCTCTTCCTTGAGTCTCGCAACTAGATCCACTGACTCAGTAGAGACCTGACAATCAGAAGAAAGTCTCCGATTCTCGGCCTTTACTGTTCAAGTTCCCTGGATGGTTCTGCTTGAACTCTGCTCGGTGAATCTGTTCCTCTAACAGTCGTCGTAGGCTTGTACCACATCTAGAGGATCATCTCGTGACCGAGCACGTGTCTTGTGTCTTGTGTGAAGAAGAGGTAATAATGCGTTTAGAATTTACCTCGGCCTCTTCTCCGGCCATCGGACGTATTCGGCCGACTCATCGAGAACTGTCTTTGCGACCTCAACTCGCGACGAATGCGGCTTTGTCTTCAGAAGAATACATGAATGTATCCTCCTCAATTGAGTTGTCCTCAATTGACACTCAGCTCGTCAATGGTTTCAGTAGGCTCCATTGCAAAGGCGTCGAACTTCCGAAGCTCTAGCTCGAGCTTGTTCTCTTTGATCGAGGGGTTCCATGGCTCGCATGCCCAAGGCGTCCCATAGCTCTTTTCGCCGTTTTGCAATCTTGTACCCTTTCGAGATGTGAGTCACTGAGCGTAGTCAGTATGGCATTACGTGCAACTCGGTCAAGGTTGTGCAACTTCTTTTCTTCAGGCGTGAAGGCAGATTTGTCTTTGGGAACCTTAGCACCAGTTTGTGCTCCCACGCCTCCTCCGGCAAAGGCAAATACTACGCCGTCGATCATGGGAATGATCGGTCCCGACTCTAGGACATCGACATGCTTTGTCGTGGAGTGACGTTAGATGTGCCTCCATACGTACGCGCCATACCGTGTAGTTCTCTATTGAGAACATCGGCACCATCCTAATACACGACATATCGGACATTGTAAGAGTAAGAGTATAAGGATGCCGAGAAGATGCTTATGCGGTGAAAACGGTTTTCGGGATCGGTTCGAGAGGACCAAGTATTTCGAACCGGCGATCGGTTGAACACCGAAAGCTCGATACCAATTGTTGGTCCGGAGACGAAAAGTCGGTGTAGAGGGGGGGGGTGAATACACACGAGCTCGTTTCTTTTTCTCGGTGAAGGTCAGTTGAAGCCGATGTTTGCAAACCGATGAACGGGCCAAGTAAGCCTTCGATCACTGGGATCAAAGTGAGTCGGCTTCGAGCTCTTCTACCGGCGATGTCGGTATTACGAAACTCGGTCGGAGAGCTGTAGTGCGGATAAGTGTTAGGCCGGAGTCGTCTCTTTTGAAAACGCATTTTTGCAAGTTAAATCTTTTGGTTGTGCACTTTATAAAATACGTTTTATGCAAACTTATGATTTTCAAGTCAGTTGAATGCAATGCAATAAAACAGTAAATGAACACAAGCGATTTAACGTGGTTCGGATACGCAAGATCCTACGTCCACGGTCCTGAACAAGGCAGGAGAACTTGTTGATTATTCACGAGCAAGCCTCGAGCGGGGATACCGTGCACCTGGACAGTTCCCTCTAAGTTATAGTCCTTAGCGACTTTACAATCCAAACCTAAGTTTAGAAGGGAGGGAATATTCTCCAACGGAGAAGGAGTTCTTACAACAAGAACAATTCACTAAATGTGAACTCCTTCGGATCTAAGCTATGAATCTAGCAATGAGCTTAGTCTAGAGAAGATAGGGATCAAAGTGCTCTAGAGAGATGAACTACAAGAAGTGTTCTATGAAAACTAGTTCGTCTCTGGATAAGCTTGAAGGTTCTAGAGCGTTGTGAGTTTGAATGATTTCCCTTGATTTCGCGTATATTCCTCTTCTTGAAATCTTCAAATCCTTCTCTATTTATAGTTGTGAGTTGTGACATATGTCCGTTGGAGACGACGATGCCACGTGTCATAAGCGTCCAAAGAAAACGGCCACTATTCAACTTTGTTGCAGGCGGGCGCGTTAATGACCGTTCATGAGAGCAGCTTTCTTGTGTAGAGTAGGTAAGCGTTGTCGGCTTCTCATTGGTCGAGGTTTGTAGTTGGTGAGTGTCGAGTTGACCGTTCAAACTACCTCGTATGTCTTCTCGCCGAACATTTGAAGGGACTTTAAGTCTTTGGGTCGCTTTACGTCGGATACGGTACTCGAAAGTCTGTCTTCTTCGGTGAGTCGTCGACCGATAAAGTGAGCTTCGATAGTCGGTTGGTCGATCTGCGAAGGTATCTGCTTGCTACTTGGTTCTTCTCTTGATGACCATCGGCTTGTAGAGAATGCTTCTACCGAGGTCCGGTCGCTGATGCGGGATCTTCAATCGAGTTTGATATTAGGCTGGCGACGAAGAATGCAAGCGATTACACCGATGACGTGGGGTTCGAAAAGTATCTTCGATGAAGATCGGTTCAACAACTACCCCGTACAGGACTTAGACAAAAATAATAAGCATTACATCACGTCTAACCTATACATCAGCTAATCCTATCGACACACTAATCTACTGATATCAGCTCGGTTTTGGGATCTTCAATTCCATAGTACTACTATGATTTCCCCCAATTTCTTTTAACCCTAGAACAACTGAGTATCAATCTACTGACTCATATCCAACAGTTTTGGAATCAATTACTCCCTCCGTCCCGTTATTACCGGCTCACTTTCCTAATTGAGACGTCCCGCTAAAAGTGGCTCATTCCAAATTTAGTAATTTTAATACATTCTCTCTAATTTTATCATCTTCTCTCTTCTACTTTATCATTTACTTTATTATTATCTCACTTATCTTCACTTTCTTACTTTATCATCTCATCTCTCATTATCTCACTCATATTCTATTTCCTACTTTATCAACTACTTCTCTCATACTTTATCATCTACTTTCTTAATAACCATGTCGAAAAGAAATGAGCCGCTAATAGCGGGACAGAGGGAGTATCAATATAAATCGTATATAATTTAGATGTTTGTATTATATATATTATAATTAAAATTTTAAAATCATATTTAAAAACTTGGAATTCTCTCAAACCAAAGTAATTGAAAAACACATATTTAATCTCTATTCCAAATTATGAAGAATGAGGTTGTGATCCGTACACTCTATATATATGGACCCAAAATAAAAGTCTCAAGTTAAATTATCGATTCTATATCTTATTTTTATTAATATGAGTGTGCAATTACGACATTATCATTATTAGAATTTATTATTATTTTTAAAAAAATATACAAACCCAAAATCTACGTTTCCATTAATCGTAATTGACAAACTTAATTATTTCCCAATTAGGGTATGAATCAATCGTATGATACAATAATTTAAGATTGTACAAAAGAAGTCGTGTACCATGATGACATCTGGGCTATTTGGGGTCGGTGACTAAACCTTTGTCCCCTTATTTTCAAACACCAGATAATATAAAAATTAGGAGATTTAATTTTCAAATGTAGGATTTAATTTCAGTTTGATTTACATATCTAATTCTTTGACTCCATATATATATTTTTTATACATGTGGGAGACCACGTTTCAAGCTGCAATTTTTTTTCAACATTTAGCAATTTATAGTGACGTTTAATTTTATTGGTTAATTTGTCCGTATTATAGAATTATGGTTTGAATTTTGTTTTCTTATTTTCTTTCTAATAACGACAATCCAACTAACTAACTGTCTTTATTAGGTAGGGAGATTAAAGTTTTTATTTTATTCCACTTTGCATGAAGTAACTATTATTTAGTATATGATATCTTAAATTATTTGTATTTGGTAAAAGTAGCTAGTTCATGATTGATTATATAGGAAACCATTTGGGGTATATAGAGCATCTCCAAGGGTTTCCCTGATGATAGGGGAGCTCTATTCCTATTTTTGAACGGAAACAGTATTTCATCTCTAACGGTTTTTTCCCTTTCTCCTAAAAGAGAAATTCTATAATATTTTCATTTTTTTTATTTTACAAATCAACTTTAAATGCAATTTTTTACATAATTAAACTAATCATAATAATATATTTATTATAATAAATGTATAAAATTAAAATTCTACATTAATTACAAAAAAAAATTCAAATTTCTTAAATAAAAAGAGAGATTACATAAAATCTAATTTTCCGAAGATGAATATTCAGGTTTGGATTTGTTAAAATTTGGTAAAATTGAAAATTGAGCGGGAATTTAGAGTGGTAGTATTAAATACTACTGTTGCTTTGGCTTTACTCACGTCAGTGGCATATTTCTATGCAGGTCTTACCAAAAAAGGATTAAGTTATTTTGGGAAATATGTGCAAGAAATTAAAAAAAACAAAAGAAATTGAAAAAAAAGATAGGGGAGCCAAAAAATTTCCTGATGTGTAGGGGAGTATTCTTGCTTCCCTCGTTGTTGTGCAAGAGATAGGGGATTATTGGAGGAGATTGTACAAGGGAATCCCCTATTTTGAGGAACAGTTGGAGGTGCTCACTAGCCAACTTAAATTATTTTTTTGATGGCGAGGGTAACCCGCAGCCGCTATCGAAGTGCGTACTGGGTAAACTCGTTCATATGCTCTGGCCTGCAAACAACACAAGATGTTTTAACCACCCTAGGTTAACCATAGGTGACAGACTTACACATAATTATTTGTATTATTGGTAAAAGTAGCTAGTTCATGATTGAGTATATAGGAAACCATGAGGGGTATATAGGCCAACTTAATTAGGAGAATATTCTACTTTATGAGAAAACCGGATGACTTAGTTAGTGGAGTAACGATATCAAGATATGATTAATTGATTTCAAACGAGACCTCTTGAATGTTTTGTACAACCTCTTTATGTAAGACTCGGCTAATTACTCGAACCCTATTGCTCGAATAGCTTATGTCCGTCGTGGATTTAAGGGTGGATTCAGAAGACGGGTGGGTCACTATTCAAATTATGCAGAATTCTTGATTTTTCAATGTATGTTTTGTAAAATTATTATTGACCTCTTAAAATTAAAGATTTCATCTCCCTCTTTTATGAAATTGCAGATTATGTCCCTTAATTCATAATCGGCCTAAGTGCACTTATAATCAATACAAAATATATGTATCATGCAAAACATAATATATATATATATATATATATATATATGAGGAGGTTCAAATGTAAACAACCTGTTATCGTGTGAACATTGCACTTTAAAGACAAATGTACTGCACTTTAAAAGACAAATATACTGCATTTTAAAGTGCAGTACATTTGTCTTTAAGTGCAGTAAGTAAAGTGCAGTATATTTATCTTGAAAGTGCAGTATATTTGTCTTTAAAGTGCAATGTTCACACGTTTACACGATATATATATACCATAATTAATCCAACCATACATTATATATGTTCTCTTCAATTTTCATGTTCTAATTCGACCTAATTAACCCTAATCCGGTTTTGTTTATTAATTACGTTTTTCAAGAAAAAAACAGTCCTTACATTCTGATCTGCTGTCCAGCTTGTATTGGCTTAATCTTTTCAAACATCACATAAAACACGCCGTTAAAGCATCAAAGTACATGGATACATGCATGATTTTATCTTCTTTCTAGCTGTATCCGAACTCTTAAGTCAGCCATAGAATCATCAAATCTGATTCTCCGATCCAATACTGTTTTTTCAAGAATTTATGGGTTTTCTTTATATCATGATCAAATGAGATTTTTGGACCATTAAGACAACAAGATCAATGTAACATCGATGTGGGACAACACGACCCCTTACGTGTAGGCTATCTGTATGACCATCGACTTCTATATATTGAACCCAACAATCCGTACACACATACCAAACATACTAGCTAGGAGCTTCATGATCAACACATCCCCTCGCGTGTAGGTCGTACGGTTATCGACATCTAAATGTGAACCAAACAATCATCTTTAGGGTGTTAGAATTGTGTCAATCGCCTTGTTAAAAGGCGATATAAGGGAACATGTTATTCAAACTTATTTTCAGAAAGTCGATGTGGGACAGATAGAGACTTGAACACGTTAATTTGCTCACATGTAGGCCGGTATGACAATCCATACACATGAACCGATCGCATTCAACATGCAATAATTAAACTCATTTTCATTACTAATTAATGAAAAGATCAAATTAAGTTTATCATACTCCAAAAGCTTCGCCATACAATTAACTTTCTGAACTTCTCTATAATCTCTCTCTTTCTCTCCCTCTCCCTCTCTCTCTAGTTTCTACATATAGATACAAACATGATCATCCCTAGCAAGAAGTTACATACATTTACAATATACAATTGCAAGGAATGTTAGTGTATATTTGGTCATATCCATTGGGACTGCACCAAATTGAACACATTAACCGCCGCATCTCTCCATTGCAAACCCTCCCCTCCTCCAATCAAACCCTTGGCCCGATCCACCAAATTCGGGCCTCGTCTCTCCTTCTTCCCACTCCTAGGGCACTTCAAAAGCCCGATATAATCCTCCAAATCATGCACGCAAGAAGGGTTATGCATTTTAAAGAAATCCACCAACAACTCCACCCCAACATGTGCATAGCACGAGCAACTCCAAGGGAACTCATAAACCCCTCTAAACCTCTTGAAACCCTCGTTAAACACGACGCCCGGCATCTTCGTGATCGGATCGTTCACGTTGACAACTCGAAGTACTTTAACCCCTAATTCTTCACACCTCTCCTTGAAGCCCGAGTTCCCAACCCTCGGCCCGCCAAAGGAAAACACGGTCACCGGAATGTCGTTGTTCCGGTTCGGACTGCGGTTCAACCCTAGCTCCGCGATGTCGTACGACAAGAGGAGTGCTAGCGAGCTCCCCATGCTGTGGCCCGCGATCGTAATGCTTATCTCTTCGTCTTTGTAACGCGTCCTTAACCTAGAAATCTCGGAGAGTAGTTGATCGCGGCAGCTCTCGAGCCCGAATTTCTTCGAGGTTTCGTTAGACGTGTATAAGCTCAGAAACCCCGCCTCGACCTTGACTTTGGGCCGGGGCTCGACGGGGTCGAGTCGGGCAGGGGTTAGTGAGCTCATTAGGTTAGCCATCCATTCAGGGGTCGTGGCAGTACCCCTGAATGTGATGACTATGTCCCTCCGGCCGAGGTTCGACATCTCGGCGTCGGAGGCGACGGCGACGTATCCGACCCACCGTGCCGAGGATGGGCCCGCGATGTTAATGTCCGGCGCGGTGGCGTAGATGTACTTGGTGACCTCGTATCCTGCCCGCCCCAGCCCGACTTCGGACAGCATGGCCTTTTTGCCGTACTTGCAATTTAGGTATCTTTTCGACTTGGGGTCGAGGTCGAAAGCTTTGTAGCAGGCGGCGACGAACTCGCCGTAGCGGATGATCTCACCACGAAGGAGCGGGTCCAACGGGTCGATTAGGTTTTCCCAATCGTTGAGTCCGTGGATTTCGCGCCACGCCGTCGCGAGCTTCGACGCCATTGATTGCGTCGAGCTCGAGATTCTTGATTGGATGTGATTGGAGGAGAGACTGGAGTAGGGTTTGTTTGGTTTGAGTGAAGACACGTTTTGCGTTGAATTTAATCGATGTGGGATGGGGTCTGCAGTGTATGTGGCGGAATTCATCGGCATGCAGTAGAAGACTGCGGACGCCATGAAGAGAGAGAGAGAGTGGAAGAGAAAGAGAGAGGGAGAATTGGGGCTAAAATGGAGGAGGGAGAATATATATATAGGTGTGTGTATAGATTCAAAAATGCAAACACGCGTATGCATGATAGAGGGAGAGATTTGACAAGGTTGGCCGGAGAATGACTGACTTCAAAGTGAACACGCTTAAACATAACACATGGTTATCACCTTTTATTTATTTAATTAAATGTCTACTAATATACTTTAAGGTCAATGTATATTTTGTGTGGATAAATTTTTTTTTTCTTTTTTATGCACTGTGTAGTGTATTTATGCTATTTTTTGTGAATAATTACACTTTTTTTTTATATAAAAAATGGTGATAAAAAGTTAATTTTGGATTTTCGGTACGCATGATTTGACATGATTTGGCAAAGGTATGTAGCGGAATCAGATCACCTGTCTAATAAATATCTGTCAAATTGGCGTCTTATTTAAAACGACATAGTTTTGTATTAAAAAAATGCACTATTTAATTATTTATTAAATCATTTTTTCAATCTTATCCTTTTAATTTATTGTTTTTCAATACAAAACTACGTCGTTTTAAATCGGACACCAATTGGACAAGGTTTTTTTGAACAGGTGATACTATTACATAATCTTAGTATGTCACTTTTTACTTTTTCTTGGTTTATTTTAATTTTTAATTTTATAATAAACATGTTCAAAACTCACTAAATTATTTAACTTAAAACTCATACTACCTAAGACTTGTTATAGTTTTTTTTTTAATTTTTAATTTTGTGGCTCATTACTAATAATCATACTTCTATTAAAAGCATGGAATTATCTTGGGAAAATCACACATTAAAATCATATTTCAATATGATTTAGGGGGACGATGGCTTCCGAACGCCCCTTCATCTAGGGATGGCAATGGATCGGATTTGGATCGGATCATCCTACGTCCAGATCCAGATTTGAATTTTTTTACTTTGATCCAAATTCGATCCATATCCATTAGATCTCAAAAAATGAGATCCAGACCCAGATCCATTGGATCCATAAGGTCTTGGGTCTAGACCTGGATCCATATATATATATATATATATATATATATATATATATATATATATTTTTTTTTTTTTTTTTTTAACTAAAATTAAAAAAATTCTAAATCAATTAAAATTTAGCTAAGTTAATTAATTCTATGATAACACCATTAAAAAGTCAAAATACTCATGATATTACATAAATATTATAATCATCTAAAAACCACGATCTTCTCTCCAAAAGAACTTCCAAAGACGTGGATAGTGGGTACTCAATCTCCTCACTCTTTTTTATTTATTAGATTAATAATAAAGTATTTCAAGCTTAATAATAATGTATTTTGATATTTTAAGTATAATAATATAATATAATATTTTAGATATGATAATATAATAATATTTTAGTTATAAAATTGGCGGATCTGGACCAGATCTGAATATCAAAAGTAAAGTCCATATCCAAATTCATAATTTCTGAAATGGTTACGGATCCATTAAATTCAATTTTTTAAGATCCAAATCCGCAAAAATAGATCTGGATCAACAGATCTGGACTGAATCCAAGATCCATTGCCATCTCTACCTTCATCTGCCACTAATTATAAGTGCATTCTCCGTAGTTCATTTTAATCTTGAATCTACTAAGATAACTATGTTATATTGACGCGAGACACGACACAGTACAGACACTGGACACTATATTTTCTAAAATTTAGGATACAATACGACGATTGAACACGACGTATGAATTTTAAAATAGATTAATTTTCTGTTTTTCATTAGAATTAGGTGCAACGTATACTTAAACGTATGAAACATAACGCCGTATCATGTCGACACTCAAATACGTGCACGACACGATATATCGATGTTTTCTCAAATATTTTCAAGCAACGAAGTCATACACAAATATTGCTCCACATGTAGGCCGTTCCCTACCAAGCCGGATCTTCTGGCCCATTTCCGGTGGACCACTCGGTGGCCCACCAATCACGCGGTGCCACGCGTGCATTGGTGGGCTACGATACCAATAAATAAATATTTTATTTGTAAAAACATGGCCCACCAATGCACGTGTGGCGCCGCGTGATTGGTGAGCCACCGAATGGTCCACCGGGAATGGGACAGATGATCCCACGCGGTTCCCTACTCGGCCACGTAGGATAACTTCTATACGAATTTCAGGCAGTGGGATCAACACGTCATCGCGGAGTGGGACCGGCGAGAACCACGGTAGTTACAATCCACTTCTAGCTCGGGCTTTCTCAAAAGATATGGGAATAATTAAGTTGGATGCTCCAAGTATTACGTGTACCAATTCTTACACTATAATTCCACTTTGACTTTAACTAAAATTCTCCATTGGTTTGTAAATCATTAACAAAAACGGAGTTTACACAGTGTACAAATAGTTCATGACGGATCTCTCCCGAGAACTTTCTATACATTCTAAAAATCGACTTTTTTTTAGCTCTATTTTAGCAGGTTTGTTTGATGCTAGGGGTGGGAGGTGTGCACCTCCCACCCCAGATTTTGACATGTGGAACAATCACCTCTCTCTCTCCTTAGATCAAATCTCCATCTCCTTAGATCTTCCACATGTCAAAATCTGGGGTGGGAGGTGCACAACTCCCACCCCTAGCATCAAACTCATCATTTTAGCATTATAAATTTCGTACATTCAATCAAAATTTTGAGTCCACCCATACTTATATAATATACTCTCTCTGTCTTATTGATCTTGTACCGTATTTTTTTAGGGTGTTTCACTTATCTTATATTATTTCCTAAAATGGAAAAAAATTAACAGATCACCACAATTATCTAAACAAGTGGACTTCATTATTTTATATTTTTACATAATTATTTTACATGTCACACCACTATTTTAAAAAAATGAATAGACTACAATTATCTAAACAAGTGGATATCAATGGTGCAAGATCAATGAGACGAAGGGAGTATAGTACTTTTACAAAAGAAAGAAAAAAGTTAAATACTAACGTAACTGACCCACACCTCATAACTTAAACTAAATTTAAAAAAATGTTAAATCAACTGTATTGGATTCACAAATTGGATTAATTATAACACAATCACAATCATTTGGTTTTATAATATGTGCATATATATATCTATAGTTTTATACATAATATACGTATATACACACACCATATGTTTGGCAAGGTGTTTGACCCACAAAATTTCGAAAATCGGAAAACAAAAAAATCATTAAAAAATTAACGAGGTAGTGGTCGGTTAGTGGAAAAAATGATTTATATATTAAATTAATGTGATTGCGGCTTGGAATAAAATAAAGTGGAGAATAGCGTTTGTAGAATACCGTCCTTCCTCTCGTTGACTTCAAATGATTTTTGAATTTTTGTTGAATCTCAAGCTTTGAATTATTATTTATTAGTGCATGGTTTTCATTTACTATTATTTTTTTCATAATTTCCCTATTTATGTGGAGATTGACTTCATTATTTGGGAGTGACTGTGTGAGAACTAATATCTTTGATTATTATTATTTTTTTCCAGGCATAACTCACAATATATACTTTCGTTGTACCACATCGTGTATGAACAGATATCAAAAAGGAATTGGACGGTACCTACAATGATAGCGATGGAAAATCATGGAGATGCTTCGATCGCAAGAATCGGATGAAAATAACATAAGGTGCGTTTTGGTAAATGAATTTCGAAATTAAGTAGAGTAGAATTTTTATAATTTAATACTCGATAAATTAATAATCTCTCTAATATAATATTTTTTTTCGGATCGGACTCGGTCTGTATAAAAAATTATCAAATTCGATAAGATAATAATTTTCATAAAACTTTAATGCAAATATATGGTCCCATTAATTTCATAAATTAATAACCATTTAAAATTACTAATAACACTAAAATAATTTTGTGAAATCTAATTATAATGTTGTTTTTTGTTTTCTTTCTCAAAACTTAACTCTAATTCAATCTAATCTCTAACTTTTCTAATTATAAAATGTTTTGGTGTTGTTTTCCCGAACTGCAACATAAAATTGTAAAGAGTCATAGACGCAAAAAGTGATTCCTAGCGCGTAACGAGTTCCAAATAAATTATATCATCTTTAGTATTTTTTAGTATTCAATGTCAATAAATATTAACTATATCATTGTACTTATTTTTCAAATGAATAAATTCGTTATTTCTAAAAAAATTCACGTGATTCGTGGTTTCTATAGAGTAAATAGTAAAATGATATTTAATATGATATATAAATAAACTTATAACTTCTTATATTCATCTAATTAAAATTTGAATCCGTTGAAGTTCGAAAACTCTCTCTAAATTAATAAATATTAATTTATAGATAAATTAATATCCTCTTAAATAATAAAATCTCACAGTCCAGAAAATATTAATTTGGAGAGGTTTAACTATATATGTATAAGTTACGTGTAAAAATATCTCCATCCCATTATTTATGTTTGGTTTTTTTTTGAACGTAGATTAAGAAACTCTATTTAAGTGTTTGTTTTATGAGTTTTAATTGTATTAAGAAATGAACACAGTATTCGAGGAGTCCTTGATGGGAAGAAATGAGAATTCATCCAAATTCTGTTAAGACATAGTTGAGACAATTGATTTTTTTTCATGTTGTAATTGAAGAAAAATGATCTAAAGTTTCAAAAAAAAACTAAGAATAATAATTTTCTGTGTTCGGAACGGAACATAATCGTGTAATAAAGAGACTTTGAAGAGAAAGAGAATATAAAAATGTGAGTTTAATTTTTTTTCATTTTTGAAAACAAGATAGAAACAACGGGACAGTCCGATTAGGAAAATACGATAATAATAACGGAACGGGAAGACTAATAATTTATGAATTTTGTCAAAATCCATGTATGATTCACATTCCAAAAATCTTGGATATTAATTCCTAACCGAAACCCTAGTCCAATTAAGATCGAACAAGGATTTCAACCTAAACAAAGATTAATTCGATACTAGCTAAAAATCGAATAAATGTAATAATATAACGATAAAAAATGTTCTGACTATGTTCATAGTCTATATAAATTTGCTAATTTGTTGCTTAAATGTAAATTATGTCGACCAAATTTTAAATTTTGGATCTGTCCATGTTCACACTCCACACCTGTAGATAAAAGCGGCGGGAGATCTACGGAAATTGGTTTATACTGTTGGATTGGAAAATGGACAGCTGCCTAATTCTACATTACATGCGATCAAAAAGCGCCCTAGGGGTTACTAGCACTTTTGTTTTAGCATCAATGGCTCTAATTATATACATGGATTATGTCGCTAATTTAATAAATTAATTGCATTTCATTTTTACTTTACAGTTTGTCCTCTCCGTTTAAAGCCCATTTCGCCGCCCCCCTCCCCCTCCCCAGTGTCGGTCCTGAAAAGAGAGAAAAAAATAAGGTCATGCGCGAAACAAAAAATAAGCCATAACATAGAAAATTAAAGCCTTATATTTACATATTATGTTTTGTTTAATAGAAAATACAAAAAACATTTTTAGTCCACCGGAATTTATATGTATTCTTTTTCATAAAGTGTGTGTTTCAATCCATATTAGCGACATTTTACACTAAATTAATTATTTTTTTAGCCCCGAAAAATTTTGGGCCCTGAGCAATCGCGCACCTCCACATGGTGAGCGCCGGCCCTGCCCCTCCCCCTCGGCCCTTAAATTTAGAATTACAACTTCCAATATACTTCATCCGTCCCGTTAGCTACTTATAAAATTACAGGGGAAATAAACTCATAATTGAACGATAATCGTTATATGGCAAGTAGTTTATTTCTTGTGGTAATATATGAATGTAGCCAAGGTCAGTATTAAAAACAAAAATCTAGCCATTTATTATAACTATATAAGCATAATAGCCAAATAGACTTACTTTTGTAGTAGAACTCAATCGTTTCGTACTTTTCTTGTCTGGTCAGACAAGAAACAGTTAAAAATGGACGTAAACCAAGGGAGCTGAGGATATGAATCAAAGGCCGATGATGAAACATCAATCTGAAATCTTGATTTTCTAACTGAAATCTTAAAATCAAAGGCTGATGGTGAGACATTACTATAGGGCTGATGGCCATCGGCCCGTCTCATGAACTACCATCGGCTCAGAACGAATTTATTCAAAAAATGAATTCAGCCTCTTATTTCTTCCAAAACATAAAAATCTCCAATTTTGACTAGTGCCACACCTGTCCTTATCCACTACACTTTTGTCTTAATTAATTGTTTGATTAGACGTATGCTGGATTATTTGTCCTGGTAATTATTGACATCAAATTGCAATTTACTTCCAAAATTATTCTCACTTTTTGCATGATTACATTTATTATAATTTCTAATAGTATTTAAATAAATTGTCTTAAATGATATTCAGTGACAACTAGTAGTAGTAATTGATTAGATTTGGTATTAAGAAAAAGTAAAACTACATATGAACAGATTCTGAAGCCGATAGACTGAAAGAAAAAAAAAATTCTCTTTTTTTTTTTTATTTCACTGTAGCTGTTGGTAAATGCTCCAATGAGATTACAACAACACCAGATTTATTCTGGAGAAATGTTTAAAACGGCGTGTAAAATTCCGCAAAATTAATGTGAATTTGGACCATTTTGTGGTCAAAATATGATTTATTCAAGCCTTCATTTTTTGAAGCAAATCTTGGTGAAATTATGGTTTTAGATTTGAGTCTCTATATTTCAAGATTATCTGCATCTACCCAATAAAAGTTAAAGGTTAAATCACACTATTAGGTTATTTCTACCTAATATAAAATATATTACTCCATCTGTCTCATCTTACTTGTCTTGTTCCTTTTCGCAACGGTAGTTTAGACGGGTTAGTGTTATATAATAAAACTGTGTGATTCATATGATTAATTAGTTGTTTAGAATTGATTTGTATGATAAATATGTGAGACTCATATAATTATTTACTATTGTTTAGAGATGATTTGAATTGATAAAAGTGTGAGATCCATTTCTTTATTTAGAATCTGAACATGCGTGATGGGATGGAGGGAGTACAAAAAATTCGATAATTCCTCTTGTCGAGTATGACATATGTAATTACACTTATTATTAGTATAGTTTATACTTTAGTTGTGGTTTAGTTGTGATAGTTCCCAAAATTGCAGATTTACACTTGCTGAAACTCTAATATTTATACAACCACGAAATTTTAAATTTTACTCCCTCCGTCCCATTAATTTTGTCATGTAGGGTTTCGGCACAGAGTTTAAGAAGCTTGACTTTTGTATATAAATGATGTGAGTCCACATGACTTTTTGTGATTTGTAATATTATTTTATTTTCTTTTTTTAGAAACAAGACAATATTATTGAGACATTTCAATTAAGTATACATAACAGTATTAATGGGACAGAGGGAGTATCATTTAATTCTAAATTCAGATTCCGCATTTGAGTGAGATTTATCTAATGCGTATCTCCAATAAGCTATATTTACGAATTTCACTAGTCTTGAAAAAACAAAAAATACATTATGGAACCCTATTCCTATGTTGAATAAGGAATCTAATTAATCCAACGTTGTCAACCGCCACGTAAGGTTTTGAATATTCTATTCTTTTATTTCAGACGTCTTTTTGAGTATACAAACTATTTACAAAAGAATTACTACAATTATTTTCTTTAGCGAAAATAGTGCTTTTAAGTTTGTAACATATAATAGGAATATTATTACGATAAATAAAAATAATTAATTTTGAAAGCCCCAGAACTGACAGCTCCGGTTCAACCGCCTAAAAGTATTACACACGCGGCGCACGTGTTTGGGACAGTGAAGAAAATGACCCTTAGATAAACCGGTCAATGTTCATACTTCATACACAATAATAAACATTTATGTTATTTATTACTATTTTGTAAATATAGATAATAAAATCATAAGAAAATGAGCATATATTACTATATACAGTTAAACGTCGATAAAGTAATATTCGATAAAAGTAATAGTCTCGCTAAGATAATAATTTCTTCCGGTCCCAATATGGGTCAATGCACTAAAATAATGTTCGATAAAGTAATAACCTCGTTAAATAAATATTTTTTCTCGGTCCCAAGGTTATTACTTTATCGAGGTTTAACTGTACTACCTCCACTGTCCCATTTAACATGACACGTTTCTTTTCGGTGCGAGAATTAAGAAAGTGGATGATAAAGTATGAGAGATGGATAAATGATAAAGTAAGAGAGAAAAGATAAATGAGTTTGTGAAAAAGTAAATGATAAAGTATGAGAGAGAAACGATAAAGTAAGATAAATAAATGAAAAAGTAGGAGAGAAATAAAAAAGTAAAAGATAATTTAGTAATATTTTTTTAAATTATTCCCTTTTAAGGAAACGGGTCATGTTAAATGGGACGGAGGGATATGTATATGTATATGTATATGTTGTACGTACACAATCATAACCATAACTTCAAATGGTACTCAAAATAAAGGACTGAAAAACTACTGAGGATCGTCCGATAAAATTTACATTAATCCAGATACTGCCCCTACGAAAGGCCATCAAAGGGCCCAATTAGGGACAGGGGCACTACTTTTGGGTGAAGATGATGCAAGATAATGGACATGCTTACAATTAGGGCAAGAGGGTGAAGACCTACTTAGTATCACAAGAAGGTGGCAATTTGAACAAGCCAAAGCCACCATATTGCTTGATGAATCTTCCTTCTCCTCACTATTGTTCCCTATGTTGAGGTCTAGGTCAAGTCTATGCTCCTTCGGCCTTATCCAGCTCTTTCTCGACGTCTTTCGATTCACGTAGTACATTCTTCCAGACTGTAAAATGAATTAATTGTTATCAGTATTGTTACATGTATTCTATTGAGATTTTGTGGTTCTATATGTATAGAACTCATTAGTCTAGTAAATTTTTAAGTTTTTTTATATTAATTAATTAGTAAAAATCAAGATTTTATTTCGGACCTAGTAATGTTACTTTTTTTTTTTTTTTTTTAAATACGGTTGAATTTTCGATTGAGAATCATAGGCCCAATAGTGTGCCCATTAATGTGGCTTCTCTTTGATGGGATATTCTTGTAAGGCTAAAAGGTTGAAAAATATTATAATATATTATATTAATCTCTTATAATATTATAATTAAAAGGTTGAAAATATTATAATATTCTTGTAAGGCTGAAAAGGTTGATGGTATGAAATTATTAATGTCTCTTCATTAATCTCTAATACATTTTTTATAATATAGTTGAATTAATATGCAACTCATAAACCTTTCAATTCAAAATCTTATGCAAATTCTGATTTCATTAAATTCGCTCTATATAGTTTAGTGAGGAAAGGTAAACTAATATATATACTAAAAAAACACAAGAAATAAATTAAGGGAAATTTAATTGATTTACTTGAAGATCAAGACATTGCTCCCAGTCAGACGGCAAAGGATGGTTGAATTGAAGATCAACAGTGCTTGGATGAGCTTCTCCTTTCCATTTTCTCTTCATGGGGAGGCTTGCCTCGCCGGCGCCGCCGTCTCCGCCGCCTGCATATAACCCTCCGGCAAGAGATAGTTGAGTGAATTCCATCGAACAATTTCTTGCTTTACTTAGTTAGCGTGTTAAGGTTGCAAGAAGAGGAGCAGATATAAATGGTAGGGCATGCAAGAGAGAGAGAGAGAGAGAGAGAGAGAGAGAGAGTATGCTTGTAGTGTAAGAGAAATGGATATATATTGATGAAGGCAGACGAAGCATTAAAGGGTGACAAGTAGTCAAGTAGATGACACTTTAATGCCTAAATCCAACAACTGAGTCTCATTTATAACACATTCAGAAATATAAACCTATGAATATATTTATTGTTGCTCTCAACTAATTGTTTAATTTGTGTTATATATATATATATATATATATATATATATATACTTCTTCCATAGCATTTCATTCTTCTAGAAAGCACTAACACTAAAAAAAACATTAATACATCGGGCTCAATCTTCAAAATTGTGCCGAAATTCAATTTTTAGAAATCAAGAATACTCCGTAAAATTTCAAATATATCGTGTCAGGATTTTCACCGCCATCACTATTATATATATGTGTTCGGCGTAGAGTTAATAAAAATGAGTGAAGGTGTGTTAAAGTGGATGGAAACTGTATTAAAGTGGTATGTTTAGATTGATTATGGTCCATAAGTTACTTTCAGTTTTCGAACGAAAACGAGAATATCAAGACAACTGAAAAACGAAATTAAAACAAGAATAGCGCTATAGAAGGAGTATTATTTTAAATTCATTAATATTTTAAATTTAATTATATATAGAACCGACATATTGTTTGTTATATTTTGTAGAAATTATCTATATCATGTTTGTTTTGTATCGTGTCACATATCCGTATCCTAAGAGTATATAATGAACCTTAAGAAAGATTATAGAGTATGCTCAAATATAGTGGCGAAGCATCGAGAAGATCCTAATGACACCATGCAACATTTATTTTGAGAGAGAGAGAGAAGAGAGAGAGAGTTCTCATCATATTTTTGGGGTACTTGAGCATTTATTCCTGACAAATTTTATAGGTGTGGTGCCTACTTAAGAATTCTTGCAATTAATGGAAGCCAAGCTACCACCACCTTCATAACTGCCTTTCATCGTTGAGACGTGATTGCATTTATTAACCCCATTTTAAATTATACACTTAAACATCGATAAAATAATATTCGATAAAGTAATAATCTCATTAAGATAATAATTTCTTCCAGTCCCGATATGGAGCAATACATTAAAATAATATTCGATAAAGTAATAACCTCATTAAATGAATATTTTTCTCGGTCCAAGGTTATTACTTTATCGAAGTTTAACTGTATAAGCGTGACAAAATTGGTCCAAAATAGCTCGACTTGATGGGTTGGCCCGGTCTATCCGTAGGGTTGGGTTGAGTCATGTTCCCCCTCCCATTTATAAAAATGTGTTTCTAAAGATTCTAATATCCTCCTTCGCAATTAATAATTCTCCTAAGTTACTGTGCTCAAAAGAAATGACACAACAATTGTGGGACGGAGGGAGTGATTTACAAAAAATATATAGGGAAAGATGAGATGGGCTTTGATTAAAAACAAATTTATAAGTTGGGCTTGAGTTTATTTTAAAGCCCAATACTTGATTTGATTATTATTTGGGCTTCCAAATATACTAATGAAAATTCTTGTAAGCCCAATAGATGAAGTACATTAATAAGAATTGGGCCTAAATCTAAAGTGGGCCTAATTCATAGGCCCAATCCAATCAATGTGATTTAATTATGATTTCTTTTATTTTTACCAATTCTTCTGACCTTCTCTCTCATTTTTTATTTTATTTTATTCTTTTAGATGTCGATAGTCAATGACATGTTAAATAGCATATCCAGAGAATCAAACGACATTTAGGGCAATAATTGATGTAGCATCAAACTGCGCAGAATGTGAAGAAACATGAACACGAACACGAACACGCTATTTAAATCTTGCTTAGTTTTGATGATGCTAACGAAAGTAGAGGCAAATCCAAAAATATGAATACTGTTGAGAAGGCAAAATCTGCAATTTTAAGAAAAAAAAATCAAATCCAAAAATAATATTTTTTTTCAAAAAAAAATTAAAAATAATATATATAGAACTAGGAACATTATAATCATAAAAGAATAATCAAATCTGATTCCTAATTGAAAACTAAATCTGTTTCTTTGTACTTTGGTTGTTATGTTACACATTGTTCTTATTACATCTAGTAGCTACAAGTTGTATAGTGGATGCCTTGTTTTAATGAGTTTAAATATTCATTATGATTCCTCTTTTATTGTTCATTGTCCGTTCATATTAATTACTATTAAACCTCGATAAAATAATAACTTTGGAACAGGAAAAAAAATTCATTTAACAAAGTTATTACTTTATCGAACATTATTTTATCACATTGACTCATATCGAAACAAAAATAAATTATTATCTCAACGAAATTATTATTCTATCAAATATTACATTATCGAAGTTGAATTGTAGCAATAAAAGAACTTGTTTCTTCTTCTTAAAAGAACCCCACATACTGTACTTATAATTTATTACTTTCTTCCTAATGATTCTTAATCATTAATTTACAATAACAAATAAAGAAAAAGACCATCTTTATGACTTCATTCGTCAAGAGAAAAAGAAGCCTTTATCCTAAAAAGTAGAGAGCATGATTGTGATTTTTTTTTTCATTTTTACAGAAAAATTGAAATTCATACGAGAGAAAAATAAAAAATAAAAATTTGACACAATGACATTTATAAATTTTCACTTGAACATATGATACATTTTTGCCTTTTCTTATTAAAATTTAGTTATTTAATAAATGACAAAATCATAATTTTATTAAAAAAATTAATTTAACGAGTTTAGAACATTTGAGATACACGTAGCTAAATTTAATTTGAAGAGTTTTTAGAGCAACATATTTCAGAAATACAAGATTTTTTTTGAATTCTTCACAATTTCATACCCACATTTTCTTTCCTTTTAAAGAGGAGATTAATTAACTCAATTGATTACATGGCATTAACAAACATTAATGGTATAATATAGTTCCATTATAATATAGTTATGACTTTATGTGAGACCTGTAAGAATCCAGTTAATAATATTTTTATATAAAAAATACTCCCTCCGTCCCGCTTGACTTGTCTTGTTTTCATTTTCGGATTGTCCCACTTAACTTGTCTTGTTTCCTTAAAATGAAAATAATTACTCCCTCCATCTCATTATTTGTGGCTTTATTGATTTCGACACTGGAATTTAGGAAGTGATGTTATGTGGTGTAGATTATTTGACTTTTTTATAATTAATTTTGGCTACACAATCTTTACCTTTTTTAGAAGTGAGACATAAATATTGGGACATCCATTTCGGGAAAGTGAGCCAAAAATAATGGGATGGAGGGAGTAATACAGAAACTCCCACTTTTTCTTTGTGGGACCTAACTTTCTACACACAATCACCTGCTTATTTACACACAATCATCCACTCATCTTAATCTTCATGTCCAAAAGAAACAAGACAAGTCGGGTGAGACGGTAGGAGTAATTTTGTTCGTGAAATTATTTATTTATAGTAAAAAAAATTAGTTTTGCAGTGGGTATGGCTGTGACCCTACACCTAATTAAAATAATTTACATTTCAAATAAGAGTTTTATTTTTATTTAATTTAAATTATTTACTGGTTCAGTTGATTTAACTATCATTTTAAAATTTAAGTTTCCAACTAAAAGACAGCTTATTTCCATTCAACTCGACGAATTTTCTCACGCAGCATCTCTTTTCTCTCTCTCTCCTCTCTATTTCTGTTTCTCTCTCGATCTCGACAGCTATCCACCAACGCCATATCTTCAGATCTCATATACGGCGAAGGAGGCTGTTTGTTTCTCTGGTTTGATACTTCTCTCCGTCTTTAAGGAATTTCTTGAATTGTATTAACTGGATCTTCAATTTTGTGCGTACGGTTCAAGATCTAATTTTCGCCGTTTATGTACACGTGATTCGAAATTCTTCGTATTTTTAATGGTGGTTGATGTTTTAGATCTGAATTGCTGTTTAATTTATGTGGAATGAATCAATTGATTTTTTGGGAATTTCTTGGTGCCTTTCCGTACATTGTTATTCCGTTGTGATTGTTTCTTGCTTTGTTTTGTTCTTTTTTCTTCTCTCATTGATTGATTGTTACATATTGATGGTAGATTTTGTTAGAG
This sequence comes from Lavandula angustifolia, assembly GCA_028984105.1. Lineage (NCBI taxonomy): Eukaryota > Viridiplantae > Streptophyta > Magnoliopsida > Lamiales > Lamiaceae > Lavandula > Lavandula angustifolia. The sequence continues at coordinate 31,669,451 of CM054811.1, forward strand.
AGATAATTTCTTGAGCGGTTTACATTTTGCCGTGCTTTAATTGATACAAATCAAATCATGAATTGCTTGATGATTGTAAAAGTTGCGATTTTGATGCAATGAAGAGAAAACCTGAAACGACAGCTGTGCTGATACCGTTTTCGTTTCGCTGTGCAGGCATTAAATTGACAGCCTTAGCTTATTCGACTTCTCTCAGGCAAGGGTGAAATGAAGAAGGCTTTTGATCAAACTTTCCGCGACATGTGAGTTCCTTTTTTTAAATTAGCTTATTCGACTTCGCAGCCTTGGCTTGTTTGTGCTGCACTTCCATGGATGTCTTCCCACTGTTATTTTGTCTTGGCTTGAAGTTCTTGATTGCCTAAGTAATTACGTGTTAGGAAACAACTAAACTAGTAAATATTATGCTTGAATGATATACTCCCTCCGTCCCGCTTGACTTGTCTTGTCTTGTTTTCCTTTCCGACCCGTCCCGACTTGTCTTGTTTCCAAAAAGGAAAATAATTACTACACAACCAACCACTTTTTTTTTTTTTTGCCTACCTCTTTACACACAATCACTCACTCATCTACACACAGCACCTACTCATCTTAATCTCTGTGCCGAAAAGAAACATGACAAGTCGGGTGGGACGGAGGGAGTATTTAGTTTTTGGCATTCACATATTCTGGCGATTGTTCCATTCCATCTTAATTTTGGTCTGCCGAGCATTTTCTTAGGAATGTTTGTGTCTTGCAGTAAGAGAGGGGTCAACAAGAAAGTTCTTAAAGTTCCTTCGATTGAGCAGAAGGTAATTATCTATATTCCTTTTTCATCGCCGTTTCTCTTTGTGTTTCAAATTTTGGTCATCTTTTAGATAAATTAATGATAATAATAATTTTAAGGCGGGTGAGCTGTTTGTGGTGTTGCTAGTTCTTCTCAGCAGTTTGAAGTTGTGTTGGTGTGTCTTTGCAGGTTCTTGATGCAACGAGCAACGAGCCCTGGGGTCCTCATGGAACCCTTCTTTCAGATATTGCTCAGGCATCTAGAAACTAGTAAGTTCAGACTGACTTCATTTATATAGCACTTTACAAGGGTTGTTTTTCATATATAAGGTATTGAACTTTGCTATTCAACAGTCATGAGTATCAGACGATCATGTCAGTAATATGGAAGCGAATAAACGACACTGGGAAAAATTGGCGGCATGTGTACAAGGTTTGTTTTTTCCTAAATTTTAGAATTCCTTGTAAAGTAACCATTTTAATTTAATCTTTTTGGCATCTTATTATTTACTTTCGTGAGCTCCCCAAGCATCAAATACATAGTCAGGAGATTCTTTTGCTCGTATTTCTGTTTGGGAATATTTTATCTGAAGATAATTAACTTTTTAAGTAGTTGCCATCTTTTATCCATTAAGACGATCTTTTCCTGCTGATTTTATGCAGGCATTGACTATCTTGGAGTACTTGGTAGCCCATGGGACTGAGCGAGTCATCGATGACGTTAGAGAACATGCATACCAAATATCGGTTAGTTTCTTTATTATCTGAATTCTCTTCCTTCAAAGCTCCACATTCAATGTAAGTTGATGAGTGCTCTTTCTTGTAGACATTGTCCGATTTCCAGTATATTGATTCCGGTGGAAGAGACCAGGGTAATAATATTAGGAAGAAATCACAGAGCCTAGTCGTTCTTGTAAATGATAAAGAGAGAATACAGGAAGTCCGTCAGAAGGCTGCTGCCAATAAAGACAAGTAAGTTCAACAAGCTCCATGATTGCATATATCATATGTAACTTATTTTTTATATATTTGGTTTAGTATAATGATTTACTATTCAGTGTCTATTTTCGTTATTAGGCTCTTGGGATTTATAGCTATTATTTTGTTAATGTTTTATGGTTTATTGTTACTTTCTTAGTGATATTGTTTTAATTTTTTTATTCTCATTGTATACGAACAGATTCCGCAGTACTCCTGCGGGTGGCATGTATCGTCCTGGCTCCGGAGGGTATGGAGACAGATATGATGATGATCGATATGATGGCCGATCTGGAAGCCGAGATGATGATAGAAATGGATACGGGAGAGAAAGAGAATGGGGTTCTAGAGATGACGATAGATATGGTCGATATGGAGAATCAAATGGCCGTGATGGGGATAGGTATGGTAGAGATAATGAGGAACGATATGGCCGAGATGGGTACAGGGATGATGACTACCGAGGAAGAAGTCGAAGTGTTGATAACTATAATTACGGGTCAAGAAGTAGAAGTGCTGATCGAGACAGAAATCCTGTAAATGAGGAGGATGACCAATATTCTTCCAGGTTTGGCGAATCTCTAGTGAATCTCTTCATCTTAATTTCCTTGATGAGCATCTTGGTGTTTGTTATAAGCAGTAGTTAATAACGGGAAGTACATTTAGACGTAAAAATAGAGCCTTAATGCAAAGCTGGTATTAACATTCTTCGAGAAATTTGAGGAACTACTTCATTTTGATAATATTGACTGTTAAATTTTCCCTATGCAGAGGAAGTGGTGCAAAAGCTGATGAACACTCTCAAGATGGAAGGTATTTACATTTTTTATAACTTTCGACGTATGTTTCTTATGAAACAATTAACTTAGTAAGTTGTTTATTTTATTTTTTAAATCAGTGGGAAAAAGCCGGAGAGTAGATACTCTGGGCAAAGTGCACCTCCGAGTTATGAGGATGTGGTTGGTGCTACCGATAGTCCTGCGTACAACGAAAGGTATGATTTGCTGTATCCTTTACCAACTACGTTTTAAATTTGTGCATCGGTTCTGATTCGATATTATTAAAAGGGATGGAGAATCTTCACAATCATATGCTCCTAAAGCATCCTCCCCAAAAGATGCTAGCCCAAGCCATACAACTGCAGCTGCTCCACACCCTGTTCCAGCTTCATCCCCTCCTCCGGTTCAGGCTACACCTCAGCATATCGACCAGGAAGTTGGCGGATTTGATGAATTTGATCCGAGGGGTTCGTTTTCAGGTAAAGATGTAGCAATTCTTGGAACTGCAGATCATCATTTGATTTCCTTGTTGAAGGCTCATTCTCCTTTTCTTTAAATATTTGAATAGCTGCCCCTGCCTCATCTAATGGTATTGCCCCTACCACTTCTTCTCTCGAAATGGATTTACTGGGTTCCCTGGCTGAGCCGTTTTCTTCAAACCCACTGGCTCTTGTGCCTGCTAGCCAGCCTTACGCCGCATCTGAAACTAATCCCTCAGCGGGCTTTACTTCTGGACCCACAGCTGTAGCTGCATCTCCACCACCAACGGTTAACAGTCAGGTACTCTTATAATTTTCCCTCAACTAATGACTTGTTTCGTGTACGATCGCTTTCATACTAAGTCTTTATCTCAAATCATAAATGACCGAACATAGAACAAGAAAAAAAAACACCTTTCGCTTTTGAAGAGGGAAAAAAGTAAAAACCACCGTTAGGCTGTTCAAATAGGCCGTTTTCGTAAAGTTGATTGTATTCCTTCTTCTGTTGCAGCCTTTTGATGATCCATTCGGAGATGGTCCGTTCAGAGCAATTACTTCTTCAGATACACCAAACGAACAGCAAATCGATACGTCCTCCAATTCCTTCACTGCAAACACTAGCCAGAGCTTTGAAGTGCCTCAACCGGTTCCTCAAAAGGCAGCAACTGAAGTAGGGAGTACTTTCTATGATGCACCGGATATTCCATCCGGCCCCTTTGGCATGCCTCCCACTTCAACCACACCTTTTACACAACACGAGTCATCAACTCCCAACCATGAAATTGACATATTAGCAGATATACTACCTCCCTCTGCACCTCCAGCTTTTCACACACAAAGTGGTTACCCTGTTCCACCCAACCAACCCGTCCCTCACGGTGGCTTTCCGCCTCAAACCAACCAACCCGCATTCCATCCGTCTCAAAATGCTCACCAGAACGGTTTTCAAGCACAAATGGGTCAACCTGGTTTTCCTACTCAACTTGGCCAAGCAAACTATCCTCAACCAGCAGACTCTCTTTCACATGCAGGCTTTCCTCCTCAAACCATGGCTTTAGCCCTCACTCCTCAAGCCGGTCAAGCACCTCAGCCGGGATTCCACCCTCAAAGTGGTCCTACTTCTATGCAGCAGCAACCAAGTCAGCCACACATGAACTTCTACGGAGCTTACCAACCTCAACCGGTCTCCGCACCCCAAGTAGGTGGGTACATGGTTCCTCATAGCTCCACTGGACTAACTTCTGCAGCCCCTGCAGCTTCACAAAGTTTCGCTGGTCCAGTGTCAGTTACTCAAGCTTCAACCGGTTATGCTGTAGCTCCTAAACCATCCTCGGACAAGTTTGAGACTAAATCCACCGTTTGGGCCGACACTCTAAGTCGCGGACTAGTCAATCTGAACATTTCTGGATGTAAGCTCTTCAAACTTCCTTACTCTAATCTAGTACCCCTCCGGTTCAATTATAAGTGCTCGTTACTTTTAGGCACGTATATGAAGAAAGTTGTGTTTTGCATGTGAAGTAGTGCGACCCATTAGATTAGATTAGATTTAGAGTATTATTTTAAGTATGTGTCACTTTTGGTGGGACGGTCCAAAAAGGAATACGAGCCAATAGCCACCTATTTTATCATCAAATCTAACTTACTACCGCAACCTGTGCAGCAAAAACAAACCCATTGGCTGATATCGGAGTAGATTTCGATGCCATAAACCGGAAGGAGAAAAGGATGGAGAAACAACCAGCAGCATCCACAGCGGCAACATCTACCATCAACATGGGCAAAGCAATGGGGTCCGGTTCTGGCATTGGCCGCGCTGGTGCGGGTGCTCTAAGGCCTCAGCCGAACCCAATGATGAGTCCCGGTATGAACTATGGCATGCCCGGTGCTCCTGGCCGTGGCATGGGCATGAACATGGCCGGAATGGGTGGCTACGGAGGAAGCCAACCTATCGGTAGAGGGATGGGAATGGGAATGAGTATGCCTGGCTCTATGGGTATGGGAATGAACATGGGTATGAATCAAGGGCCTAACATGCAACAGCCTATGGGACCTCCTGGCTCTACCATGGGCTACAATCCTACAATGGGAGGTGGAAATTATAACCAACAGCCATATGGTGGGTATAGATGAGGTTAACCAAACTCCAACTATACATCCATGGTGAAAATTGCTGGTCTTTTTTATAGTGAAAAATGAGTCCCATCTGGTCTTACAAAGAGATATTGGGGAGTTTTTTTTCGCTTGTAATTTTTTATGTTATGTGTGTGTGTATTAATTCTTTTTGGGGCATATTGAGGTGTTATCTTTGTATATTATCAACATTTAGGCTAGCCTTCTCTCTGAGGTTGCCAATGGTTTTTGTTGTGATTCATGTACACCATCTTTATCTTGAAAAAACCCATAATTCTATTTCTCATCATTCTTGGCTTTCATGTCTTGGTTTCTTGCTTGAGATTATGCAAGGTTTTGAAAATTAAATTTGATTTGTATTCGATTCAAATATTATTATTATTTATTTATTTATTGAGCATTCTCTCTATTTCATTATTTTCGTTTGATTTCTTTTAAGCACGGAGACTAAGAAATTTTATTTAAGCATTTAATTTTATGAGTTTTAATTGTATTAAAAAATGATCGCAATATTCGAAGTTATGGTGGTTTTGAATGAATGAGAATTCATTTAAACTTTATAAAAGCTTAATTGAGACAATTGATTGTTTTTTCTATTTTTTTTAATCATAAATTCTAAATTCATTGGATAATTTAATTATGAAAACAAGGTAAATAATGATATAGTTGGAGCATTTTATAACAATTCTTTGTTAGTATCCGGTTTGAAATTGATTCATATTCTATCATTATTCAAATCAAAACTCTTTGATTCGAAATTTAATGAAGAAAATTTGTAGAATAATGAGACTAATATCACTTAGCAATAAATTTCTCTCACAATACAAGCCACATTAAAAAAATTATATATATTTAAATTTTTAATCGAGTATGATTATTATATTTAAATTCGAATATTAAAATTTCTCTAGTTATTTTATTTTCTATATATTTTTGGAGTAAGAAAAAATAAGAAAAATAAAAATTACATTTGAAAAGGAAAACGTAAGAAGAGAAGAGCAACTTAGAAATGATGCACTGCCGCCGCCGGCGACTATAAGGCGGAAAACTCGGAGAGAGAGAGAGAGAGAGAGAGAGAGAGAGAGAGAGAGTCTGCAGTAGAATGAGCAGAAGGGTGCTCAAATCAGTTGTATTTTCTCCAGCACCATTCCTACACTCATTCAAACCCTTCTACCGATTCTTCGCTTCCGACGATAATCTTGAAGGATTAATAGCCGATAATGAAATCGACAACTCCATTAACCCACCTCAACACTCTCCCACCCAGTACCTCACAGCAAAAGATCTTTCATTTCTCGAGGAATCCATTTCCGACGCCAAAGCTGATAACTTTGAGCCGGGTAAGTGCTCAACCGATGCTTTTTCGATAATTAATACAATTAAGAGTTATAATGATGGTTTAGGAGAGGAATCCCAGAAATATCTTAGGAAGTTTAGGGCGAAACTCGACGAGGATTTGGTGGTTAGTGTGTTAAGAAATGTTCAAAATTATGAATTGGGTGTTAAGTTTTTCATGTGGGCTGGGAGGCAAATAGGGTATAGTCATACTGTAGCTGTTTATGATGCTTTGCTTGAGTTGTTAGGCGGCGGTAGGGACGAGAGAGTGGATGATCATTTTCTTCGTGAGATAAGGAAAGATGATGGGGAAGTGTTGGGTAAATTGCTTAATGTGTTTATTAGGAAGTGTTGCAGGAATGGGCAGTGGAATCTGGCTTTGGAGGAGTTGGGGAGGTTGAAAGATTTCGGATATAAGCCGTCTAGAGTGACGTATAATGCGTTGATACGGGTTTTCTTGGATTGTGGTAAGTTGGATACCGCTTTATTGCTTCATAAGGAGATGTTAAATTTGGGGTTTAAAATGGATATGCATATATTGGGTTGCTTTGTGCATTTCTTGTGTAAGATTGGTAAATGGAGAGATGCTTTGAATATGATCGAGACTGAAGAGATTCAGCCTGATACTAAGTTGTATACAAGAATGATAATGGGCTTGTGTGAGGCTTCTCTCTTTGAGGAGGCTATGGAGTTCTTGCATAGGATGAGGGTCGATTCGTGCTTTCCTAATTCGGTGACTTATGAGATTTTGCTTTGTGGGTGTTTGAATAAGGGGAAGTTGGGAAGGTGTAAAAGGGTTTTGAGCATGATGATTGCCGAAGGTTGTTATCCAAGTCCGAAGATTTTCTGTTCTCTTGTCCATGCTTATTGCAAAACGGGGGATTACTCGTATGCCTATAAATTGTTCAAGAAAATGGCGGATTGTGGTTGTAAGCCTGGTTATGTAGTGTACAACATATTGATCGGAAGTATATGTGGTAATGAAAACTTCCCTAGTGGAGACATGTTGGAATTGGCTGAAAAGGCTTATAGTGAAATGCTTGATGCAAGAATAGCATTGAACAGAGTAAACGTCAGCAGTTTTGCTCGTTGTCTTTGTGGGGCGGGTAAGTATGAGAAAGCTTATAGTGTAATCCGTGAAATGATGGGCAACGGGTTCATTCCAGAAGTTGGGACTTACAACAAAGTCATTGGCTTTCTATGTGATGCGTCGAAAGTGGAAAAAGCCCTTTCGCTATTCAGAGAAATGAAGAAGAACGGCATTGCCCCGAATGTTTATACTTACTCCATTATGATCGATAGGTTTTGTAAAGCTGGATTGATAGAGCAGGCGCGTTGCTGGTTTGATGAAATGATGGGAAACGGGTGCACTCCGAATGTGGTCACGTATACTGCGATTATACACGCTTACCTTAAGGTGAGGAAGATATCCGACGCGAATGAGATATTTGAGATGATGCTGGCTCAAGAATGCCACCCAAACGTCGTCACTTTTACCGCGTTAATTGATGGCTACTGCAAAGCGGGAGATATCGAGAAGGCTTGTGCGATATACGAAAGAATGAAAGGAAATTCAAATCCCCATGATGTAGATATGTACTTTAGAATTTCGGGCGATAGTACTAATGAGCCTAATGTTGTTACACATGGAGCTCTGGTCGACGGCTTATGCAAAGTACATCGAGTCAAAGAGGCCCGGAATCTTCTAGATGCTATGAGGGCCGAAGGTTGTGAGCCGAATCATATCGTCTATGATGCCCTTATCGATGGCTTCTGCAAGGTCGGGAAGCTAGACGAAGCACATGAAGTCTTTGCTAAGATGTCCGAATGTGGATACACCGCAAATGTTTACACTTACAGCTCTTTGATCGACCGATTGTTTAAGGATAAACGGTTGGATCTTGCTTTGAAAGTATTGTCGAAAATGTTGGAGCAATCTTGCGTGCCTAACGTTATTACTTATACCGTAATGGTTGATGGTTTGTGTAAAGCTGGGAAGACAGCTGAAGCATATAAGCTTATGTTGATGATGGAGGAAAAGGGTTGTAAGCCTAATGTTGTTACGTATACAGCCATGATCGACGGGTTTGGTCTCGCCGGAGAAGTGGATAAAAGCATTGAAATCTTCCGTGAAATGACGAAAAAGGGATGCGCTCCTAATTATATTACGTATAGGGTGTTAATAAACTGTTGTTGCTCGATTGGGCGTTTGGATGAGGCGTATCGGCTTCTTGATGAGATGAAGCAAACATATTGGCCTACTCATCTGGCAAACTATCAGAAGGTGGTGGAGGGCTTCAGCAAGGAGTTCTTATCGAGTCTTGAATTAGTGGACGAAATTGGTAGTAAGGAATCCGTTCCGCTTATCCCGGTTTACAGAGTCTTGATCGATAGCTTTCAGAAGGCGGGAAGATTGGAAATGGCTTTGCAGCTGCATAAAGAGTTTTCGTCGTTGTCTCCTTCTTCATCGACTCGGAGGAATGTCTCTTCGTCTCTAATCGAGGGCCTCTCTGCTTCGGGTAGAATAGATGAGGCGTTTGAGTTATACGCGGATGTTGTAAGAAATGGCGATGCTCCGGATTTTGGTGTGTTTGTTGGTCTCATCAAGGGGCTTGTAAAGGTGGATAGATGGGAGGATGCAATTATGCTTTCGGAAAGCTTGTGTTATATGGTATGGTGGTTTTCACTACTCTCTCTCTCTCTCTCTCTCTCTTTCTCTCTCTCATGATAATTGTTTTGATTTGTTGATTCTGTGCTGCTTGGTAGAGTTATAATTCATAATAGAAGCATATTGAGTTCTTTTGAAAGGATAAAAGAGGAGATAGTTCCCCTCCCCTGTTTCTCCCCTGTTTCTCCTCTGTTTCTTCCTCTTCCCCTCCCCTGTTTCTCTCTCCCTCTTCCCCTCCTCTATTTCTCTCTCCCTCTCCCCCTCTTCCTCCAGATTGCTTCATTTATGTCTATAAAACTTGAGATACATAAAACAACCATCCGGATTAACGCGCTAACATTCTAATCATGTGCACTGTTTTATAACAGGATATCGAGTGGTTGTCCGATGAGACTACGCGAAAAGAAACCTAGAGCGCCTCCGTGTTCTTACAAATGGACCGGCGAAGCATTCTCTCATCAGCAAACGCGCGATTGCTCGATGTTTCTGGGACGATGGCCTAATACGCACGGCTTTGCATTCTAGGAGAGAATCATCAAATACTCTCTCTTACCACAGCAATCCCATTGCAGTGAGTATTCTTACTCTCCCTCTCATGTGTTTTGTTCTGATCAAATGTTGTTCGTACACCAACTCTTGAATGTCTAATACCTCCTCCGTCCCGCCATTTGTGGCTTACTTTCCCGATTGGAACGCCCCATTAAAAGTGGATCGGACCCAATTTGACAAAAAAATTACTACCTTCTCTTTTAATTTATCCTACTTTATCATCTTCTCTCTCACTATTTCATCCATCTTCTCTCTCCTATTTTACCATCTACTCATCTCTCATACTTTATCATCAATTTTATTATTCCCGTGCCGAAAAGTTTTGAGCCGCTTATAGCAAGACAGATGAAGTACTAACTACTCTCTATGCAGGTCCAAATCTTTCATTCCGAATGTACCCTTAGGGAAGCAGTAGAACTTCCAAAATGCACTCAAAACTGCAATAGCAAGAGCCTGCAGTTAAGTTGTGGCTATGGAGGCAACATCCACACCTTAAACCACGACAAGGATGATCGGTTCGACGACAAAAATCGCATCGAAAAATCGGATCTTGGAATGGAAGCTCTACACAATTTTGGCAGCAATGAAGATGGAAAGTAAGCTTAGGCTACTACTGTCACAGTAAACATGGCTTGTTTATGGTTATGATCCTATTAACTCTTCAATTCATGAGTATATACATATATTTGTTGTTGCTTCGTTGAGTAATACTCCCTCAGTCCCATTGAGTTTGTCTCGCTTCTTTTTCGGCGCGTATATTAAGGAGAATTGTAAGTTGTGAGTGAAGAGGTGGGTCCCGCAAAAAAAGACTGATTAATTGTGTAGAAAAATTGCTATTTTTAAAATGAGATTAAATAAATTATACAACGAAAAACGAAAGTGAGACAAAATGAATGGGAGGGAAGGAGTGAGTAGATTTGAAATCATAGCTTCAAAACATGCATCAGAGCTCTGTCATTTTCTGTAGCAGGGGCCAGAGTGTAATTTTAATAAGTTGAAGGGCTAAACTGCAATATATTTACAATTGATGGGGCAAAACTGAAATTCATCAAATAGTAAGTTAGTTTATTTGAAGTAGTTGAAAGTAAAATACTAACTATACTTACACGCCAAACCAAGAAGTTTCTTCAATCCACTCCGCCCCTTGATCGATAACTCGTTCAGAATCTCTCTCTCTCTCTCTCTCTCTTCTCTCTCATACACGCGCAGACACAATCAAATACACTTCCCCCTTCATTCGTTAGTTTATTTGCTTTGCTTGGCTGTCCGCTTGCCTGTCTTCCCACCCTTACTTTTTCTCCGATCCGCTTTATTCTTACTCCTAATCAAACACAATTCCCCATTTTAACGTACATAATAGCAAAAGATTGGGGATTTATTTATTCTGCGTGGACAGAGTCGCGCACTACACAGAGGGTGATTAAAGGTGTGGAGGAAAAGAAATTGAATTTAAAAATTGGCCCATGAATTTCGGTTGGTTTTTTCTCCTCTTTAATGCCTTCCATTATTTGCAATCCGATTTTGAATCGAATTTGAAAAATTCGATTGTTTCCTCCGGCCTTGGGCGTCTCATTTTCGTCGCCTCGTTGCTTGGTTCTCTGATTTAATTTTTTTCTGCCGTTGTCCATCGCTTGTGACTGTGTTGTAATTGTGTTGGCGATGGACAATGGTAGCTTTAGTCGGCGCGGTTTAGTGGTAAGCCCATCTTTTGGGATCATCAAATGGGGTTTCTACTTTCTAGATTTATGGGATTTTTATTTAATTGTTCTTGGTTTGATGGATTGAGTGGAGTTATGCATTGTTTAGTTGTGTTTGTGGGTTGATTATCTGATGATTGGGAAATGAGCATCCTTCGTTTGCTATTTTAACTTTTGAATTCTACCATGTTGGTTGTTTATGATTTTGTAGTTTGCCATTTCTGTTCTATCACTTGCCTATCTTCAACCACCTGTTCTTTTCGGATTGTTTTTAGTTTTTGATTATTTATTTGTTGTTGGGATTGCTATGGAGCTAAGTGGTGTTGGTGGCCGACTCTAGGGGTAAAGCCGGTGAAGCCACCGCTTTAGGCCCCCGACTGAGAGCAAGGCCCCGTCGAGCATGTGTCTTGAGGGTTAAGGCCTTATATTCTTATATATACTTTTGTTTTGCATTAAAAAGTATTATTGAAAGGAATAGTTAGGTGGTAGAATACTATTTTTTTGCATTTTAGAGGTCTTGAGTTCGAACTCTATTTCTAACAATTTTTTTTCTTTTACGCTGAAAAATATTAGATATGAGAGCTGAAGATTCAAACCCGGGTGACTTAATAAAAATCATTAATATTCTTTCACTAAACCAAAGCAACTCATTGTACTTTTTATGTGACAAAATAATTTTAATATTGCGCTTTAGGCCCCAGAAAACTTTAAGCCGGCCCCGGGTGGGTAGAAAAGTCTTGATTCTCTCTTTTCATGCTTGAATGTATTCAAGGATTGGGAAGAATAATTAGAACATCTTTATTTTGCTAAATGGCAGCTTAATCTTGCCTTAATTACTCAAGAAATGGTTATTAGTGAGGCCTCATGTAATAGCTATTTGTTTTCTTGCTTGAAGCTTCCATAATCTCTATTAAAATTGTTGTACGGAAGGCTCCCGTCCGTCTTGCATAGTTTATTTTGTTTCACAAATTGGTTCTTGTTTTCTAATTGAAGCAATATGTAGTCTGATGGATGGGGCTTTGTAATAATTTCGATACGTAGTGTGGAAGTGTGTCCGTTTGCGTGTGTATATACTATGTTTGGATAAGCGTAACTCATCATTTTATATGTTTTCAACTTCACTATGATGTTAGGCCCACGCACCTCCTCCCGGTTACTTTGTACGCTTGGATAACAGCAGTGCTGAAGACAATCGTCCCGTGAGAAAGATAACAAGGATGCGTAGGTGGCTGTGCTGCACCTGTCAAGTAGAGGAGTCGTATCAACCAGACGAAAATGAGCACCTCAAGAGCCCAAGGAATAATTATGATGGTATGTCTTTCGTTATTTTCTATTGAGTCTATTTATTTCTTTGACATATATAAATTTGAGGGTCGGAAAGTAAAAACTATGGAAATGTGCAGCTATTGCAAAAGGAACTTGATATTTATTTCTTTGTTGTTGGTCTCTTCCATGTTTCCATAGCAATGTCGATACGTAGTGAAAGGAACATTTTTGTTATGTTCTTGTCAACCATGCTCTTTTTATAAGACGAACCTTGTTGTTCCAGCGTATACGGGCATCACAGTCATGATTCATCGTTGAATGAATTCGACGGTTAGTTAGGAAACATTGAGATTGACACATCTTTGAATATATGTCTTCTAATGTAGTACTCCCTTCGTCCCATTTGAAACGACCAGTTTCTTTGCAGCGCGAGAATTAAGAAATTAGATAATAAAGTAAGAGAGAGAAGATGAGTGAGATAGTGAAAGTAGATAATAAAGTAGGAGATAGAAAATGAGTGATTAGAGTAAATCATAAAGTAGGAGATATGATTGTAATTTTTTTGGAGAGTTATTTCTTTTTTCGGAAACGGGTCTTTTTAAATGGGACGTCCCGAAAAAGAAAATGAGTCGTTTCAAATGGGACGGAGGGAATATTAATGATGCGATAAGTTGCACTTTTCGGCATCTGCTTTCCGCCCATACTCGAATTGAACGTTGTTTGGTGATATGCACATCTAGGGCATCAAAGAGGCAACAAGGCATCTCCTCCCGTGAAGACCGAAGTTCAGAAGGCAGTACCTCCTATCGAAGTACTTTCTCTCTCTCTTGAGGAACTGAAAGAGAAAACTGACAATTTCGGGTCAAAGGCACTAATCGGCGAAGGATCATACGGGCGAGTTTACTTTGCGCAATTGAACAATGGGAAAGAGGTCGCTGTCAAGAAGCTCGACGTGTCATCCGAGCCCGATTCAAATGTTGAATTCTTGACTCAGGTTTGCTACATCCGTTAGTGATCGGTAGTTGGTTCTCCGATATAAGCAATTTGTTTTCAATCGTCTATGGTTTCTATATAGGTTTCGATGGTATCGAGATTGAAGCATGAAAATCTCGTCGAATTGCTCGGCTACTGCGTCGATGGCAATCTCCGTGTCTTGGCTTATGAATTCGCCACAATGGGATCTCTTCACGACATTCTACACGGTGTGTAGCTTGTTATCGATTAATCTATTTTACTTGTTCGGGAAACTAAATCACTTTTCATACAGGACGGAAAGGAGTGCAAGGAGCGCAACCTGGGCCCACGCTCGACTGGATGCAACGGGTTAGAATCACTGTCGATGCCGCTAGAGGACTGGAGTATTTGCACGAAAAGGCTCAGAGTACGATAATTCATAGGGACATCCGATCGAGTAACGTCCTTCTTTTCGAAGATTACAAGGCCAAGATTGCGGATTTCAACCTCTCGAATCAAGCTCCGGACATGGCTGCTCGCCTTCATTCGACACGTGTTCTGGGAACTTTCGGCTATCATGCTCCAGAGTAATGCTTCTTACCTTTATCCATGAGAAAGAAAATCACTACTTTTATTGAATGTTTATGCCGAAGAAGTGATATATAGTGAAATTCATTTTCCGATTCTGGCTCGATATGCTGAAGCGTAAACTTCATGCTGTCTATACATGCAATAAACTTCAAGAAATGGCAATCACCATAGACTGAAAATCCTCTTTAATCGATCATAGTGGAAAATTGATTTGATTTTGTGCATTTGGAAATTGGGACATTAGGTATGCGATGACGGGACAGTTGACGCAGAAGAGCGATGTTTATAGCTTTGGCGTTGTTCTGCTTGAGCTTCTGACGGGAAGGAAGCCCGTCGATCATACGATGCCTCGCGGACAGCAGAGTCTTGTTACTTGGGTAAGTCTTCTTCCCCTATGCCTATCTGTAAATTCTTGGTTGTTTTCGGAGTTGTTTATAGTCTGCATTGCATTGTTTTTGTTTTAGGCCACTCCAAGATTGAGTGAGGACAAAGTCAAACAGTGTGTTGATCCGAAACTCAAGGAGTATCCTTCAAAGGGAGTAGCTAAGGTATCTCTCTCTCCCTCCCTCTCCATCTTCCCCTGCTTCTCTCTCCCTCTCCATCTTCTCCCGCTTCTCTCTCCCTCTCCCTCTCCCTCTTCCGCTGCTTCCCTCTCCCTCTCCCTCTCCCTCTCCCTCTCCCTCTCCCTCCTCCCTGCTTCTCTTTTCCTCTCCCTCCTCCCTGCTTCTCTTTTCCTCTCCCTCCTCCCTGTTTCTCTCTCCCCCTCCCTCTTCCCCTGTTTCTCTCTCCTTCTCGCTCTTCCCCTGTTTCTCTCTCCTTCTCGCTCTTCCCCTCCCTCTTCCCCAGTTTCTCTGTCCCTCTTCCCTGTTGCTCTCTCCCCCTCCCTTTTCCCCTGTTTCTCACTCCTTCTCGCTCTTCCCCTCCCTCTCCCTCTTCCCCAGTTTCTCTGTCCCTCTCCCGCTTCCCCTGTTTCTCTCTCCCTCTCCCTCTCCCTCTCCCTCTCCCTCTTCCCCTGTTTCTCTCTCCCCCTCCCTCTTCCCCTGCTTCTCTCTCCTTCTCGCTCTTCCCCTTCCTCTCCCTCTTCCCCAGTTTCTCTGTCCCTCTCCCGCTTCCCCTGTTTCTCTCTCCCTCTCCCTCTTCCCCTGTTTCTATCTCTGTATCCCTCTTCGCCTCCCTCCCTCTCTCTCTCTCTCTCTCTCTCTCTCTCTCTCCCCCCTTTCTCTCTCTATGAAAACAAGCTGAATGTGTTTTTGGTTATGTAGATGGCAGCTGTTGCAGCACTTTGTGTGCAGTATGAGGCGGAGTTCCGCCCAAACATGAGCATCGTCGTCAAGGCTCTGCAGCCGCTCCTGAAGTCCACCGTCCCTCCGCCGGAGGCTTCTTGAATTGGTGGCCGTGGCAGAGATGCATAGTTTGGTTGTGTTATTTGCTCGCTCATAAATTGTGCCTCCTATTTCTTGATTGAGCCTTTTCTTCTCCAAGTTGGGTTGCGTTGTGATTCCATTTCTTTTGTTGGTATTTGATTTATTACAAGTCATCACTTCACTGGATTGAGCAAAAGAAGAATGATTTGTGTTCATCAACTTTGAAGACCATTTCTTCATCTTCTTTGATTGTTTGGATTTTGTTGCTGGATTTGGCTCTGTTCTTGTAAGCAGTTGTAGCTTTCACTTGATCTCAGATTCTTGAGAATTTATCTTCAACTCGTTTATAATACTCTCTCCGTTCCATTCCAATTGTACAATTTTTTTCCGGCACAGAGATTAAGAGGGTTATTCGTAGTGTGTAGAGAGTAACAAAGCAGTGAGGTCTGTTAAATTATAGAGTATTGCTAAATAGTCTAGATTCTTTTTAATGCGGTTATTAAATAGAGTAGTTTATGACTATTGAGTTGGGTAAAGTTGTAGATCCCTCTAAAAAAATGTTTATAATAATTTATTAAAAAAAAAAAAATTGGATAACTTTAATGGGACATATCGAAAATGTATATTGGACTATTTTCAATGGGATGTTGGGGACAATTGGAATGAGATAGTTCGAAAAGAATACGAAACAATTGGAGTGGGATGGAGGATAAAAACGTTGAAGTCTATCGGGTTCTATTACGACTTCATATCGGGGATTTTTGGCTTATGGTCTGATTTTGTGACCGGTACTTTTAGTTGGGACCTATCGGGACTTCTAGCTCCTATATATTGCTTTATAACGGGAACTTTGTGATTGATACTTTTGGTGTGTGACCGAGACTCCTTCCGTCCCAATTGTTTTATTTATTTTATCATTTCGGATCGTTCTAAATATTGTCTAATTTTTTTTTATAGTAAATTATTACACATAATTTTTATGTGAGATCCACAACATTATATCATTCTCCATCCGGTTAATAATTCTCTTTAATACATCACAATCAAATTGGACAAGATAATTAAAATAGAGTATTTATTAATTATATTTCTTTTACCTGCAAAAAAAGTCAAATAATAAAAGTCGATAATATTTTACTCATTTTTCAGTATTGAAAAGAAAAATCAAAAGCCGTTTTCTTGAAAAGAAAATCTGAAACTGTATAAAACCCAATTAACGGCAAAAACTGATTGATTTGATCGCGGATGCTCATGCATATATATATAAATCAAGAAATGCCTGCAAATTCACCATCCATCGTCATTTAGATTTGATGTGCATTACTTTGATTCTCTCTCTCTCTCTCTGAATGGCGTCTGCAACTGTAAGCTCTCCTCTCATGGCGAACTCGCCAACCTACCCCAATCGCAACCACTACGCCCCCGTGCGAGTCTCCGCCCCAGAAATCCAAGAAATCGCCGACAAGCTCCAGCAAATCCACTTCCAAATGAAGCTCAACATCGAAGTGGTCGACGACACCGCGCTGATCGACGCGCCCCTCGTCTCGAAGGGGCGAGAACTCAACCACCGGAAGAGAAACCCTAAACGGAAGGGGCGAAAGCAATTGAAGTTCGAAAAGATCGCAGCTGTGGGCGATCGTATCTCCGGTAAGAAGGCGGCGGTGGCGTACTCGAGGGCGGAGATGTTGGCTCTGAATTCCAAGGGCGTGGAGAGTAAGAAGAAGTGGGCGGAGGTGTACGGCGGCCTTGATGCCTCCGTGGCGGCGGAGTACGACGGACTTGTGTCTTCCCTCGGTGGTTCGAAGAACAACTTCCATCGCCACCCGTTTCTCGAGAAATCTTATAATTTCGGTATGATTTCGAATTATATTTGATTCCCATTTTGTTTTCTTGATTTGGAGTAATGTTTTCTATTGCCTTTTCTTCTTGTTACAACTTCTTTTAATTTCATTTTCTTTATATATATATATATATATATATATATATATATATATATATATAATCATGTCACATGCTACTTCATCATCAAGAAACTTGTGGGCCTTTTTCATTTTTTCATGGAGTTGATTTGATTTTGCTTGATATTCATTTTCTTGCTACTTTAAAATCAAGAAATCTTTGTGGGCCTTTTGATTCTATAATGGAGTTGATTTTATTTTCTTGATGTTTGATTTTATGCATGTGCAGAAGCTCAGCTGCAATGGGAAAAGAAAGCCCTCTGAAAATCTTGGTGCTATGAAGATTAGGGTATTGCCTGTTCTTGATTGGTTTATCTTCTTTGTAATGAAAAATTTAGGATTCTTAACTCCCTAATCTTCTTTCTTAATGTCTAGTGATCAAATATAGAGTCATTATTTGGTTGATCTAGAATGTTCCACACTTCTTGAGTCAATGTAGAAAAATGTCAAATTACGCAGTAAAATTCGAACATGTGATCTTTGAGCATAGAATCCAGACAAGTATACATTATAATTCGCCATCTTTACAACTCCATATACACTCCTAACTATCCAACAACTTCACAAAATCAGTACAATAGAGAACCAATTCAACAATCACACAAACAATAGTGGGCCAAGCAACCTTGCTCCTCTTATTATCATCCCACCATGAATACACTTTCAAGAAGATGAAGACGAGGGTTTTGAGGACGAGTCGAACGGGAGGTGATCCGCGCACGTGAGAACCTCGTGGGGCCCGGCCTTCTCCCGGCCGACGCCCATCAAGTCAAGATAATGTTGGTAGTGGGACACAATGGTGTTCATTTGATCAACATCGCCTTGCCCACACACACTCTCACCATACAAAACGTTCATTGTGGTGCCGAACCCGGGGACCCGTTTGGCCAAAGTGTCGTTCTTCGTGGGCTTCCACGTGCCCACGAAGGCATCGTGTGCGGAAGGCTGGCCCTTCTTGGATGGAGTCATCCATCGGTACATTGCTGCTTGGAAGGCCAGAGTGGCGTTCTGCTCTATGTATTCGGGGTGGTTTAGTAGGTCGGTTTTGAGGCCTTCGCCTACCGCCCCGTAGTTGTAGTTCCTAAATCAACACGACACGAGCAACTCAATATATGCTTGTTCTTGCAAGAAAAGAGAGATGGGTTTAAAGGGATACCAGTAAAGGGGGATGGCTCCACGGCCGTAGTATTGGGCTCCGGGGGAGCAGGGGTAGTCGAATTTGAAGTATTCGTCGCAGTAGTCTTTATCGGGACTCATCTCCTTGTTGTAGCATAGGCCCCATGCTTCTGGTCCTCCGGTGGCCACCCCATAACCACCTGCAATTGGTGAACAGAACAAGCAAGTACAAGAGGGAGACAATTATTGCACTATTGATGAACTCAACAAACAAGATCAAGAGGGAAAATTTTACTGCACAATTGATGAACTCAACAAACAAGATCAAGAGGGAAACAAATCAAACAAATACTGCGATATTCGTGTCAACACAACAAACAAGAACAAGGGGGGAACAAACCAAACGATTGTTGCAATATCGGTGAACGGAACAAACAAGATCAAGAGGGAAACAAACCAAACAAATACTGCGATATTCGTGTCAACACAAAAAACAAGATCAAGGAACAAACCAAACGATTGTTGCAATATCGGTGAACGGAACAAACAAGATCAAGAGGGAAAACCAATCAAATCATTATTGGAGTATTGGTGAACATAACAAACAAGATCCAAGGGGGAACAACCAAACGACTATTGCAATATCGGTGAACACAACAAACAAGATGAAGAGGGAAAACCAATCAAATCATTATTTGAGTATTGGTGAACACAACTAACAAGATCAAGAGGGAAGCAAGATTGGTTGAAGCTGAACTGTAACACCAACTTCTTTATGATTAGCCCTTATTCACACAACACATCTCACATTTCCTACAGCCTTTACAACTATCATACTAAAATCAAACTCAAACTTCAAATTCCAATATTGCGCAGATTATGTTTTTCATCAAAATTTGTCCATTTTAGGAATCTATGATCACCAAAGGTACTAAACCTAGATGTTTTAGATAAGGAGATGGAAATAGATAATACCATAAATCTTCAAATATCATCACACAAACACAAAATCCCATTAAAGTTCAAAGAATTGGATCTTGAAAAATGCTATATCTAGTAAAATATTTCGTCCAAGGAGAGTGTGTAATTTCATGCATAAAAAGAGAATCATACGGAAGAAGACAATAACGATAATCCAAAATGAAAAGCATTAATTGGAAAAGGAAAAAAGGCGGGAAGCTTGCTTACAAGAAGTTTTGGCGCCAACGTGGCCGAGGAAAGCGGCGACCTCCTTCATCTGCGTCTCGGATCCGCCGGTGGTGCCGAAGCCGTGAGGCTGGTAGAGCGCGGCGGCGGTGATGAACGACTTGTAGTCCCAGAACCCCACGGCGTGGGCCACCGGCGAATTCCTCTTCGCGAACAGATCTTCGAACTGATACGTCTGGAAGAAATCGGAGATCGTCTGATTGCAGCAGTACTTCGAAAGCCCCTTACACTCCCAGCCCTGATCGCACACCTTCTCCCCCTTCACCTTCTTCACGATGATTTGCTTCGGCGAGTCGGCCTCCGCCAAAAAAACACACACCACCGCGATTACTAGCAGCGTAATCGCAATACTCATGCTTCGAATCGACGGCATTGCGGTGGAATTGATAGAAAGAGAGAGAGAAAATCGAGATAGGTTGGGAGTAAATCGAGCGAGTGTTGGGGTTTAATAGAGAGATTATTGGATGAGAGAGAAGGAAAGTGAAAGTGGAGCTGAAAATGGAGCTCAGGTGGGAGAATCGATTTCAATGCAAGCAATGTGGGAAGGCTTGATGGAGCAGATGAGAGAGAAACCATCATCGTCCATCTCAAGTTTCTCATTTTCCGTGCTGTTCTTACCTTACGAATTATGACGTCATAACTAACCTTGATTTTATTTTTGCGGTGAGATGTGATCAAGCTTGAAATCAACGGCGGAGATGACGTTGGGTGGCGTAGAAAGAATCTGGATTCGAAATCAAGCAATTACTATGGCCAACGGAAGGTAGAGCTGGACCCCACACAAGTGTATGTGTTGGACCATAAGAAAAAATAAAGTTTTCTACTCTTATTTTAATCAATTCAATTTTAATCAAGTTTTTAAAAATATTCAATTTTGGTTATCTCGTAACATCGTACTTGTAAAATCTTGGGGGTAAATTTAGTACTCTCCGTCCCAATTATCGTGTTCATTTTAATTGTGGCATGATTTTTAAGGGACATTATTAGTTATTTTTAAAGTTAATTTATTAAAAAAATAAAAGTGAATAATATATTTAAGACGATTCGAAATAAAATACAAGACATATTGGGACGGAGCTACTAAGTTTTGCCCCATTGAATAAATCCTTTTTGAAATTTTATTGATTATCTTAATAACTATCAATCTTAAATTATCAAGTTTTTAAAACGTACAAATTTGGTCCGTTTTATAAAATCGACTAAGTTTGTTTGATTTTATCACGTTAAGCTCATAGCAACCCAATGAAACATAACCACATATAATATACAAGATAAACTTAATTGACTATGTAAAATTGGTTAAAATCAAATACTTTTGCAACTTAATAGAAATGTGAATAAAATACAATTAAACACGAATCAATCTAACCGGCTAAAAATATTGTTCTTCCCTTAATCTCGTTAGGATCTTATGATCCATTTTTGAAGGAATGGCATACCACAACATACACATGGCACCATTTAATTAATAGACCTCCATCCCATTTATACTGTTTTATAGACTTTCGACACGGATTTTTAAAAATTTGACTTTTTGTCTAACTATGAAAGTCCGTGTGACTTTTTGTGATTTGTATTACTATTACTCTCTCCGTTCCGCCCAACTTATATTGTACTTCTTCCGTCCCGCTATTTGCGGCTCACCTTCCCCAAAGTAGTGTCCCATTATTTGTTCACACTTTCCTAATTTGATAAAAAATTACTCATACTCTATCATCTTCTCTCTCCTACTTTATCATATTTCTCTCATACTCTCTCATTATCTTATTCATCTTCTCTCTCATACTTTATCTACTCTTTCTCTCTCATACTCTCTCATTATCTTACTCATCTTCTCTCTCATACTTTATCATCTACTCTCTCTCTCTCATACTTTATCATTTACTCTCTTAATTCTCGTGTCGAAAGCAATTGAGCCACAAATAACGGGACGGGGGGAGTATTCATTTTCGGACCGTCCCACCAGACTTGTCTTATTTCCTAAAAAAGAAAAGAATTACTAAAACTTTCACTTTTTACACACAATCACCTACTCCTCTACATACAACCACACACTCACCATAATATCCGTGCCGAAACCAATAAGACAAGTCGGCTGGGATATTTTATTCGAAGAAGGGAGTATTTAACTTCAATCACCTATCAATATTTAATTTTACCATAAAACTTAACTTAGTTGAAACTGTTTCCAAAAATATAAAATATTAACGTATGACTGAATCACATTCTATAACAGGTAGCAAATCCAAATCACTACCTACATTGACAGTTTGACACTAAACTTTCTTGTACTCCAGAATCAGAAGTAGTAAAACAAGTCATATGAATGAGAAAGAAATGGGCAGAAATGTATATGACAAACAAAAGTTCATGTTTAGACTCAAAGGCAACCAAACCATCACCTAACCCCATCTAATTCATACTATGATAGTGTCACATATATAATGTTATAACAAGATTTATGAATTTCGATCGCGTACCAATCGACATAAAAGAAGCTACTGTAGATTATGGTCAGCAGATCAGTCTGTTAAAGATTTATACATGCTGGTTTTCTTGTTCATCTTTCACTTCTACCTGCACAAGCATACCAATAAATTCGAGAATCGGAGAGAAACCATCAATGAAGAGGGTGTGAAGAACTTTAGAAGCAATTAGCATCAGGGGAAATTTGATGTAAAAGATAGCACAATGTCGACAAACAAATAGAGTACGAAAGCAGATAAAAAGTTATGGTTATGAAGATTGAAGTGTGGGTTGACATACCAAACCCAGTGCTTCCACCAGAGGCTGATCAATATCTTGGCCACAAACAGCGATGAATGAGTTTAGTATATGTTCTCTTTGGTCTATGTTTAGGGACTTGTCGAGGCTTCGAGCTACCATTTCCATCTCGGGCTGTAATAACAAATAGAAGAGAATCATAATTATCAGCTCTTGAGATTCTCTACCAACAGAATTGCAGTTCTAGATCAACTAATATGGGGATAGAAATACGTACCGAATTCTGCTCAGGAGGGAAGATCCGATGAATAAGACACACTTTGAATAGCTCGACTAGTCCTTCTGAATGTTTATTTTGGACTTCTAGTGCCTGAAATATGATGGAAATGATAATTAGGCCTTAATAGTTGGAAAATACGAAGGCAATAATTGGATGGCTTCTCCCATCCTTTTAACCCAAATGCAACAAAGGACATTCATTTTATAATGCTATTTCTTGCATGCATCAATATATTCGATTTTTCTCCTCCCAAAAACCATACGGGCGTTTGTCATGAAATAATTTTCGGAAGTTCGCCTTATTTGTAATGAAATATCAAGAGTAAGATTAGTATCTACAAACAAAGACCATATAACACACCCAAGCTTGAAGGATTTTTGACCGTGTGCGTGCAGCGACAGCTGCAGATATTATTCTTGCAGCACGATAACTCTCAAGCCCAAAGTTATCAGAAAGTCCGGCTACGAACTCTCGCACATCCTCACCATTGATCTCAATGGAGGTGCTTACATCTGGTATGCTACACGAAATCAAATCAGTTTTACCAATATGTGAAAGAAAAATCAGTAATTAAGAGAAAGCAGTGTCTTGTGCTAACCTCTCGCAGTAGTCCAGAACAAAGTTAACTGCCACACGATAAAGTGAATCACGTGTATTTGCAGTGCTAATAAAGGCCTTAACTCCATATGTCTTGCATATGTAACGTAACTGTTGCAGATAGATGAACAAGTGAACAATCACTTCAGTAAACATGCACAAAATAAACTTGTATCCACTTCAATATAGCATCCCTATAAATATAAACTAAATATGAGTATCATAGTAAAGTAAATCCATTCTTAATGACCACTAGATACCTAAAAAGAAAATCATCATGATGGAGTGTCCCGAATTGCACAAAGAACCAAATCCACATCAAATGGCAAATACAAATGTGTTGTTATTACGAAAATAAACTTTCAAGAGCCAACAATACATAAAGTGTTATATTTACACGGATTAACATGAAATTACTGACCTGAACTATATCTTTTGTTGAAATGTCCTCCCCACTCATTTTACGGTCCATGATTACTGTACATTGAATTCAAAGGAACAAACATAACAAGATTGGAAAGGGGTTTATATTGGAAACAAATGCAATGCAACAACATTACAAATATCCAATGGAGCCTCTCCATCATAAGTAGAGAGCCTTATTTAAAAGATGATAATAAGTTTGTGCAATCCCTAGTATATCAAGCATTAGACAAAGAAGGTAAACTTTAATACTACATTACTTTTCACCCAACTCAGAGACTAAATGGCACGTAAATAACATTGTTGTAGTTACACATCTCTTTGACTCGAACTACCTGATTCATCGGGCAGTTAGCAGCCGAAAAGAGAGCATCCAAAGTTTTAGCTAAGCTCGGTCATAAATAAAGCAATTACAACTACCTACCTACAAGGAAACAGAAGTGCTTGAAGGCTGGAGCAAAGTGTTATACAAAGATTTACAACCTTTTCCTTTTCAATGGTGTATTACCTATTTGGTTAAGCAATCTGAATCCCAGCATCTGAAATTATCTTCATTCACTATCCAATATACACCTACTTATATTTGATATATGAATCCTCTACCAAGAAGATTAAGTCTAAACATTATAAACATTCAACAACTAGTAAGCAAAGATTACTACTTTCATATAGAACGTAGGTCAAATCAAGCAAATTTGAGGGGAAAATGGATATATAGGATCAACCTTGAATCAACTGGTTAACTAATTTCTGGTATTCCTCCTTGTTGTCGACTTCTAAGGGACCTTGATTCACTAACTGCGGCCACCACCGAGGCAGTTCTTCCTTCCTCCTTCTAGTCGACGAATTTGTTCTATTTACTTTCTTCTGGTAATTATAATTAGCACTATCTGAGCTTAATGGCGTCGATGTACGGCTCGTTGATGGACCACTCTCCCTCTTCGCGACCACCACTTCCCTACCGCCCAAGCTTCTATCCCTCCTGTATATCACTTCTTCGCCGCCAATTTTTCGAACTTTAAACAAACTCCTAACAGCAGCTACGAGTATAAAACTGGAAATCAACAATACGGTTAAAAACTCAATACTTGACCTCCTGCACGAAATCACGACGCCTCCGGTGTCGCCGTCGACGGAGACCACGGTCTTGAGGTCATCGAAGGCTTCGCGACCAAGGCCGATGACCTGATTGAGTTTCGATTCGAGCTTTTGAAGGATACCGGAAGGGGATTTTAGGGTTATTTGGAGAGTGTCGTCGGAGAGCTTGAAGATGGCGGGTGGATTGCTGAGCGAGTGTGGGTGGTCGGGGGAGTACTTGAGGAGGCGGCGGCGGTGGTGACGGCGGGCGGCGCAGGTGACGTCGGCGTGGCGGTAACGACACCGGACTGAGAAAGTGAGGTACATTTGTGGCGGAAGAGAGAGAGAGTGGTAGGTGCTGCTCATCACGTTACATGGGAGGCTTAACGGACCCAGAAAAAAAAACAACAAAAAATAAAATGCAGTTCTATTAATGCAAATCTTACAAAGCCCAAGAAAATTTCTTTTTTAATCATTTTATTTCTTATTCTCTTTTTTTATTTATTTATAACTTTCTATTTTGGTTATTCAGTTAAACTTTGAAAATTAATATTCTATAAACTAATAATATTGTTTAAATAATAATTTTTTTGATACCAACTTGATCGATAAACAAAAAAATGTTTGATAAGATAATAATCTCTTTAAATGAATATTTTTTTATGGTCCAAAAAAGATTTTTAATTATATAAGGTGTTAAATGAATCGAATCAAATTTTACAGTCTTCAATTCGATATTCAAATATTCATACACTTGATATTGGCATTTAATTCGTTTTTAGTTGGGAGTATTATGTAAATAATACAATTGGAATACTTAGTTTGAATTAATTTCGTGTTTGATATTGTTTGAAAACTATTTAATTCAAAATTATATAATAAAAGTCTTAAATAATAATAAGTTAAATGAAAGAAAAATCATATTTAATTGAATCTAGTCTTTCTATATTCAAATATATAATTGATCATGTAATATGAATAATTATTTATTTTTATCATCCACTAAATAGTATACTCACAAATCCTGATTCAGTCGTCTGAACATCAAGTTATATACTCCACTATACAAATAAATCACCGAATATATCAAGATTTTAAATACAAATATGGATTCCCAACATATAATAATCATTCAATTTACAATTGCAACCCTATTTGTAATGGGATTGCATATGCTTTGCCTTGTAATTTCTTGAAGACTCATGTTATTGATTTTTACGACATAGAGTGTATTATTACGCATTAATTTTTAATCGCTTTAAGTTTATAGTGATTCATATGTAGTATCGGTAACCTAACATATTAAAACCAACATTAATTATACTCTCTCCGTCTCATTTAATGTGAAGAAAATGGAAAATAAAGTATGAGAGAGAGTAAATAATAAAATAAGAGAGAGAAGATGAATGAGTTTGTGAAAGAGTAAATGATAAATTATGAGAGAGAAATGAAAAAGTAGGGAGAGAAATAAAAAAGTATTAAAAAATAATTTAGTGCTCCCTCATTCCCAAAATTCTTTTACACTTTATTTTTTGCACGGTTTTTAAGAAGAGTTGTTAATTGCGTGTAGAGTGACATAAAATTATAGGTCCCATAAAAAAGTTGTGTGTAATAATTTACTAAAAAATGAAAGTGGACAAGAATTTTGGGATATAGGGAGTAATATTTTTTAAAATGATTTCATTTTAAGTAAACGTGTCATTTTAAGTAGACGTCCTAAAAAGAAAAATATGTCATTTTAAATGAAACGGAGGGAGTATTATTTAGAGAAGTAAAATAAAATTTAAAAAAAATTCAATTATCTTATTCCATTACATTACAAAAAGGAACATAGTCATATTATAGGAAAAATCAATTTTTATCTAAGGAACATAGTATAGTCATATTTATTTAATAAAATTATTACTTTGTTAAATATCATTTTAATACATTAATTCATATGAGATAAGAAAAAATATAATTTAAATAAAATTATCAGTAATATTATTTTATCGAAGTTTAACGGATATTAGGAGAAATTGCACCGGCACGCACTAATATGATCCTGTGTTGTAATAACTCTGACAACTGGTGAACTTTACTAAACCTATGCACAACGCAGTAAGCTGAATTCAAGCGGCAGGCCAGTCCTACTCAGTCCCATCCATCTTCCAATTGTGGCAAAAAGATGATCGCATCACTGTTCTACCCTCAACCCTCATTCGGAATCCACTGATTCCGTCCCCAAACTCCCATAAAAAACCCCACATTCTTCCCCTAGGGTTTCCTCCTGCTGCTAGACATGGAGTCCGAGGACGATATGCACGATGCTAACGAAGTAGCCTTGGTGGAGGAGGACGACAACTACTACAGCGGCGGCGAGGAGGAAGACGATATGGATGAAGCTGGGGAGGAGTACGAGTACGATTACGCCGATGAGGAGGATGACGACGACGATGCCGCCGATTATGGCTTCAATTCGGATGACGGCGATGACGCGCTCGTCAGTCGATCGCAGGTAAACCGGCGCTTGCGTCTGTTGTCCGATTGTTTTGATGAACTGCCGAGGAGGTATTTTGGGCTGATTAGGTAGCAATTAGGTTTCTGATTGTTCGATTGAGTGTGATTTTTGCTGCTAGTCCAATTTTCATTAGATGGAGAAATTATGTGTGTGTACATTGCAGATGTGAAAGGTGAAATTTTTGATTGTTTTAAGCATAAAGTTGTGAATTTTTCCGGCGGGTTTAGGGCTCGGATTTGCCAATTCCTTTGATCGGATCAGGTGCTGTTATTAGTGGAATGTGATTTTTCATCCTGGTTCTAGAAACAAGAATTCTTAGTTTTAGGCTAGAATCAATTCCTGCTTTACCGTTCGAGTTTCCGTTGTGCAAACACGTATTCATACGTTAATCTTTAACGTTACGGTATTGGATTTGCAAAAGTGAGGGTTAGAGAAGTTCTGCGGTGCTTTATCGAGTTGTTTTTGTTTGAAATGCCCTATTTATGTTTATCTTCTTTCGTCCCACAAAAAAGCTAATTCATTTCGTGTTGCAGAAGAACTATACAATCTTAAAAGAAGAAGATATACAACAACGCCAACAGGAAGACATTACCACAATCTCCACCGTCCTTTCTATTCCAAGGGAGGCAGCATCAATACTATTGCGACGTTATAACTGGTAACCACTTCTATTTTTGCACTTCAAACCAAGTTCTATCCGCGGTTCTGTAAAATTTTTCATTTACTTGACTTCATTCGAGAGTAACTTAATTCATTTTATCTTCACAAAAACAATGCTATCCAACTATCCCTTTACTTGACTGCTTATAATTAGAATAGGTTCTTTTTACTGTATGATCTGATTTGTTAGGAGCGTGAATGACGTGCATGAAGAATGGTTTGGTGAAGAAGAAAACGTCCGTAGAGCTGTTGGCATATTGGAGAAACCATTCGTTAAGCCTCCAAGCGTTAAAGAAGTAAGTTATCAATATAACACTACTCCCACCATATTTATTTTCTTTTCAGAATGCCTTTCCTCATCTTGATGCAATACCTTACTTTACTTAATATCCTAGTAGGTGTCTTGCGGGATCTGTTTTGAGAACTACTCTATCGACAATCTACGATCTGCTGCGTGCTCTCACCTTTTTTGCGACACGTGCTGGAAAGGTTTGTTTTCTATTGCACGCTTCAATTGACTTATTCTTGAAAATACATCAATAGTGGAAAGCTTTTTTTTTATCTGCTTGATTGAATCTACCCTAAAATAAACTTATCTTTTCACGAAGAGAATTTTTTTAGCTAGTTAAATGTAATATATCTATTACCTGTCTGTACTTCTTTTACTTTTTTAGCTTACATAAACACATCCATTAATGATGGTCCTGGATGCTTGGCGCTGAGATGTCCTGATCCGTCTTGCGGTGCTGCTATTGGCCAAGACATGATCGACATGTTGGCTTCTCATGAAGATAAGGAGAAGTACCGCCGCTATCTTCTTAGATCATATGTTGAGGACAATCGTAAGGTAGGCATATCACCTCCTGCTACCCTGCTATTTCTTCGACAGGTTTACGCATGTAATTCGAATCTTACTAGCAGTCTAGCATCATAATTTTGGCGAAAACTCATAGATTGTTGAGAAATTACATCCATGTAAGGCATCATTATGCAAAGTTTATAAATTGTGCAGTCGGTATTTGCTAGAGCTATTTTGCCCTAGTTACTGTCCCATTCACTCAAGAAACTGTATTCACGAGTGTTCATTTTTCCTCGTGTTTGTTTACAGATTAAGTGGTGTCCTGCTCCTGGTTGTGAATCTGCTGTGGAGTTTGTTGTTGGTAGTGGAAGCTACGACGTCACTTGCAGTTGTTCTTATAGCTTCTGTTGGAATGTGAGTTCGGGGTTTGTAAAGTACTTTATTGTCTTGATTTTCTCATGAGGATCGTTAAGTTATGTCTGGTGCTACGATCAGTGTGCCGAGGAAGCTCATCGGCCGGTGGACTGCGAAACTGTGGCAAAGTGGGTTTTGAAAAACAGTGCAGAATCTGAGAACATGAATTGGTACGGTCCCTGTTCATGTAATTGGGGTTTGCATCGTTATGTTTATCTCCAATATTCGTCCTTTCTTACTAGCCTTTATTTGCAGCTTCAATTGTAACTTTATGATTTTTAGTTACAAGATCGAATATACGTCTTTCCTTTGGGTTTTTTAGTTGTGCATTATCTGAATGTGTTGCATTTATCATGCTGATTTGCCGCTTTTAGGATACTGGCCAACTCGAAGCCCTGTCCCAAGTGCAAGCGTCCGATCGAAAAGAACCAAGGCTGCATGCACATGACTTGCACTCCACCGTGCAAATTCGAGTTTTGCTGGTATGCTTTTCTAATGCAAATGTTTCCCTCTCATTGAGTTTCTAATGATTTAATTCAAATCTATATGTAACATTCGTATTTTACTTTCGTGCAGGCTGTGTCTTGGTGTATGGTCAGACCACGGCGAGAGAACTGGAGGTTTTTACGCATGCAACCGTTACGAAGCAGCCAAGCAAGAGGGGGTGGTAAGTTATGTTGCTAGTGTCTTCTGTTCCATGTAACTTTGCTTGTGATCTGATTTCTTTCTTTCGACTGAATCACAAAACGGGTCCAGTATGACGAATCGGAGAGGAGGAGAGAGATGGCCAAGAACTCCTTGGAAAGATACACTCATTATTATGAGCGATGGGCTTCCAACCAATCGGTATGCACGACTACCTCATAACGCCTAATTATATAAAGGGATGTTTTTGTATTTTTTTTAAATGAAAATAATTGTTCGTGCTAATTTTGTGATTATACTGTTTTATCAAGTCATCGTCATATGTGAGCACTATCCAAGTATTATTTTCACTTTTCGATTTCCTGCATAACCTGAAACTTTGAGCAAATTCAATGCAGTCAAGGCAAAAGGCTCTGGCGGATCTGCATCAAATGCAAAGTGTACATGTAAGGCTGTCTTCTTCCTACTGATTTATGTCTTCAAATTATAATCAACGAAATGCCGTGGTCCTCTATCTCTAGTACTCCCTCCGTCCCGTTTGAAACGACCCGTTTCTTTTCGGTGCGGGAATTAATAAAATATATGATAAAGTATGAGAGAGGAGTAGATGATAAAGTAAGAGAGAAGATGAGTAAGATAGTCAGATAGTAAATAATAAAGCAGGAGAGAGAAAATGAGTGATATAATGAGAGTATCTGATAAAGTAGGAGAGAAGATTTTAATTTTTTTGGAAAGTTATTTTCTTTTTCGGAAATGGGTCATTTCAAATGGGACGTCCCGAAAAAGAAAAACAAGTCGTTTCAAATGGGACGGAGGGAGTATTATTCTTTCAAAAAATGTTATTCATGATTATATTTCCCTTCATAAATATGTTCTTTCTGCAATTCGGTTTTAACGTTCGTTCTTCTGTGTCCCCAGCTTGAGAAACTTAGCGAAGTTCAGTCCCAACCCGAGTCACAATTGAAGTTCATAATAGAAGCATGGCAACAGGTAAGCACTGGACAACTACTAACTTGTTGAGGTTTATTGCATTCATCGCAATCTGAATATTGATACCGTGTCGTAATCATGTAGAATAAATGCGATGACACTTAAAATTCCGTTGTTAAAATACAAATATTTCATTATAAGGTGGTAAATGTTTCGAGACTATCTAGTATAGTGACGGACTGATTTCCGTCGTTTTTGCAGATAGTTGAATGCAGGAGGGTTCTAAAGTGGACCTACGCGTACGGATACTATCTACACGAAATCGAGCACACTAAGAAGCGGTTTTTTGAGTATTTGCAAGGTACCGCATATCTCTTATAAATCTCTCTGCATTCTCTGAATGAAAACCTCTGTATTTCTGTTCAATCGAATATGGGAAACGTATAGGCGAGGCGGAAGCCGGTCTGGAGAGGCTTCATCAATGTGCAGAGAAGGAGCTCATGAATTACCTCAACTCCGAGGGCCCATCAAAAGACTTCAATGACTTCCGCACTAAACTCGCCGGTCTAACATGGTAATCTACACTTGCATCGACAAGTAGGGCTGTTAATGAACCGAGCTTTATTCAAATAGCTCGATAAGGCTTAGCTCGAAGTTGAAAATTTCGAGCTCGAGCTAGATAAGGCTCGGCTCGAATTTGAAAATTTCGAGCTTGAGCTCGA
Source organism: Lavandula angustifolia (assembly GCA_028984105.1). Taxonomy (NCBI): domain Eukaryota; kingdom Viridiplantae; phylum Streptophyta; class Magnoliopsida; order Lamiales; family Lamiaceae; genus Lavandula; species Lavandula angustifolia. The sequence goes on from CM054811.1 coordinate 31,701,054, forward strand.
GCCTCATTTGATATCGATTTTTTCGAGTCGAATTCGAATATCTAACTATTCAGCTCGAAAGCTCGGCTCGACTAAATTTATATTATTTAATTATATATATGATTTTAAATTATATATTTATTTGTAAACATAGTATAATATATAATTTATTTTTTAAAATATAATAATTATCGAGCTTTCAGCCGAGCCCAAATACTATAAATCCGAATTGAAAGCTCGTATCGAGTTTGAGCCGTAATTCGAGCTGAGCAATAAATAGCTAATTAAGGCAAGCCTCTGCAAAGCTCAGCTTGGTTCAATAACAGTCCTATCAAGTATCAACAAGCATAAAACCGTCGATGGTCTAAAACACACCGCATCTTACACTATGTTTCTTCGTGTTGTAACAGTGTGACTCGGAACTACTTCGAGAACCTGGTCCGAGCGCTAGAGAACGGCCTCTCAGATGTCGATTCGCAGGCGAGTTGCAACAACGCGGGCTCGAAAAGTGGCGCGGGGACTAGCAAGAGCAAAAGTGGAAGAGGGAAATCTTCGAAGACAGGTACGTCGGTTCGAAACGCGGATGATTCGGGTAATTGGGCGTGCGATAAGTGCACCTACATGAACACGCGGTCTGCAACCGCGTGCCACGTCTGTAGCCACCGCCGTTGAAAACGCGCTTACGAAGGATGATGCGGTTGCTTTTATCTTAGATGTTGTTTTGTACATAGTATGTGTATTATGAAGTTATCTTGCCCAGAATTTGGCCATTGTGAGGAGTTGTTTCATAGATAACATTGAAGAGGAGAGAAATGTGAGGCTGTGTAGACTGGTTCTTGTCAAACTTGGTGTATCCTTGCAATATTTAAGTGTGATTGGTTTTATACTATTCCTACTTCTTTTATTTTTTTTTTTTTTTTTTTGGTAACCTAATGTACGGGGTTGGTATTAGTTACATACTCATTTTCAAAAAACTGATACATTTTTTTTTTTTTTTATTTTTTTATAATATAATATAATTTTTTTTACAGTTAATTAGTTAATTTCATAGTCCCCCTACCTACCCATTACATTTAATTAACTAATTTTATAAAGATCATAATAATATTAAATTAATTACCCAAATTCCCAAACCCCACTGATTTGTAATGGAGGCTAAAGAAATAAAAAAAACCTAAAACGTTTTCCCTGTTTGTAATAATTTACTATATTAGGAAATGGAATGAGAATGGTTGGACAATTCGAAAAGGAAAGAAAAACGAGACATAAAGGGCTGGGGTGATCTTCATATTCAATGGGGTTGGCCCATTGGGCTGGACCAGCCCAAACACTTGGCATCCCTAGATTGGACAACAAATTATATAAACAAGGCTTTTATAGATAGCCCATTGGAAAATGAAAAGAATAAAAATATATATATTTATATAATAACATTCATAATTTGACTAATTTTTTTTGAGTAGGGATGTAATAGTCTGGTTCGGTTCGGTTTAGGTACTAAACCAAATACATTAGAGTGGTTCGGTTTGATTCATTAGTTTACTTGTTTTAAATTTTTTTTAATCATTAAATCCTAATCAAAGAACTCGGACAAACATTAAACTAAAATCAAAAGAATAGTGTTTTTTGTGTGATAATTAAGAATTAGTGTATGAGATGGGGTTTAATTCATGCATGAGAACTCATAGTTGAACTCATGAGATATATTTCTTCTTGATTTAATCATCTAAATTCCCAAATATTCTCATATAAAAAAATAGATAGGTATTAGTACGGTTCGGTTCGAACCGCTCATAACATTTGCATATTTTGAAAATCGGTCCAGCCTTCCCAATTCAACTAGTTGACCAGGGCCCGGTCGTAAATCAGGGATGAGTACATAAAAAACATATTTTGAGGATCGACCGAGTGTGTGCCGGGCTGTTTCTCTAAGCATAGGTTCTATGATAGAACGATCGGAACTTCCTACACTCTATATTTGCATGTGTTTTTTGTTTCATCATATCTCGAACATGATCAAAATTTGTAAAACATCAGAAAATGACATTTTTAATTTGAAAAGTGAGAAAAAAGGGTTATATATTTACCAAAATGACTTTTGTGTTCTTGTTAAGTGACTATTTTCTAATATTACCAAATCAAAATACTGTAATAACAAAACATAATTACCATTACAAACATAATCATCATTAATTACAAACATAATCAAACAAAAATAGGGTAATTAAAGAAAAAACAAACTGAAGAAGAAGAGCAAAACCCGGTACGTGAATGTCTGCAAGCAAACCACCATCAACTTTATCTCCCTCCCTCTCCCCCCTTCCAATTTCTTGTTCCCATGGGATTCTAATCGCCCCACAAACCCACAAAAAAATTCCTCTCGATTTCAGAAGAGGAAGAAAAATATTAAAAAAAAAAAAAAAAACCCTAATCCCATGGGGCCATGCATGTCCGTCAACAGAAAAACTGTCCTAGCGAAGAGGAAGGGCAGACACGGACCCCGCAAACCCGAGCCCCGCCACGACAACGTCCGATCGGGCGGCCGCGAGTTGCGCCAGTCGCGGCCGATCACGGTGCTGCACGATCCGACCGGGAGCGACATATACCAGCGGTATCGGCTCGGGAAGGAATTGGGGAGGGGGGAGTTTGGGATTACCTACGAATGCGTCGACGATCGGACGGGGGAGAGCTTCGCGTGCAAGAAGATATCGAAGAGCAAGCTGAAGACGGACATTGATGTGGAGGATGTGAGGAGGGAGGTGGAGATTATGCGGCATTTGCCGAGAAACCCTAACATCGTGGCCTATAAGGACGTTTATGAGGATAAGGAGGCGATTTATCTCGTGATGGAGCTTTGCGGCGGCGGCGAGTTGTTCGATCGGATCGTGGCGAGGGGGCATTATACGGAGAGGGCGGCGGCGCTTGTGACGAAGACGATTCTCGAAGTTGTTAAGGTGTGCATGTTATGTGTTTGCGTAAATGCCTCTCAGGAGTTATGCTTTTTTGTGATTGTAGTCTTGATTATGCCTGCAAAATGTTTGTACAAATGCCTCTGTGAAGTTATGCTTCTTGTTTGTGATTGTAATCTTGATTATGCATGTAATGTGTTTGTATAAATGCCTCTGTGAAGTTCTGTTTCTTGTTCGTTATTGTAGTCTTGATTATGCTTGCAATGTGTTTGTGTGAATGCCTCTATGAAGTTATATTTCTAATGTGTTTGTATAAATGCCTCTGTGAAGTTATGTTTCTTGTTCATGGCTATAGTCTTGATTATGCCTGCAATGTGTTTGTATAAATGCCTATGAGAAGTTACGTTTCTTGTTCGTTAACGTAGTCTTGATTATGCCTGCAAGGTGTTTGTATAAATGCCTCTGTGAAGTTATGTTTCTTTTCGTTATCGTAGTCTTGATTATGCCTGCAATGTGTTTGTATATATGCCTTTGTGAAGTTATGTTCCATGTTCGTTATCGTAGTCTTGATTATGCCTGCAATGTGTTTGTTGAAATGCCTCACTGAGGTTACGTTTCTTGTTCGTTATCGTAGTCTTGATTATGCAAGGTGTTTGTATAAATGCCTCTCTGAAGTTATGTTCCTTCTTTGTTATCGTAGTCTTGATTATGCCGGCAAGGTGTTCGTATAAATGTCTCTACGAAGACTATGATGTCGTCGTTTTCATTCGTTAGTATTTATGCAGGCTTGTCACGCGCTCATGGTGTTATCCATAGAGATCTCAAGCCGGAGAACTTTCTGTTCGCAAACACCGGTGAAGACTCTCCCTTAAAAGCCATAGATTTCGGCCTCTCCATCTTCTTCGAACCCGGTGAGTTTTCTTCTTATTCATTCATTAGGGAAGGAGATAAAGAACCTAAATTGGGGTTATCTGCTAAAAACTACGGTAAAGCGGTTTATGAATGTTTTCGCAGTGGACTTGATTTTATCAAAGATGATGAGAACGTGAATACCGCTTTGTTTTACTCCCTCCGTCCCATTGGAAACGACGCGTTTCCAATGGGCGCGGGAATTAAGAAAGTAGATAAAGTAGGTGAGATAAATGATAAAGTAGGTGAGAGAAATGATAAAATATGATAAAGTAGGTGAGAGAAATGATAAAGTAGGTGAGAGAAAATAATTAATATAATGAAAGTAGATAAAGTAGGTGAGAGAAATGATAAAATATGATAAAGTTATTTATTTTTTTGGAAACGTGTCGTTTTCAGTGGGACGACCCGAAAAGGAAAACGTGTCGTTTCCAGTGGGACGGAGGGAGTACTTTTCTTGCATAAAATATTAAGTATTTCTTACCATTTTTAACGGTGCATGATATTACGCGCTCAATATTCACTCACCATGTTACTCTGTCTATAAAATGACGCTAAGAAAGACGAACAAGTCGTTTTCTATTTCTCAATCTTTCTGACTTGCTCCTATGGAACCAAGGTCGAAAAGATTGAAAAAATAAGTCATTCACAACCACTGATGAAGGATTCCTCGAAAAGTTAAGGATTAATAATCTTTTTTAGAAATCGAACTTGATTTTCTTTCATAAATACTTTCTAGTTTCTCGTTGCTTGTTTCAAGTATTAGGTTAAAAATTACGCAATGTAGTTATTTAACTATTGCCCTAATTCGTAGCCGACAAATTAACTTCAAATTTGGGGTCCTATTCTTTTCGACGTTTAAGGTATTCTAGACATTTTACACCAGACAAAAATCGATAAAATCTTGCAAAATCGCGCTACTCTTTTGCCTTTTCTCCCTTCACTAACTCTTTCTACATTTTCTTGAATTGATCATGCAATCATAACTTTGGTTAATTACTATTCAGGCCAAAGATTTACTGAAATTGTTGGGAGCCCCTATTACATGGCACCTGAGGTCCTTAGGCGCAATTATGGACCAGAAGTTGATGTGTGGAGTACTGGTGTTATCCTCTACATTCTCCTATGTGGTGTTCCTCCTTTTTGGGCAGGTTAATTAATTATTTACATACAGTTAAACCTCGATAAAGTAATGTTCGATAGAGTATTATTTCATTTAGATAATAATTTTTTTGGTTCTGACTTGGGTTAATAGACTAAAATAATGCTCGATAAAGTAAATATCTTGTTAAACGAGTATTTTTCCGATGTTAATACTTTAAAAAGGTTTATTTGTGATCTTTAATTTTTTTTTTTTTTAACTTTTATTAATCATTATTTAGATTATTGTATTGAATAAAGTTATGAATTAGTGCAGAAACTGAAGAAGGAATAGCACAAGCAATTGTGTACGGGAAGATAGATTTCAAAAGGGATCCATGGCCTAAAGTTAGTGAGGATGCCAAGAAGCTTGTCAAGGGTATGCTCGACCATAACCCTCACAGCCGTCTCACCGTCGACGAAGTCCTCAGTAAGTGATCTCTAATCCGTCGCCATATTCTTACCGACAGAACTCAAGTCTGTTGGTAACATATTAGGGAACGTCATTTTAGCGGAATTCCATCGGTAAATTGTTAAACCGACGGACTTTAAGGACTTACCGATTGAAAATAAATAAATAAATAAAAATAAACTTTTATTTTGTGGTGGCATTACTAATAGGTGGGTGATATTATGTTGTGTAGATAGCCCATGGATACAAAATCCAGACAAAGTCTCGAACGTTCCTCTTGGAGAAGGTGTAAGAACGAGAATCAAGCAATTTTCTTTGCTCAACAAATTCAAGAAAAGAGTCCTAAGAGTAAGTTTAATTTAATTTCTCCTCAAATTTGATCAGTAAACTTATTACTCCATTCGTCCCATAGAAAGTGTCTCCTTTATATTGGGCACGAAGATTAAGAAAATGAGATCGTGTGGTGTATGTTATTTGACTTTTTGGCTTGTTAATTTTGGTCCACATATTGTTTGTCTTTTTTAGAAACAAGACATTTTCTATGGAACAGCTCGAAAAGGAAAACAACACACTTTTTATGGGACGGAGAGAGTAATTAATATGTTGTTTTTTTTTTTTTTTTTTTTTTGCGATTTTGAAAATTGATAGGTGGTGGCGGAAAATTTGCCGGATGACCAAGTAGATGCTATCAAAGAAATGTTCCAAATGATGGACACAGATAAAGATGGGCACCTAAGTTTCCAAGAACTCAAAGATGGCTTGGTCATGATCGGGCAGCCCGTGCCCGATCACGACGTTCAAATACTGCTCGAAGCTGTAAGTCTCGTGTCAAAACAATCTAGGAAATGAGTCTTAATATCCACTATTTAATACGCTTATTTGTTTATTCAAGGGTTGGTTTGGGGCCGCTACTAATCGTGCATAATTCTAATTTTTTTTCCTTTTTTTTTTTTAAATTTTATATTGTGCCCTCCTTAATATCTAATCCTTAGCATGCAACTCGATATACTTTTAGAATGTTTTATCCATGGCGGGACTAAATTGTCCGGAATTCTAACTCTCGATTTAATGCTTGACTTGTCTTGTTTTCCTTTCCGAACCGTTCCACCCGACTTGTCTTTTTTCCAAAAACAGGGAAAATAGTTATTACACAAACTCACACTTTTTCTTTGTGGGGCCAACCTCTTTACACGCAATCACCTACTCATCTACACACAACTATTCACTCATCTTAATCTTCTTGCCGAAAAGAAACAAGACAAGTCAGGCTGGACGGAGGGAATATATATTTTACTCTCTTTTTAAATTATTTTTTTTTTTTTGCGTATTTTGCCCTCTATAATTTATAATCTTCGATCCGGTGTATTTAGGCCGATGCTGATGGGAACGGGATGCTAAATTGTGAAGAGTTCGTGACTCTAGCCGTGCATATGAGAAGGATAAATAACGAAGAACTTCTTCGAGTAGCGTTTGCGTATTTCGACAAGGATGAGAGTGGTTACATTGAGTTTGAGGAGTTGCAAGAGGCTTTGTTAGATGATCACTTTGGTCCGGCCAACGAGCAAGTCATACACGACATTATTTACGATGCTGATCTCGATAAGGTACGTATATACTTTCGTGACAACTATAACTTTTTTTTTTAAAATAACACTATATGATCAGTTGAAACTGTAACTTTAACCACATTTAAATATGATCAACTATTGAAATTCATTGCTTTATCAATAAAATTACGTATTTGCCCTTTTGCGTAGGACGGGCGGATCAGTTACGCGGAGTTCAAGGCGATGATGACGACGGGGATGGATTGGAAGATGGGATCTCGACAATACTCGAGGGCTATGCTTAATGCTCTTAGTGTCAAACTCTTTCATCAAGACAAAGATTAAATACTTTCTCTTTTTTCTTTTCTTTTTTTTCGCAGTTAATATGTCGGGTAAGTTTAGCAAGGGATCTTCTATCCCATTGTGTGTCCCACTACATGTCTCATTCTTAAAGTTGATTAGTAACTCCGTACGGAGTTACTTCAATGGGACATGTAGTGGGACATAGAGTGGGATAGAAGATACGGACTGGGTAAATTTGGTCTTAATTTGCCCAACTTTGGAGTACTTGATTTACGGATTTGTATCCTATCAATTTTTTCTAGGTCGAAATATCCAAATTGGATACTTCTAAAAGAGGAAAGAGAAAAAATGTATTATTTATTTTTTATTTCTTTAATGCTGGCTGAAGTAAAGAGCTCTTTTTCAATATAGACAATTTACTGCGTTATACTCCTCCGTCCCATTATTTATGTCCCATTGGGACTGAACACGGTAATTAAGATAGTGGAGGTGTGTAAAAATATAAAGGGGTGAGGTCCACTTGCTTAGATTGATTGTGGTTCACGCATTTATTTCCTTATTTGGTATGAGACATAAATAATGGGACAACCAAAAAAGGAAAGTGGGACATTAATAATGGGACGAAGGGAGTATTTTCCAAGTCTTGATTTATGATTTATGAGTATAAATAAATAAATTATGCAAATATAGTTGGAAAGTAATGATACTAGCCAATCAAAATCAAGTATTTGATTTTTAGTGATGATTTGTTCATTCCTTTCTTCACACATTTTTATCTTTCCACCCGAAATGGCAAAATTCTCATTTTCTCTCTCTCTCTCCCTCACTAAAACTCCGAACTCAATACAAATAAAAAAAATTAAGTGAAAAATAATCGATCAACAAATTCTTGAAAAAAATAAATAAATTCTCAACGATCTAAAAATGACCCTTCAATTAAAAATTGGATGGTGATTAAATAGTTGATGGGCCCTGTTTAGTTAAGCCCGATGGATCATTCGTTGCAGTCTTTTTTGTTTCATAATGGGCCCTACTCTAAAGCAAATCGACCTAAATGGTTAATTATTTTATTTCTTATATATTTATTTTATTATTTATTATTAGATTAATTTACAAAAGTCAATTGTCAAAATAACACTTTCTAAAAAATTAATTCTCAAACTAACACTCTTTAAAAAATAATTCTCAAATTAGCTCTCTTTTTGTCACCTATACATTTATTTATCAAATGAATATCTACATAAAAAATAATTTATATTTTTTAAGTTAATTTTACTATACTAGCATTTTGAGGAATAAGAAAATAATATTTATTAAGATAATACGAAAATATTACTATAAATTAGATAAGATATATATATTTTTATTGGTTTTATTTAAAAAATATGGAAAAAATTTATTTCCGACCTAATCGCAACAATTATATTTCTTTTTATTTTTTTACTTATTCTGTAACTATAATAATAAAAAATGTTTACTTTTTTATATAAAAAAGTAAAAATATTTTTTTTTGTTTGAAATAAAATTAACTATACAAGGAAATAAATAAAAAAAGCTAACAAATATATTTATTTTTTATTTGAAAATAAGATTTTATTACAACAAAGTATATTTTTTATCGTAATTTAATAATGCAAAAAATAAAAAATATTGTCCATATAGATATTTATTTACTAAGGAAATGCTAGTTTGAGAATTATTTTTGAAATGATGTTATTTTAGGAACAATTTTTTTATTAGGAAATGTTATTTTGTCAATTCACTCCTTTAAGATAATAGTGGCTAGAAAACTCATGTATTTATCCGAAATTACTAATTTTATACATCCCAACAACTTAAACAAACTTTAGACTTACTAAATATTACTCCAAGAGTATGACTTATGACCATCTAGAGATCATAATAGTATATGTATTTTTTTAATCATTACTCCCTCCGTCCATAGATTTAGTCCTTTTTTTTCCGATGCGGTTTTTAAGGAGAATTGTTGATATGTGTAGAGTTGAATAAAGTTGCAAGTTCCTCAAAAAAAAAGTTTGTAATAATTTTCCAAAAGAGGAAACTGGACTATTTCAATTGGACAGCCTGAAAATGAATACTGAACTAAATCTATGGGACGGAGGGATTACAATTTAGCGGGACGGAGATAACACATTACGGTTAGAAAATCAATTAAAACTACAAGATTAGAAACCCATTCTTGGACTAAGAACTCTGTAGAGTCATCTTGATTCTTGGACCCAAAAACCATTACAAGGATCAACAAACAAAGCTAGAAACATAAAATCATTACATCATCGGATTAATTCATATTCAACATCCTAGCACACAGAAATCTTCACCATGAAGATGATGAAAAACAATGATTGGAAACCCTAATTCAAATAATACAAGTGGACTGGCTTGAGAGTGTTTACCTTGTCAACTGCTTAGCTCAAGACTTCTCTTTCCCTCTCCAAATTGCTAACACTTCATCTGTTCTGAATCTCTGGGTGAATGTCGTCTCCTCAAACGGAGTGGATTCGCCGTGAGCGTATGCAAGGAGGCCAGTATATGCAATCATCGCCCCGTTATCGATGCAGTACCGGTCATCAGTTGCGAATAGCTTCCCTCCCCTTTCCGAACACATAACGCGCATCATCTCCTGCAACCGTTCGTTGCATCCCACACCGCCAACAATTAGCACATCCTTCGTGTCGCAGTGCGCCATTGCCCGCTCCGTGATCTCCACGAGCATTGCAAACAAAGTTTCCTGAGAAATTTTCCGAAAACACAATCAAGACTTTTCTTCTCGGCAATAGATACTCCCTCCATCCCATCAGAAACCACACGTTTCTTTTGGGCACGGGAATCAAGAAGTGGTGTTATACGGTGTAGATTGTTTGATTTTTTTAGTAGTTAAATGTGGTTCACACAATCTTTCCCATTTTAGGAAACGTGTCATTCGTAGTGGGACGTCTCAGTAAGGCAAACGTGTCATTTCTAGTGGGACGGAGTGAGTATTAGTGTACCTACTAAGGCTCGATTTACCTGCAAAGAGTAACATAAGTCTGCAGGAGTGCATTCTTCATTTTTAAGTTTCTCTTTCGCTGTGTCTTCGATATAACTCAATATCCCACTAAAAGAAACATCCATTCCTTTCACAGCATACGGAAGCTCTATATACTTTTCTCCCTTCTTTGCAAGCTGGTAGGAAAATCAACAGAATTAGGTACGACTAACTAGTAGTTACTTTCGTATCATATGCAACCATGTCGATTTCAAATCTACAACCCCAAAAAAGCATGCTGAAATGTCTTCAAGCCAAATACCAATTACATCACTTAGACTGTTAGACATATGCAATAAACAAGATCGTGCCTACAAGGTATGTTAATTTTTCGATTTCGAATCTACAAATCAAAAAGAGCATGCATCTTCGAAATGTCTACAAGCCGAACACCAACTACATCACTTATAGAATCGCAATAAACAAGATTGCGCCTACAAGGTATGTTAATTTTTCGATTTCGAATCTACAAATCAAAAAGAGCATGCATCTTCGAAATGTCTACAAGCCGAATACGAATTACATAATTTAGAGGATTGCATTAAACAAGATTGCGCCTACAAGGTATGTTAATTTTTCGATTTCGAATCTACAAACCAAAAAGAGCATGCATCTTGGAAATGTCTACAAGCCGAATACCAACTACATCACTTATAGAATTGCAATAAACAAGATTAAGCCTACAAATTAAGTTTTTCTTTCCACTTCAAGTTTACAAGCCAAGAAAAGTATGCATCTTGCAAATGTTTATGATCTAAATACTGATCAGATTCCATGAACTGGCTTCTCAATGATCATAATCAAGGTACCTGTTCAATGTTGTATCCGGGACTCGGGTCATTGGACAGATTAAGAACCCTAGCAAATCTGTCCAAGCAATTCCCAACTGCAATATCTATTGTCTCTCCAAAAATCCGATACCTCCCCTCGCTGTAGGCGATAACCTGAGTATTTCCCCCACTCACATACAACACAACTGGATCATCTGCTCCAGTCACAGTCCTCCCCATTTCAATATGTGCCACACAGTGATTAACTCCAACAATTGGCTTCTTCCAAAGCTGTGATAAGATTCGAACCACTACAGCTGATACCTACAAGGAAACACATAATTTCAACCCTATTACTCCATAGCAGTCAATCAATTAATCCAATTGGGGATAAATAAATTCATGAGAAACTCAATTCGTACTTGGAGAGGGGCGCCCATGCCCGGGCCCTTGGTATAGCAGAGGCAATCGACTTCCGCCGGCGTAATCTTCGCCTCATCCATGGCCGATTTGAGGAGCGGCAGCACGTGCTGGAGGTGGTGCTGGGCTGTTTCGCGGGGGAGAAAGCCTTGCCCCGGCGGCGTGATGTAGGTATGGCGAGGGTTCGAGAGGATGGTGCCATCTAGCGCCACCACTCCGACGGCGATCTTGTTGGCGGAGCCCTCGAACCCTATCGCTATTAACCGTTTCTTCTCCGCCATAACCGCCGGCTTTTCTGATAGTGTGTGAGGGCGGGGATTTAGGGTTTTTGACTTTTGAGACTAACAATGTACAACTCCATAAAGCGCGCTATATTATCCGATATAGATCAATGCACTAAAATAATGTTCGATAAAATAATAATTTTGTTAAATAAATATTTTTTCTGGTCCCAATATTATTATTTTATCGAGGGTTAACTGTATTTAAAAAACAAATATCGAAAAAAAACATTTTTAATTAGGTAAATGGATTAAACTCTTTTTTACGTTTTGTCCTTTGAAATATGAATATATCCATTTTACCTTCGGAATTTTTATTTTGGTGAGCTTTGATCCTTAAATACGAAAATATGTAATTTAAACTCGAAACATCTGATTTATTGTAGATAAATAAAATCTTAGCAAGGTAAATTATGATTTTATATGTAAAGTAGGGATAATTTTTATCATGTAGTATGACAAAACTAATACTCCGTCCCATTTACAGTGAGACATTTTTCTTACTGGGACATCCCAATAGAAATGACACATTTCTTAAAATAATAAAAATTGTGTGGATCATATTTAACTATCAAAAAGTCAAACAATCTACACCACATAATACTATTGGCTTAAATCTCGTACCGAAAAAAATGCGTCATTTTAAATGGGACGAAATGAATAGTTCATACAATAAATCTCACAAAACTAATAACCCAGGGTGACATTACTCATAAATTTAAATATATTTACTTAAAATTTATTTTTTATAATAAATTAGATAATTTAGAAAGTTAATTATATTTTAATTACATATTTTATAACCCAGGGTGACATTACTCATAAATTTACATATATTTACTTAAAATTTATTTTTTATAATAAATTAGATAATATAAATTTACATATATTTACTTAATTTTTTTTATAATAAATTAGATAATTTAGAGAGTTTATTATATTTTAATTACATATTTTATAGTTTAAGAGGCGAATTGTACATGTTCTTACAACATGTGATTTTTTAATCGATCTTTTTGGGATGTCATATAGCAGGAGTTTGATGAGATAAAAAGAAACATTTAGTTGATCTTATAAAAATAAAAATACGTCTCCTATTCCATTCATTTTGTCTTGCGTTTTATTTAAAATTTGATAATTTTTCTACATATAATTAATACTCTTTTTTATGGGACTTATTTCTTCACAATTTCACTCGCAATTAATCACTCTTTTTAATATACATATTGAAAAGAAATGAGACAAACTCAATAAGATGATGGAATACTACCTTCGTCCAATTGATAATGATCATTTTTCTTTTCAATTTGTCCATTTGAAATGATCATTTCCAAAAAAGACAAAAAAAATATTACATTCTCTTATATTTTATTATTTCTCACATACTTTATCATTTACTCTCTCACCATCTCACTCATCTTCTCTCTTATTTTATATCACTTACTCTATTTTCTTAATTCATGTGCCGGAAAGCCAATGAATCATTATTAATGAGACAGAGAGAGTAAGAGTCATTATCAATGGGACGGAGAGAGTATTATTTTTAGAATTTAGTGAGTTAAAACTTTAAAGTAATCATGATTCATGGTTAACATTATAAATAAATACTCCATCCATCCCGTTTTTTTGCTCTTTATCGTTTTCGCACAAAAATTAAAGAGAGTAGATGATAAAAGTATGAAGAGAGAATAGATGATAAAAGTATGATAGAAGATGAGTAAGATAATGTGGAGTATGAGAGAAATGATGATTTTTTAAATTAGGAGAATGTAATAAAGTAGGGAATCATGATTCATGGTTAACATTATAAATAAATAAAAAATCTTGAGTCAATTTAAATGACTTTTTTCCTACAAAAATCTAGAAGGTTGTTTTCCGGTTTTTTCTTTTCTTTTTTCGATTACTATTAATAAACCCTGTCGGTCGGAAGCTGTAGTTCTTTCCTACTCAATCCGGAAGTCCTCATTCTTCAACTACCCAAACTCCATTAACTCACCGAATCTCATTCAATTTTGTTCAAACACAGAATTCAATCGTCAAATTCTCTGCTTTCCGAGGAATCACATCATCTTGTTTATCGAGGATCGCGGTTCTTCACGACGGTAATTCAACTTCCGCTTTCTGGTTAAATTCAGCAGAGTTTGCGAAATCTCGGGAGTACGATTCTGTTTACGTTCATAATCAATTCATCAAATTCTTCGCTCCAAAGATTGATTTTGCTACGCATAAGAATCATACGGTATAGATTTCGTCTTCTCGAAAGTTCAATTTGGTGAATTTGGGTGAAATCGGTGTAAATGGGGAAACCCTTATTTTACGAGATTTGGGAAAAACCAGCCACGAGCTGCGTAATCGCAGTCTGCAGTTTAATTTGGTTCTACATTCAGAAAAGGGGGATTGATTATTCACACGTAGGCTTAAGTTACGATACTGCATTAGATGGCCATCATTGGAGGATAATAACATCCGCATTCTCACACATAAGCATTCTCCACCTTGTCTTCAACATGAGTGCACTTTGGAGCCTCGGTGTTATCGAGCAGCTGCTCGGAGTCGAATACTATCTTCATTACACGATGCTGTTGGTCGTTTTCTCCGGTTTGCTCGTTATCGGAATGTACCATCTCTTGATCTCGAAGTTCAAGATCGATTACTTCAAGAGAGTGACTGCTGTAGGTTACTCTTGCGTCGTGTTCGGGTGGATGACTATACTGTCAACGAAGCAACCCTCTACCAAGCTTGAGCTTTTCGGGTTTTTGTCGCTTCCCGTTAGCTTTGCGCCGTTTGAGTCGTTGATATTTACGTCTATTATTGTCCCGCAAGCGAGTTTTATCGGTCATTTGTCTGGGATTGTGGTTGGGTATGCCATTGCTTGGGGTTTGATACATGGGATGAACAATTACTGGGCCGTGTCTATGTTGGGGTGGATTGTTCTTGTCTTTGTTTTTAGCTTGAAGAAGTCCGGTACGTATGATTTCAGCTTTCTTGAGATAGAATCAGTGACGGATCCTTCTTTGCCATCGGTTCGATTTCTTTCTTCTGGAAATGGGAGAGCCCTGCAGATGAGTGCTATTGATGTTGGTCAAAATCTTGTGTAGCTTATTATACGAAACTAAGGTTTGTTTCTAATTCTCCCTATGATCTTAATCATCTTCATATGCAGCGGCCATTTGTATTCTTGTATGCTTAATTATTATGTTCAGCAGTTGTAACTATTGGGATAGATAAATGAGATTGATGGTCTGTTTTGGGATTTCAAGCACGTTTTTTTCGCATTTTTACCGGGTAGTAAGTGGAAGAAGTAAAGCCCTACTAGCTGAGCTTTTTATACTGTACTCAAAACATGAATTTAGGATTGGATTCTGCTCTTTTTGTGCTAGGAGGACAGTGTAAAGTTAAATGGCTATTGAGATTATGTAGAGACTAGAGAGTCATGTCAATTCTTGTTCAAGAAAAAAAGTAAAATCAACCATTATTCAAGTACTAAACATTGGATTCACAACAATTCTATCCTAATCATATATGCAATATACATGTATATATATATATATATATATATATAGAGAGAGAGAGAGAGAGATGGATATTCCTAAACAGACTTAACAAAATCGAGCTACGAGGCAACCGGAAGAGAACTTACGTACCTCCGGATTTTCAACTTCACCTCTACAACTTGCTGCAGCTTAATGATCTTGCAGCTAATGGAGCAGCAATTGGCGCGGCTGGAACTGGTCCGGCTTATGCTGTCGAAACTGGGACTGTAACGGTGGAGCAGCATGATTGTTGGTGTGAAATTGTTGGTTAGCTCCAAAGGTCGTAGGCATGTTATGCATCAAAGGTGGGCCATTTGGACCAGCCTGACCTGTAAGTACCTTCAGATGCTGGATCTCTTCCTTCAGTGCATCGCTTAGAGCTGTGAAACAGAGTATGCATCAATCTGCTGCTTCTTAACATAACCCTAAATCTTATTACACTTCATCCAGCTGGGATTATCATCAATCTTGTTTCTTGCCTAAGTAGTAATGGATTAGTTTCTTACCATCTTGCAAGTGTACTTGCTGTTCGATATTCTGCAAATGTAGTTTGAGTTCAATGTTTTCAGATGCAAGACCCGTTGTTTCCCTCTGTAGTGGAAAGGAAAGGAAAAGGGTCAATAGCAAAAAAGCCATAAAAGAAGAATCATATGCCAAAATAGTACTCCCTCCGTCCCGTTTGAAACGATCCGTTTATTTTCGGTGCGAGAATTAAGAAAGTGGATGATAAAGTATAATAGAGAAGTACTAGATGATAAAGTGAGGGAGAGAAAATGAGTGAGATAGCGAGAGAGTAGATAATAAAGTACGAGAGATAAAACGAGTAATATAATGAAAATAGATGATAATATAGGAGAGATAAATGATAAAGTAGAAGAGAAGATTACTAATTTTTTTTTAGAAAGTTATTTTCTTTTTCGAAACGGATCGTTTCAAAAGGAATGTTCCGAAAAGGAAAACTCATCGTTTCAAATGGGGCGGAGGGAGTACAAATTAAAACACACAAGGATTAATAGGCTTTAGATGACCTGCAATAAATTCAACTGCAAAGACAAGGATGTCTTTTCTGTCTGCATAGTCTGGACTTTACCCTGAAGCTCATTGATATAACTCATCTTCCTCTCCTTTGACCTTGCAGCTGATTGCCTATTTGCCCAGATTCTGTTCTTGCACATAAACAAACAACTTAGCATTGCATTCTTCAGTCTTTCACACATCTTCTTGAACAAGAATGAGATAAAAACAAGTAACCTTTTAGCACGCTTTGGATCAGAAAGAGCAAGCTCAGCGAGATTGGCAGCAGACATAGGCCCCTTAGACTCATCCGGAGACGGACTATCCGAACCCGGCTCGAGCATATCGGTTTTCATGGAAGTAACTGAAAGAGAGGACTGGCTATGCTGAAGCCTACTTCTTGGCTTCTTACCAGAAGTGGACAGTTCTTCCACAGCCAATGCAGAACCCTCAGATGCCTTGTAAAGCCCATCTGATCCACCTACAACATCTACATCACTATCGAAGCTAATCTCATTCAGAAGGTTAAGAATATCGGAATGAGTGCGCCTATGACTCGAATTGTCAAGGCTAGAATCAATTGGCTTCTTTTGATCCTGATTTGAAGATGTTGGTAGTAGCTCAGGCTTCGGGATATTGGGCGAATCCATCAATTGAATCTGCAACATGTAAAAGCTAACATTCAACCTCATTATCCACAATTTTCCAACAAATTGAAGGTTGAAATTGCTGTTTAAAACATAGTCATGCCAGAACGGTGTATCATTCAAACCTAGAGACACAAATTGAAGGTAAATTCTGCGCAAAATTCAAATCTAGAACCTCTGGAGTTGTAAGCCCTAGGGCGATTCACATACGGAAATTGCAGAAGATCAACGGCGAACGCTAAGTAATGATTTCATCATAAAATTCGCAAGCTAGATTTCAAATTTCAAATGCTGAATCGGAATATTTGGATCTGCGGTAAAAACCAGACGAAATTGATGGAAAATTGCAAACCCTAGAAATGCGAACAACGAGAATTTTGCTTACGGATCAAAATTGTTCCTCCTTCCTTTCGATCTTTGACGGAATTGGATCTCTTAATAGACGAATTCGAGAATCGGATCTCAAAATCGAGATTTGGAGCTCCAAAGAGACGATGGATGCATGCACATGTAAAGTATATGCGTGTATATTCACACGTGCACACAGGGAGGGATCAGAGATGGAGAGATGAAGATCAGTTTGCGCGCGGGGTGCGAAATGCTGAAGGAACGGATTATATATGTGTGCAGGAGATGACGTGTCGTCTGTAGACTGATTATGGATCCGAGTCTCATTCTTTGTCCCACTTAGATCGCCACATCTCTCTCTCCATTCACAAAGAGGGAAACAAGCCAGTGGATTACTTAGCCCGTCAGGGGTATCAAGCAGCAGAGTTTACAGAGATTACTTAGCCACATCTCGACTCTTCGATAGCATTGATTTTTTGTAGTCTTTTCGTTTTTATGATGGATAGGGAGAAAAAGGAAGTGTGTATTTTATTTTATTTCATTCTTCTTTTTTATTAATTTCGTATTTTTTCTTATTCCTTATTTATTTTCTTATTCCTTATTTATTAAATCGTTTTTTTCCTTTTTAATCGTTTTTTTCCTTTTCTTTTTATTAATTGTTTGTTGAACAAATACATGAGTTGGGTAATTAATAATTATCTAATACATCATTTATTTTATTTTTTTTTATTTCAGTTATTTTTATTTAAATTTTATCAGTTTTATAGTAGAAGTGGAATGTCCATGTTTTGAAAATATTGATTTTTTTCTTTATTTTTTTGGTTGTATTTTTGTAAATTTTTTTTTGTTGGATGCTCGATGGATCGGTTGGATCTTTCTTTCGTTTCGGTTTCGCCCTCCTTGAGATTAAGGTTCTTTCTTTTTAAGTGGTTATTGTGATTCATGATGTTTTAGACTTCTTTGCTAGTTTTGTCATTTGTTTAGGCCTTTTCGTATTGTTTTTTGTTTGGTTGTTCTTTTCGGGAAATGTTCGTTTTTTACCTTTCCTCATGTTGTACTTTTGATCTTTATGATCCTCTCTCTTCATTATCCATCTTATTATTATGTTGAAAAGATTTTTATTTTTCAAGTCTTAATTAAGAAATTTTATTGTAGTATTATAATACAAGCCATTTTATGTTCTTTTAAGATAATGTTTTTCTATTTTAGTAGGAGTATCTATTTTATCATTTTTTGATCGTGTGTAATATGAATGTGTCTGTGTCATTTATTGGTCCATAATGGGAACAATTGTCCTTTCATCATGCGACAAAAAGTGTATTCACACCACGTGTCTCTTTTTCAATCACTTGAGGACTAAACACCATAAATTAAGTGAGAAAAAAAGATTTTATTTTTTCAAGTCTAAATCATGATGATATCTTAGTATAGTAGTACAAGTTATTTAATGTTCTAAGATAGAATTTCGATTTTGATCTAGTAATGTGGCATCTATCCATTTTTCTTCCATATAATATTGGTACGTCTTTCTAGTCGTGTAATGTGAGTAGGGGTGTAATGGTCCGGTTCGATTCGATTTTTCGTGCATTTTAAGAACCAAATCAAATACATAGAAGTGGTTCGATTTGGTTCAGTTCGAAGAGCATTTAATATCCGAAATCGAACTGAACCGAACCGTTTATGACGGTTCAGTCTATTGGTTCACATGTTTTTTTTATATATTTTAAATCCCAAAACAATCGAATAACTCACCGAAGATTAAACTAAAAATAAAAGAATTGGTGTTATTGCATGAAAATTAAGCACTAGTGTATGAGATTGTGATTAATTCTTGCATGAGAACTCATAATTATAGAGATGCTACTCGTAGGGTTACTACTCGTTTTTCTTCCCCTTGTGTACATATATTCGGTTAATCTTGACTCAAATTATATCATAAATTATTTTTTTTTTGATCTAATTATCTAAATTCATCAATCTTCTCATTTAGGAAAAAAAATAAAAAATAAAATAAAGAGAATCGGTTCGGTTCGAACCACTCATAAGTATTCGGAACCGCGAACCGAACCATTTCTAATCTATTTCTAAAAATATAAATTGAATCAAACCATGAAAAAGAACCGAACCATACTTTTTGGTTCAGTTTTGGTTCGAGCCCATCGGTTTCGTGATTCGGTGCGGGACCACTTACACCCCTAAATGTGAGCAATCGTCCATTTATGTAATCAAGTGTCCCTTTTTCGATCACTTGAAATGTTACCAATAACACTTATAAACTGCTAACGCGACATTGTACACGGGAAATTAGGCGACAAAAAGGAGCATGTGAAGTATACTCTCCTCTGAATAACAAAGAATGAACGTTTTTAAAACTTGTAGGAACACAAACGACCTAGGCCAAATTATAGGGATCAAAACGAGTATTGCGGGACCAAAAACGAAATTTTCTCAAAAAAAAGAAAAAGAAAAAAAAGGAAAGCACCCCACCAAAAAAATGAAATCTTGAAATTCTTATCAATGGCTGCTTCATTTCAACTAGCTAGCATTCCTCAATCTCTACCTCTTTATATACATCAATTACCTAACATATATAAGCTTCTTTCACTGCCCTACCTTCTTTCTTTCACTTCTGCTGTTGGAGATGACTGGCCAAGCGCTGCAGCTGCAGATTCCACATGAGTAAGAAGATACTCATAGATCTTCTTCCTTATCCGATCGATCGTCTCCATCGGTATCTTAGCTCCTGCTTCCTCATCCTTGCTTGATCCAATCTCATCCAACCAGTCATTCACACTCTTGAGCTGGCTCAACATCCCAGCCACCTGGTCATTATCCGATAGAGAAGACGTATCGACGTCCGAATCCAAGAATCCCTCCATGAATCTCAAGAACCATTCTTGAGACTCGATCTGCAGCTTTGTCGATAGCTCGGAAGCTTCCTCCAAACCGCCCCCTTTAGCCCACTCCACCGGCGGCGAACTTCTTGCGCTAGCGGCATCACTTGGCTTGCGCGGGTTCTTGGCCGAAGCCTTCGGGTTTGCTGTTTTACGGGGTTTTGAACCGGGCTTTGGAGGTGGATTCTTGGTAGAATCGTCGAGGATGATAACGGGTTGGTGAAAAGTTTTTGTCTTGGCGAGTTGGGGAGGAGTTGAGGGTGGAATTTGGCTTGGTTTGGTGTATAGTGTGAAGGGAGAGAGATTGGTGGCTAATGCTGAGTTAACCCACGAAGCGGCGAGTTTACGCCTCTCGGATGTGAGTTTCACTGCTTCTTGAAATGGGGTTTCTTCATTGTGTGAAAAATCAAGAGAGAGAGTTTTGGAGAGAGAGTCTGCAAGGAGGTGTGTTTTGCTTAAACTCGAATGGAGATGTAGGAATTGCTCCACTGCAGGCTGTGGGTTGTCCTCTTTAGCACAAGAACTCAACTCAGAATAAGTACTGCCATGTAAATCAATTAAGAGAACAGATTCAAAGTGTTGTAGTTGCAAATGTTGTTAAGCTAAATCACTACATGTTCATCACATAAGCGCGTTATCACGTGTTCAGGTGAAATTGCATAGCGTGCTCATTTTTTGTAAGTAAATTTTGCACGAAATACCCTACGTTCATTTTTTTGTACGTACAAAAGGGCAAAAATGTAAGTTTCTCACGTGGGTATTTCGTGGTATTTGGTAGAAAAAATAAATGAAAACCGTCGTAGTTTTAGGCAATTTCACCTGAACAAAAGGTAGTTTTATGGGCTTTACGACGTTATGACCAAAGAAACGCAGTTCAAGCAGCTAAGCCATCAAAAGCTTTAAAAACCAATGAAAATCTTTCAGCAAGAACAGTCTAAAATTGATAAATTTCCGATCTTTTCGATTGAGAGTTACCTTAAGCATTGAAGAAGCGTCTCGGAAATTGAAGCCTCTTGAATTGCTTCTGTTGCTGCAATTTGTGCTGAATCCCTATGCTTCAAGACTTCCTATTATTGAACACAAAGAGTTAGAGTCTCCCTTCAAGGCAATATTGAAGCACAAAAGATTTTGTACCTTCCCAAGCTTCGCGAGAGAGGATGGCAAGGAGGCCCACGAAACGCTTGCATCCGTAACTCGCCTATTACTAACCGAAACCTTGACCAAGTTTCCGGGAAGCCCGTTACTAGCAGCCTCTCCGGATGGCTTCTTTTGTAGTCGTGCGGATGCTTTAACATTATCGGGTGCATCTCCGTTAACGGAAGCTTTCTTGGTAGATGCATTAGCCTTACCTTCCTCTTTGGTAGCTTTTGAAGGTGTTGTTTTGGTTTCTTCTTTAGATGGCAAACTCTCACTCACTGATTTTCTTGGTGCCTGCACAGTTAAGATAATAATACGGATACCGTAACGAAACCGGATGAAATAGACTTTTAACAAGAAACACCAATACATTCATATTAGCTGCATTTGTACATAACATGGAGAATCCAATGCATATGAACAGCTTCTCTAAGAACTACTCCCTCCGTTCCATAGATTTAGTCCAGTATACCTTTTCGGGCTATCTCATTGAAACAGTCCAGTACAAACACTTTTTTCGGGGGACCCATAACTTTATAAAACTCTACACACATCAACTCCTCTCCCTAAAAACCGTGCCGAAAGAAAGTGGGCTAAATCTATGGAAGGGAGGGAGTATTAATTAGCCATATGTTTCTAATTAATTGCAATGATTGTAACCAACATCGGCCTCCAATCTTTATTATCAATAAAATCTCTACATTTTAAAGAAAAGAGGGATCCCAATAGCTGCATATGCACATAACATGGAGAATCAATGCATATAAATGAGCTTTTCCTAATCACTATTAAGGCCATATGTTTCTAATCAATGGCAATGATTGAATCCAATAAACCTAAAAGTGGCTTCCAATCTTTACTATCAATAAAATCTCTACAACACATTATTAAGAAAATAGGCATCATGAGAGAGAGAGAAGGCTTACAGAGTTACTTCTTATCTCTTGCTTTAGTTCATTCCTAACAACCTTCAATCTTGAGCTTTCTCCATTCTTCCCATCCATATTCCCCTCCCAATTCCTTCTCAATGCTTTACTCCCCAACTCAACTTCTTGAACTTCATTCTTCATTGCCTTCTTCCCACTCAAACTCACACGAACCGGGCTAGGCTTTTCTTTAGAACCCGAAACAACACTTCCCTTTTCCAACCTCTCCAACTTCTCCACCCCATTAACCTTCCCCTGCTGCTTAACCCCTTTCGAAAACTTCCCAAATGACGTAGGCAACGAATAACAACTACTAGGAGACGAAGGAATCGACCTTGAACCCGATTTCCCAACACATTCCTTCTTCACATCCACAGACAAAGCCAACTTCAGCTGAGACTTTGATCTACTCAACCTAATAGCCTTCCCATCTACTCTACCCTCCTTCAAACTATCCTTACTCGAATTCGACACTAACACACTCTTATCTACCTTCAAATCGGAAAACACGTCACCATTATTATTCAAGAACCCTAAAGAATCAGTAGCAACTATATCCTCCGGTGTGCCTACACAAGGGTGTCGACCCGGGACCGGCCTAACGCCTATCAAAACCGGAACAGGGGAGGAACCCTCGAGCCTCTCAACATGTATAAACTGGCCCAATTGAATCTTATCACTAAGAATTAAGTCATCATGCTCATCTGGTAAAGATACATAAGTGGCGTGTGAAGAATCGGATACCTTGAGGTAAAACCCTTGGTTTGGGAACAACTCACCGCCGGCCAAAGAAGGAACAATGCTGACCACTTGCAAGAGAGATGAACGGTGCTCACCGGCTACCTTCACATTTGTGTTCATGTGCTGCAGTAGCTTTAGCAAAACCCCTGGGACTAAAGCTGCCATCTTTACACACCCTTTTCATCCAAGATTCTCAAGGAAACAAATTCTTGAAAAGGGTCATTAGAATTGGTTCGGATAGGAATTAAGAATTAACACTGCATCAAAAATTGCAAGGGGAGTATAGAAAAATCAGACAAAAGGTTGCCATTTTTCCTCACTTCTTGAAAAAACCCTTTACGCATTCAAGATTCTTAACCAACTCGAAAAAAAAAAAAATAAAAAAAAAGAATGAATTCTTGAAAGGGTTAACGCCACATTAAGAAGTGCATATGAACACGAGACAAAAATGGGAAAATTACAGAAGGAAACAGATCAGCCAACTGGGGAGTGATTCTTGATTCTTGAACATGAGCTGGAAATATACCTAATAATGCATTGCTGCTGAAATTGGCATGTGAAATAATAACAGAAAAAGGAAACAAAATGCACTACTTTCAAGGAGGAGGGATTCAAAGATTCAAGCTTTGGGGATGAGACAGCAAGCTCGAAAGTTGGGAGGAGGAGTTTGAAGAGGCAAATTCGGTCTAATATATTTTTGGTCAAAATTTAAAGGATTTTCTGGAAAGCCCAAATTAATTAATGCAAGCAAGTGATGGGTACATCTGAACAAAGACCAATTAAAAATTACGTTGTGCACACTAAAAGTAGCGGCCGCACACCAAAGGTAGCGGCCGCGGGTTCTCGTAAAAAAAGTATTCCCACTACATGAATATGTGTATTTAATGTGCAGTAAAATCCAGATGGGTGAAAAGGCAAGACTTTTTTATTACCAAATTATTAGTAAGATGGATGAGAGAGAGATTGGCATGTGTCCAAAGTTTGGTTTCTGAACATGGGAGGAGGGCCATGAAAATTGGAAGATGATTGTTTGTGTGAAAGAGTCAAAAGAGTAATAGAAGGGGAAAGAAAGTATATTATTGATGCCAGAACAAATCAAGAAAAAGAGCACTCCATGATTGATTTCACACACTCAGTTTTTTCCTATCTGATTGGAGAGCCTGACATACAACTCATGCAGCACACTCATTATGTGTATACATGGGTTGATCCAAAAATATGAATTACGGGATAAAATCTACAATTTCAACCCAAAAATATGAATTACGGGATGAAATCTACAATTTTAAAATAAATAGAGCGAAATCAAAAACTTTGGAGACAAGATAATATTTCCTCCCTCTTGCTATTCTTGTTTTAGTGGTGTTCAGCGCGAAATTTAAGAAAGTGGGTTCATTGTTTAATTGATTGTTATACATGAGTTATTTTCCTTTTTCGAATGAATACAAGAATATTGAGACAAATTGAAAAAGAAAACTAAGACAGAAATAACATGACGGATAAAATATTATTTTTATAAAAAGTCACACTAAAAAATTGAAATTTGATACGATTTGAATCTGTATATATATAGATCATTTATTGGATAAATAATTTGTTTATTCAGAAAAAAGGTGGATGTAGACTCTAGTCTATGGGAATATCAACCAATCGATTGTGTTGTTCTTGTTCCTTTTTGTAGTCCTTTCTTGCAATTTGTGATGTGGGTATATTTGATATTTAAGTATTTGTATTTTGGCCCCATCTATATTCGATTTGCCCAATTGAGTTTGATGCAAATGTCGTTTTCACCCTGATAAACACATTATATAAGACCTTTTTTTTTTGGATTCATTGAAATTATTTAACATGTAAAACTCTTCGTGAATCGTGACACTTGCGGAAAACATAAATAAAAATGTTGCAATAAAATTAATTATAAGATTAGCTTGTCCATTTGTGGCGTGACATGTTCATAAAATGGTTGCATGTGCATGGAGATGCCATGTCGGTTACATCTTAATATGTTGAGATAGAGAGAGGGAGAGAGAGAGAGAGAATTTATTGATAAGTAAAATGTATTATTTGAAATGGTATTCCATTCGTTTCGTTATTACTGTTTTATTTTCTTTTCTGTATGGAGATTAAGAAATTTTGTTCATGTATGTATTTTATGAGTTTTAGCCGTATTAAGAAATAGATAGAGTTTACGAAGAGTGATTGTAAAAATAAATGAAAATTCATCCAAAATTTTGCAAAGCATAGTTGAGACAGTCGATTTTTTTATATTGTAATTAAAGAAATAATCTAAAATTTATAAAAAAAATAAAAATCATAAATGTTTGAGTTCGGAGCGAAACGAGATCGTCTGAGAGATATTTTAGGAGAGAGAGAATAAGTGTGGAGGTGAGTAGTGAGTAAAGAGTAGTCCATTTTATTTTTTGTTTAAGAGTAAATTTTTTGTCATTTTAGGAAAGATAACAATAATAGCGGGACAACACGATTAGGAAAGTAGGACACTAATAGCAGGACGAATTAAGTACTTCCTCCGTCCCATTTAATATGACACGTTTTCATTTTCGGGACGTCCCACTTAAAAAGACACGTTTCCTTAAAAGGAAATAACTTTAAAAAATATTATTAAATTATCTCTTACTCCCTCCGTCCCATTATTTATGTCCCATTGGGACTGGACACGGTAATTAAGATAGTGGAGGTAAAGGTGTAAAGTTGTGGTGTAAAAGTATAAAGGGGTGGGTCCACTTGCTTAGATTGATTGTGGTCCACTCATTTATTTCTTTATTTGGTATGAGACATAAATAATGGGACAACCAAAAAAGGCAAGTGGGACATTAATAATGGGACGGAGGGAGTACTTTTTTATTTCTCTCTCCTACTTTTTTATATATTTATATTATTTTATAATTTATCTCTCCTACTTTATCATTTAATCTCTCACAAACTCATTTATTTCTCTCTCTTTCTTTATCATTTATCCCTCTCTCATACTTTATCATTCACTTTCTTAATTCTCGTGCCGAAAAAAAACGTGTCATGTTAAATTGGATTGAGGGAGTATTATTTTGTTGTTCCAGATTTGGTTTATGGGCCTAACCCACAAGATGTATGATAGATTATGGGCCTAAGCCCAATAGATGTTAATTTTAAAGCAAATTAATTGGATCAAGGAGTCAGCCCATTAGGGTTTAAACGCCATCGTATAAACCCCGCAGTTCATATTTATCGTTATCCTAGGGTTTGGAGTTCGCCGGTTCGTCTTGCACATCAGCGATCTAATCTCCGTTTGCCAAAATGGTAAGCTGCCTACATGATTTTGAAATCGCAATCAAGCGCTTGAACTTTGTGGTGTACGGTTACGTTTGTTGATTTGTTTTACTGCTTTAATTTCTGCGATTATTTTTATTGTGAATTCAAGCTTCTCGAACATGAATATCGCGATGTATCGATTTGTGTTAATTACTGTTGCTATCTTCGTTTCCGCAAGTGGAAGTAATGTGCTTATCAATTCCTTATGTGAATAAGTACGTGTAGATTTGTGTGTTTAGGCTGTCATTATCTTTAGGATTCCAGATGTGTACTGCCTGGTTAGGATCTAGGAAGAGTGGAATTCATGTACTGTCACGATTATCTAAATTCTTATTTAGTTTGGCTTAATGCCATCATAATTTGGTAAATGAGACCTGGTGATTGAGTCAAATTACTGATCGAGTCGAATTACGTAATCCGATGCTTCCGCACCGCTCTTTTTCATGTCAGTTTGTGGTTTTCGAACTTGATAATAATTTTAGAATGTCTTTGATATGTTAAAAGATTGCGATTGTAACCACTAGTTTGAATCTCTCTCATGTTTGGAAGCTTAGTTGCTGTAAAACCATTTCTAAATTCACTTTCTTTATGTTAAAATCGGGGCCAACTATGCGGTGTTGCTATCTATTTCTAATTGCTTGTGTGGACTTAGGAGTCATAATCGGGTTTATCGATTAGGTTTGCATTCTCATTATTGGAAAACTTTTGTGTAAATTCTTATAGTTGGTTTGGTGCAGCCGAAGCAGATTCATGAGATAAAGGACTTCCTTCTGACTGCCAGAAGGAAGGATGCTCGTTCCGTGAAGATCAAGAGGAGCAAAGATGCCGTGAAGTTCAAGGTTAGGTGCTCGAAGTATCTGTACACACTCTGCGTCTTTGATACGGAGAAGGCTGACAAATTGAAGCAGTCCCTTCCACCTGGTATGTTTTCCTTTATGAGTAAACTTCTTTTACTTGTTTGCTTATCATCTTGCTAGTATAATTTGAGCCTATAGTGAATCTCGGTCCGTATCAACTTGCTTCCTTTTGTCGTTTAGTTTAGTTCTCGTGCAAGAATGGACTTATTGTAAGTAAATATCCTTTAATAGACATTGGATTATATATGCTTATCACGTGTTGGATAAACTAGGTTATATAGTTATTGATGCACATTGGTTTTGTGTAAATCTTGTTTTTTCTATTACAAGATTAAGGAACAATGTCTGCCTTAGAAATTTGATAATACATTGGAAATTATTGGGTACTCACTCTTTTCCACTCATCTTGCAACATTTTCCTTTTCGGGTTATTTCACTCATCTTGCAACGTTTCCTAAAATAGAAAAAAGTGAGTGGACCACAATCATCCTAAACAAGTGGATCCCATTATCTTTTACTTTACACCACTACTTTACACCTTTATCACACTATCTTAAAATCCGTACTCAATCTCAAATGTTGCAAGATGAGTGGGACGGAGGGAGTATTATTTTTATTTTTAGCCTCCCTAATCTTGACATTTTGTTTTTTAGAGCCCCCTCCCCCAGTTGGATGCTAAAGAATTAATTTAGGCAATCTCTCTTTCTTTTTTCTTTCAGGTTTGAGTGTGCAAGATCTTTGAGTCGGAATTCATCGCCTTGAAATTTTGGTTGTTTTTGTTTCTCTGTTGAAAGATTTCTCTAATGAAATTTTGGTCATGTTTTTAGAGTAAAACAGATTACAGACTTCTTATGATTGTCTTCTTCTTGAATCTTTCGTCATGATCAAAGCTACATAGGTCTAATTGATTACACTGGGCAATATGCCTTGTTAAGCATAGTTTCTTTATGGATTCGAGTCTGGACTTGTCACTAGTTCTGTTCGATTTGGTTCGGTTCGGTTCTGTTCGACTAAGAGACTTGATTTTTCTTAGTCATGGGCGAAAGCCGTGGTCGGCTATTCCAGTTGGACAATACTTGTTCAAACTTTTTCATGCACACTGTATATTTTACTTGAAGATACATTAACAGCCTCTTCTAAGCAAGCCCCATAATTTATTGACTATTATTTTTTTTTACTATTTATTTCCATGCAACTTGCCCAACTGGCTCAGAAGCTTTTGGCTGGGTTTTAGGAAATATCCAACTATAATTCAAAGTCAATCTATATTTATTGATCAATATATAAGCATCTCTTATTTTTATTTAATAAGCATCTGAAGAAATATAAGGCTATTAAATACTGAATGTAGAGATAATTGTTGGAGTTTTGGATATGGCCTAATACTCATTTTTATACTCCCTCTCTCCTACAAATGTTGTCCCATTTCTTTTGGGTATGTTAATTTAGGAGAGCTGTTGGTTGTGATTAAAGATGGTATATATATATATATATACATATGTTCTTGTTCTTAGTATATAGTAATCATAATAATTTTCATGTATTATTAAATCTTTAGATATTGAATTTGGTAACAAGTTTTCTTGAATATAACTATGGTTTCTAGGATGATAATTTTGCGGGTCGGGATCGGGTAGTATAGGATTGAATCCGCCCCGTATCTTGCACTCAGGGATCCAAACTCAGATCTAATCCTACACGGGTCTAGAAATTTGGATCAAGCTTAGGATGCACACGGGGTGGGTCTACCCGTGTTTGGATCCATTGATGGAATTTAAATTATTTTAATTTGAATTGTTTTATTCTTTTATTGTTTTTTTTTTTTGAATTTTTTTATTAATTACCCAAAAGTTTAAGTTGAAGAATAAAAATTACTCCCTCCATCACATTGATCTTCTTCTCCTTCTTTTCGGTGCGGTTATTAAGGAGAGTGGATAGTTGTGACTAAGTGGGTGAGTTCCATAAAAATAAAGTTATTAGTTGTGAGTAGAAAAAATTGTCATTTTTGGAAGAGGACAAGGTAGATGGGACAATCCGAAAAGGAAAGAAAGACAAAATGAATGAGACAGTTGAGTATTTAAATAACATAACATATGATTAAATTAAAAATATCAATAATGTGGGTTTGGCACGGGGTTGGATAGGGCGGGGTTGGGTAGGAAAATTGAATTCGGATCCGCCCTGTGCTTTTGCATGGCTAAATATTACTATAACTCTGTCGCGGGACAGAACGGATCCGTCGTGTCCGATTCCAATTGCAACCTCTAATGGTTTCAAAGGGAAGACAAACATTTTGCTTAGCCAAAACAAAAGGAGGGAATCAACTTGTTGATTTGTTTGGGTTGTCAAAGGCTTGAGAGTTGACAAATCAACAAACTAAATTTTGTTTGAAGTATTTTAATCCACTAAATTTGATGGTTGTAATGTTCTTCAAAATGACTTGAAATCTACTCACTCACTTCTTGTACACGCGTCACCACATTTTACACAATCGTACTTGTGTAATAAATTATTATATTATTATACTTTCATGATTTATTTAATATTAAATTTATGCATGGCAACGTAAACTTATCGAGTGAACAAGCTAATAAATGAAGCAATTACATCTGAGAAATAATTTAATAATTTATAATACTGTATACAGCTTGGCATTGTGATGTGTTCCCATGGTATACTCTACTATATATTGAAGCCATTACTACATAGTTTTACTACACAAACATAATAAGCTTAGTACTACTAAATACAGATTTTGCAAATATTGTTTGGACTTGAGGAAAGGATTGGATATGGAGAGAGAAGGGTTTAATACGATGGTGGTGTCGTTGGTGGTGGCGATAGGGCTGAGCTTGTACGTGGGGCAGCTGCAGGCGGCGGTGACGCTGCCGCCGGAGGCCAAGTTCTTGAAGAGGCATTTTTACAAGAAGCTTAATACTTGTGAGAACGTGGAGGCCTTTGTGAAGCATCAAGTGGAGTATTATTGGAAGAAGGATAAGAGCATTACAGCGAAGCTGCTTAAGCTGTTATACGCCGACTGCATGGTTAATGTAAGCTTCCTCTCTCTCTAACATAAATACACACACGCAGGATGGTGTTTTGCCAGCTTTTCTCTAATTTATACAAGCATCACTTTATTACATAGCATACATATAATATAATTCTTATATAGAAGGATTAATAAGTTTATGGTTTTATTTATGTGTTTATAATCATTTGGGATAACAAAAAAAGTCGATTTTGTTACTCGTAGCCAAATTTGGGTGAACTGTCTACGATAGTTTTGAGCTTTTGATATATCCAACTTGTATGATAACTATTTTTTTTTTTAATGATTGTGATTGATGAAAACTTCTGATCAATCATATCAATAACTATTTTTTATACAATAAATAGTCGTAAAAATAGAAAAAATGAGGGTATTTAGGTATTTTAAAGATTTATGAAATGCTATTATGAAAGTGACTATTTAAGAAGACATATTTCAAATAGTTACTTTGAAAGTATATGCATTTTATAATGTTTATTACCTATATGTATTGAATGTTGATTATAAATTAAAACCTTTTATATAATTTGTATTATTTGTTAAAAATGAAACTTCCCCCAGCCACTAATTGTCATTAATTACGTGCTGGGCCAATCAAGAATCTCATTTACGAGACTAGATCTTGATGTTATTATTATTATAAATTTATGTCTTGGATCAATTGAATTAATGCTCCACATTCTCCAATATATCTCAAATAGACAGCTGTTCATGACTACTAAGTCTAAAATTAATCATATATTAATATTAATTTCATAAAGTACAATTTAAATTAATTAATTTAATGGATGACTAATTAGTAATTAACGATTTAATTAATATTCAGGGGTGCGACGCCTCGATCCTACTGGAGGGCCCACACACCGAGAAAAAATCTCCCAAGAATTCTCGGCTAGGCGAGTATGGCTTCTTCGTGATCGACAAGATCAAGACGGTTCTAGAAGAACGCTGCCCCCGCGCCGTCTCCTGCTCCGATATCCTCAACCTCGCCGTCCGGGACGCCGTTCATCTTGTAAGCAACTAATCAGACCTTAGATTTCCATCCCTCTCTCTCTCTCTCTAGATCTGATAATTAACACGTGACGTGATCACGTGCAGGGGGGAGCACCATCGTACCCTGTGCTGCTCGGCAGACGCGACGGAGTGGAATCAAACGCCGCATGGGTGGACCTTCCCCCGCCGTCGATCTCACTCGAACAAGGCTTCGCCTATTTCAGATCCAAGGGCTTAGACCAGCAGGACTACGCCACTCTCCTCGGCGGGCACACGCTGGGGAAAGCGCACTGCGCCTCCATCAACGACCGCCTCTCCAACTACAACAACACGAAGAGATCCGACCCGAGCATGAGCAAATCGACGCTCGATAGGCTGCGGTCGGAGTGCACGAAGAAGGAGAACACGGTCTACCTCACCGAGAAGAGCGGCGGCGGTTACAAATTCACGAACGCGTACTACGCGAACGTGCTGTCGCACGACGCCGTCCTGGCGGCGGATCAGCAGCTTCTGTACAACTACAACACCACGCAGCTGGCGCTGGAGTACGCCGGGAAGTTCGAGCATTTCCGGCGGCAGTTTGCGCTGTCGATCAGCAGGATGGGGAGCCTCAGAGTGTTGACTGGTCAAAGAGGGGAAATTCGCGAGAACTGCAGTTTTGTTAACAAACACAATCCCCACCGCAGATAAGATGGAAGATGAATTCCATTTATCCATTGAATGAATTGGCCTAATTTTTATGTTGTTTTGTCTACTTCGATAACGACTGCGGATTTGTCTCCCAAAATAAGTTTGATGTGAACTCTTTTTTGATTTTGAATTGTATTTACTTTCATTGAAATTCTTCTTGGTATATATCATGAATAAAACTTGATTTTATGGCCTAATCTTGCTCAAAGTGTGTTAAAGATTTTCACATTTATTTCTTATAAAGAATATTATTTTGCTTCTTTAATTCTTAATTTTGGACCTCCCTTAATTATTATAGAGCTAGGATTGGGAGCATTGGGGATATAAGGGTAATAGAGATTTTTTCATGTGATGTGTGAAATTTTATTACTCTCTCCGTCCCGCTTGATTTGTCTTGTTTCTTTTCGGCACGGAGATTAAGATGAGTGAATAGTTGTATGTAGATGAGTGGATGATTGTGTATAAGGAGGTAGGCCCCACAAAGAAAAAGGGGTAGGTTGTGTAGTAATTATTTTCCATTTTTGAAAATAAGATAAATCAAGCGGGACGGAAGGAGTATTTTATCTTTAAATTGTAAATTTTGAATTTCAAAAATTATTATTCCACCTTATGAAATTTAATATTTATACCCTAAATCTTAGTTTGATTTTGTCCAAATTGGGCTAAGGTGATTGATGGACTTTGTTACCAATAGGAGCTTATGGAGGGTTTTTAAACTATTTCGATAAATTCCATCATACAATTGTCGTTTACGTTGCATGGATATGAGATACGCGACACGAAATACGACATGATACGGATATGAAGCACGGTATTTTCAAAAAACTTAGGATACAACACACCAGTTGGACACGTCATTTGGAGTGTAAAATAGATTAATTTAATTTTTTGTTTTTCATTAAAATTAGGTGCAGTGTACACTTAAACAATATGGGATACGAAAATTAGAGTGTCGTATCGTGTCGGACACTCCGACACGATACCTAACACGGTACGTCGAGGTTTTCTAAAGTATGCGTGCTATAGTCAACAGAGCTTGTCGCCAATCCCTAGACCATACAACGTACTTTATCTGTTGAGTGACGGTGAACATTTTACCAAAGGTTTCTAATCTATCATTTGCATATACTCTGGATAGGATGCAGGTCGGTAGGCGAAATCTATTTCAGTAGAGCGTATGATGTCAATCCTAACTCTCTCACAAACTCAAACAAGCTATCGATAAGTGTTGCCAATCCATAGACCATACAACGTACTTTATCTGTTGAGTGACGGTGAACATTTTGCCAAGAGTTTTCTAATTTATCATTTGCATATATTCTGGATAGGATGCAAGTCGGTAGGCGAAATCTATTTCAGTAGAGCGTTTGATGTCGATCCGATCTCTCTCACAAACTCAAACAAGCTTTCGATAAG
This sequence comes from Lavandula angustifolia, assembly GCA_028984105.1. Classification (NCBI taxonomy): domain Eukaryota; kingdom Viridiplantae; phylum Streptophyta; class Magnoliopsida; order Lamiales; family Lamiaceae; genus Lavandula; species Lavandula angustifolia. Next base: position 31,734,324 of record CM054811.1, read on the forward strand.
TTCTCCCAAACCAGGCTTAAAAACACTATACATACAAACATATCACGTAAACTCGAAGAGAAAAAAGGCGTAGGAATAACCCCACTTGCAGGCAAACTTTGCCAGACCAATTATACTGCAGACCATGTGAATAAAGTCATCTGAAAAAAGAAACCCAAAACAATAAGCCCCTCCCCTTTACAATTATGTCACGTTTGCTTTTCCAAACTCCAGCTCCAAAGTTCTGCACATGCATCTCCATCCCACTTTCAGAACCTACTTCCAGCTAATCTAATCAAGAATTAACTCAAAATCTCATCCAATCACTTGATCTTTTTGTTTTTTAGGATTAAACCCGACTCCTGTGCTCTAGTCTGCAAACAACACAGGAGGGTTCAACCATTTTAGGCTAACCATAGGCGACAAGCTCACACATAACGGTTTTGGTGGGTTTTAACCCCATGACCTTCCGGCCACAGACTACTCACCTTAACCGCTATGCTATCCCAAAGGGACAATCACTTGATCTTGTACCTAGTACTATATGTGTAGGTGTAATAAATTCAAGATTCCATTCTTTCCTGAGGGGCTTTCCATTAGCCATTATATAAGGTGAAAATGCTCTGCTTTTTCTTTTTTTTTTTTTTTTTTTCCAGACATAATCATAAAAACTTCTTCCATCCTTACAAGGCTTTTTCTTGGGATTTGTTTGGGCTGAGATGGGCATAACTGGGGAGCTGGTTAGAAGTGTGTTCTCCAAAAGCCATGTAAGTATCAAGAACTATTCCTATAAGTTACAGATTCAAGAAACTAGCTGATCATACTAGATTATTTGGTCACATTTAGGGTAATCAAGCAAGTAACAGTGGATCAGAGAGGAAGAAGTGGAGTAGTTCAGTGAGATCATACCTGTGTGGTGATGAACTTAGTTCAGTTCTTGCAGCAGAGGACTCTGCATCAGCCAGAAACTCGACGGAGGCGGCGGCGGTGGAGGAGGAGGATTTCTCTTCTTTTAGGAGCAATGTGGCTACAAATACCAGTAGTACTTGTATTAGAGATATGGATACAGCCTCAATAAGGAGCTCTGAAGCTACTGTCAACCAGCCTCTGTCAGTAGCCTCGGAGCTCGAAAACCGAGCAGAAAAAGAAAACTCAACTTACAAACTCTTCCAGCAGGAAGAAGCAGCATTGATCATCCAGTCAGCATTTAGGAACTTTCTGGTCAATATGATTACACTACATACATTATCCTCTCTGTACTTGTATGCTTCTCTTAATGAATAGATCATCTTTGGTGAAGTTGTCTTTATTAGACCTGCACATCTGCTTTTGTTGGGTTGTGATGGTTACTTTGAGTGGTTTAAAACTATAGGATAGGCAGGGTCGAGGCGAGGCCAAAATATGGAATGACGAGGAGAAACTTGCAGCCACTCCGAGTAGGGAATCTATAGGGACATCAGTTGAAGTTCAAACTGGGAACTCAACCAAGGAGGAAAGGGTCGATGTGGAGGGCGCTGCACGTCGTAGGACCGGACCTCAAGTGCTCAAGATCCAGGTAGAAAAGTTTGACAGAAATGAAGCAACGCACAAGCAACATAGAAAAATGACACTTATAGTGATTATTTGTTGAACATGAATAGGAAGATTGGGATGACAGCACTGTGAGCAGTGTGATATCCAAAATGAGAATGCAGAACAAGCTTGAAGCAGCTACTAGGAGAGAGAGAGCTCTAGCATATGCCTTCTCACAGCAGGTATGCAAAGAATCACACCAAAGTTTGGTTGAAATCTTAAAACCAAACATTTCACTAATGGCCTTTTTTCTCAACTTTTCAGCTAAGAATTTGTTCAAAGAAGAAGCAGATCACAGGCAACGGTGAGGAAGCTAACATGGGATGGAGCTGGCTAGAACGATGGATGGCGGCCCGACAGCCGGAAATAAGCTTCATCCAAGACAACTCTACCAAAACTTTAGTGAGGAAGAGAATTATGGATGCAGCTATGGAGGAGGAGAGCTGTGGATCTAATGAGGTTTGTCCACTAGTTCAAGTATGTAATATACCTGCATCAGTCCCCAAGAATGTGCCTAGGCCAACCAGCAAGGCTAGAAATCAAGCAAAAAGAAGTTTTTCAAGGCAAAATTCAGCATCAAGCCATTTAGGTCCAAAGGAATCAAAGGTAAAAACTTGAAATGACAGATAGACAGACAGAGAGGGAGAGAGAAACTGAAACTGTCCAAATTTTTGCAGGATGTGAAGAAAGTGTACCTTGTGGAAGAGGAAAAGGACAAGAGAAAGAGACAAAAGCAGCCTGGGAATAAGAAAGATGTGAAGAATGCAGCAGCTTCTGAATTAGCCCTGCAGCAGCATGAGACAGGGCAATAATAGTTTGTTATGATTTGGAATTTGAGTGAATCAAATGTGTACAGATGTTAGTATGATTTCTAAGCTGTGACTCTTACCTCTTCTTGTATATTTTTTGTGTTAATCCTGCTGTGTTTCTAGGAAATGATCATGCATAACAGAAGCAAAATCCATGCAATATAACATGATGTTACTCTTGAAACTAAACTCTTTATAAAGAAATCATCACTTTGTATAGTATATAAAAGGTTGGATTTTCAAGTAAATCCACCAAACTGAAAAAGAATGACATAATATACCAAAGGTTACTAAGAAGGGAGTAGTGAAGCTGTCTGTGTTGAAGGTGGAGGCAGAGTGGCAGTTGAGTTGTCTGTCCAGTTCTTCTCTCCCCAATGCCACAGCATACTTTCCCAGAAGCAGAACTCTTCGAAGCAAGTCGTTAGTCTAGGGTCCTGTATCTTTATCTTCCAGTGGCCATCGCTGTAGTTACCCTTCTGGGCCTGCCTCCGGTCCCACTCTAGTGCAGCCTTTTGCTTGGACCTAAGCAAGCAGTACTTTTGTAGGTTCTCTGGCATTGCGTCGTGGACCTTCCACCAAGTTCTGTGAGCAACGTCGCTTGCAAACTCCTGCAGTATGTCGACGTTCCAGTTGCAGTCGTAGTCCCGGAAACATAACCATGGCTTTAAGCCCAAGTAATGAAGCACATATAATACAGGCGGATCAGCACCAAAGAGTCTTGTCTTCATTTCTTTCCTCTCTGGCTCATCACCAATCCAGAAATGTTTCAAGAAATTCATGTGTTTAGGGATCCGGTGCCACCATGTGAAGATCTCGTTTAGATACCCTTGATCCCCACCGTTGTAGGATTCAATCTCATTGATGTGATCCATCAATAACTCAAATGTGCAATTTGATGGCTCAATCACCATCACTCCAGAGTTGAAGAGGGTGGCATTGTTTCCTGTTGCTGATATTTCTGGCATCTCGAAGAGGAAGTCTATGTTTCTGAGGATTAACATATCTGCATCTATGAAGATGATCTTGTCATAATCTGTTAACTGCCAAAGACGAAATTTGCTGTAGTTCCATTCGTTGTAGGCATCTTTCTCTGCTTTTGGGTTTCTGATTCTTTGAATTTTATGGATCTTCCACCCTGCCTCCGCAAGTCCCTCCATGTGGTAGTCGCTGATGGTTTCATCGACAAGTATCACAAGATCTCGAGTAGATCCTGCCATGCGGATACTCTGTGCTGCAGCAATTGCTCCACAGACATAGAAATTAGCTGAGTGGAGAATAGTTGCATATGCTTCTCTCCTTGGATAGGCAGAGTTCCAGTTTTCTACATAAGAAAGCTGGTGTTAGAGATTCATATTCATACAAGTCATTCATATCTTGCTTGCTTTGCATTTCCAAGGCAAATATTAGAATCAACTGAACTATATACATATGTATTGTATATGTATACGTATGACAGCAGAATTCAAGAACTAACCTTCGGTCTTGAGAGGAACTGCAAGTTCACAAGATCCAACTGGGAGGTTGAGTTTTTGCCTCAATTTATTCAAATTGGGCTTATACAGCCAGACATTGCCTTCCCTCACAATTAGATCTTTGCAAGTAAACAAATTAGGGGCAGGGAAACACTCGGTGAGAAGAAGAACGTGCACAGGATGATACCCCTTGGCTGTGGCAGCTATTCTTGCAGCTTCGACTTGCAAGTGGAATCGAGCTATGTCTCTTGCCCAGTTTCTTGATTTATCGCAGGGAAGCTTCACCACGATAAGGTCCAGCCGTGGTTTGCCCATGTAGTGAATCTTGGGTAAGGTAGGACAAGTGGGAACATCAAACTCTTCTTCCTCATCTACCCATTCGGGGTATAGTGTTTCCCAAGTGATATTCGGTGAGACATAATCTGTAATGAGTTCAACATGATCTGCATCCGGTAACAACAGCTTCCACTGATTGATTTCTTCCTCATTGAAATTCAACAACCCTATTCCCTTGTACTCATCCCGGTCTGTTAATCTCTCCATTGCAGCGGACACTTCATCCCAGTCGATATCTACAAGGGATGTGTACCATTGATCTATGCCAAATCTATCCCTTATCCACTTATCCACCAAGTTTGACCTTCAGAGAAACAGAAAGAAATGCATATTTTTCAAGTCAACCCTCTGTTTCAGTGATAACGCAAGGAATGCTAAGAAAACAGAATAGTATACCTTGATCGAGAATGGGGCATATGATCAGATTCGTGAATTGACGGGTAACGTATACATGAGAAAAATGCTCCAATTACGATAATGACCATCACAAGCTTCAAGGTAGTGAACTTGCAGCTCAGTATCCTGTCCATACTGGAATGATAAAGGGACCTGTCCCCATCTTTAAATACTCTACTCCTTAGAAACCTTCTTTTGCTTGTATCCTCACTGAAAACAACCAGAACATCCAGGGTAAGCAGATAAAATTAGAAACACATCCAAAAGTGGTGAATCTTTAAGTATCAAGCCATCTTGGAAGCATAAAGAATATCCGCAGTAACGTACTAATCTTGAGAGTGTCTAATAGTCTATGCAATTCCATCCAACACCAGAAGACACTCCCGTTCTTCAACTATATTTTTGCGAAAAATATAAACAAGCTAGAGGTGAAGGATATACTGGTTATCCACTTGGTCAGCTTGCCACATTACAGAGTAGAAAGCTCATTATACTCAAACAGATTCGAGTTGTCAAAGGAAACATAAGAACCTAAAAGAGATGAAACAAAATCTGTTTCGGTAATAGTCAATAGATAATGTTGATTTAGACATGATTATGCTTGATCACAGACATCAAAATTCCTCCGACTAAGAGAAACACCAATAAGACGTTTAGTAGTCCGCGGATTGTTCAACCAATTCACCTAGTGTGCAAATAGCCTACTTAACTACCAAAGACTGAATCTGACCAAGGAAGTTATCCAAATTATGAACCTATCACATTACTTATGCTCATCGACAGATTTCGAAATAGTCAACATGGAGACTGGAAGGCATGTTATACCAAATCAGTTACTTGTAAAATGCAGCAAACAAGATAACACAAGCAATCCATAAATCACTGTCACTGTCACTGCCAATGATTATGATATTTTATACATGGATTTAAAGAATTTAACACCTAACATTTGCACCTAAACCAGTTTACCTTTTCTTATCTCAGACAAGAAAATAGGCAGTTCTACAAGCGTCCAAGCTTTAAACTACCTAATCACCAGAAAATTACTATGATACTTAAATATTAACTCATTAGCTCAAATCCCGTAATTACATTCACACCGACAATTTCAGACTCCAGAACTTTGTGCTAGCACATCTTAGTCAATCGTAATTCACGTTGGTCCACTAAAAATCTAACAACCGTCGCCCGGTGGAAGAGAGAGAAGGACATAGGCCCACGGCCAACCACCACCGGCGGTCACTGCCGTCGCGACAGATTCTTTCTCAAACTGCTAGCAAGATCCCCCTACTAATCACAATTCAAAGAAGGATTGAAATCGAAGAACCCTAAAAATTGACTCCCCACAACTCAAAGCAAACATATCGGAAATGAACTGCAGAAAACATGAAGTAAAATCCGCAACAGCAAAAACAAGACTAAATCAATAAATGTAATACACACACGCCAAATTCCCAACTACTTCTACATACCAAACTCAACGTAAAAAAATAAGAAATAAAAACGAAAATTCTAAAGCAGCAAGTGAACTCCACGAAAAGCGCTCAAAGAAGAAAACTAGACCGCTAGGCAAACAAACCAACACAAAATCCACCAAACATCGAGGAACGAGCTCATCAATCGAAGAAAAACAAGTGGCAATCAAACCGCTAACAACAAAAAAAAAGTGAACTACTAGCAAAATTCAGCTTACTTGTTGAAGGAGAGCCTATGTCTGGACTCTACTGATGTAGGCGACAAGCCTCTCATCTTTTTCAGCTGTTCAGTCGCAGCTACTCATGGGAGGGAGGCAGGCAGGCAGCTCTCTCGAGAAACAACACAATTGATCGGGTGATCTCTTTCCCGAAGTAGAGACAAATCGAAGTTGCTAACAAATCACACAAAAAGATGCTTTAGATAATTCCAGTTTGCGGATTCATAGAAAATGTGGCACGGTTTCTCATTGATTTTAGGGAAGTAAGATCTAAAGAGGGAAAGAAAATGCCAAAGAAGAAGAATTTATGTCAGAGAGAGAAAATTGTTTAATTTGATGGACAAATTGGAGAGAGAGAAGAGAGAGAGCGCTCTTTAAATCTCAATTTGCTGTTTTTTAAGAGACAAATTAATTATTTAATTAATTAATTAGGATAAAGTTGGTTTGTAGTCTGAATTATTAGACACAAATTCAATTACTTTAATTGGAAGTTTTAAAAAAAGTTTTGCTGAAAATAATAGGAAAAATAGGTTGGCATCATAACTAATAAGATACTAGAGATAGTGGGAAATAGATTAAAAATCTAACCGAAAGAAACATAAAATTATCATATATAAACCGATGATTGTGTATTAAATATATATATTTACACTAGTCGGAAATGTTTCTCTATCTCCCAATAAATACTAATAATAATTTTGGAAGTGGTATATGATAGTGTTTGAAACAATGCAAATTTATTTTTTTTGGTTTTTTCACACTTTTTTAAATGTTTTAAATATATGTTTATTTATTTTTTTAGCTTAAAATACGTCAGAAATAGAAGCTCATAACCTGGTCAGGGTGCTTTTTAAAAGTCGAAGTACCAAAAAATAAAAATAAAAAAAAAATAAAAAATAGCTTATGATAGTATTTGTATTAGTTATTTTTTTAAATATTACGAACACTAACAATTTTTATTTTAAAAAAACTTTAAACAACTTTAAGTATAAGTAACTAAAAAGTGTTTATAAAAGTTAGGGCTATTCTCCTATAGATACACCAACTTTTTCAAATTCTCTTTTTGCACGCTAACTTTCAATTTAGCTCATAAATACACAACTCTTGATTTGTTTCACATTGTACACAGATAAAAAATCCGGCGAAATTAAAACTGGCGTGGCATTGTTCGATGTGACGTGGCTGTTGACATGTCGGGTTAGTCATAATCGATCTTATTTGATTATTTTAATAAAATGCACAAACTCTTTACAATTTTCATTTTTGCACATGAATTTTAAATTTAATATCTTTTTCCACACAATAACAAAAATTATAATGAATGACCGAATTAAATACAAGGGAAGAAACTGGTATTTAAGATTTTAAGATTTTGTTCAACTTAATCGTTAAATTCTAAATTTTAAGATTTTTTAAAGATTAAATTTTAAGATATTTTTTAATTCTTTCTTTGTATTTAATCGATTTGTTCAATTTAATTATTTTATTCATTATCAAAAATTTATTAGAAATAAATATTAATTAAAAAAATTATAAATTTTGATTGTGTGCAAAAACAAATTAAATTTAAAGTTCATATGGAAAAAAGGGAAACTGTAACAAATTTGTGTACTTTATTGAAAATCAAATAAGATCGATTATGACTAACCCGCATGTCACCAGTCACGTCATGCCGAAAAATGCCACGCTTGTTTTAATTTAACTGGATTTTTGATCTGTTTTAATTTGAAATAAATCAAGAGTTGGTGTATTTATGGGCTAAATTGAAAGTCCGTGTGCAAAGCAGCAAAAGGAAAATTTGAAAAAATGGTATTTTTAGAGGAGAATAACCCAAAAAATTATTCCAAACATTTACCTATATTTTTTTTTCGGGTTGTAGGAAGTAAGTATCATTGCTAATAAGTTAATTTAGTGCATGCCATATAATTTGAGCTGTTGGACCAACCAAATGATTGCCTATGATTTTTATTTTATTTTTTTTTTTTTTTTTTTTTTTTTTTTTTTTTTTAACGAGGAACCCGCAGCCGCTACCTTTGGTGCGCACAGGGTAAACCTCGCTCCTGTGCAATAGACCACACAGAAGAGTTAAAACACCCTTAATGTGACAGGGTGACAAGCTCACACATAGCGTGTCCAATGGGAATTGAACCCATGACCTATCGGTCCCGGACCACCCACCTTCACCGCTATGTCATCCCAAGGGGACAGATTGCCTTTGAATTATTCTTACCAGATAGTACAAGAAAGTTTGTATTTTAATAGCAACACTTCACCTACTAACAGCTCATTATAGACTTGTTTAAGATTAGGTTTAATTATTTAAATAAACTACTAGTTTGAATTAGTGAATTATATGTTTATATATATATATAAAAACTTATCTACACTCAACAACTTACAACTACCTTCCATTTTGCATATAATAAGTGCAATAGATATCCGTTCAATCGAACTTAACTCACTTTTTTTCGACGTAATTATTAAGGTAAAATGAATTTAATTATTAAAGATATAGGCCCCACAATTTTAATTTTTGAATAAAGAAGTAAAAACTTACCAAACAAGAAATTAAACAAAATGAGTGGAACAACCAGATTAAGCACGCGAGACAAGATGAATGGGACATAAAGAGTATATAAGAACGTGATTTACCTAGTTCGGTTGTCACGAGTTTCGACGTATATATGTAAATAAATCAATGGTAAGCAATACCACCATAAAAACTATCAGATGTAATCCAGAAAAAAAGTTGGATGATCAAAACTTGCAAAAATTGTTTAAATTTCTCAGCATAACAAGACTCAAAGTAAACTCAATACACTTGAAAAAAATTGTTGGATTTGTGAGTTTAGTTAGAGGGTTTGGATTGCTTCTTCTGATCCTTCTGATCCTGTGCCTTTTTCTTGTCTTTCCTCTCCCTCTTCTTCAAGGCGGTCATCCGAGTTTTCAAGATAGTCGCGTAACTTGACTGGAATCTTTGATGGTCTTTAGGACCAACCTGTCATTCAAATCAAGTTTCTTTCAGCACATTGCAATTATCAAGAATCTATCTTCAGGCATCTTCACCTCAAAACAAACGGCAAAATATAACATAAAATTGGTCGAACTTGTAAAGCTTCACTCAGAGAACATAGATGAAGATGGTTGTAGAAAGAGAGGCTGTTGAATAGTAATTACATCATACTGCAACTAGACAAAGTTCGTGTATTTATGAACTGAGGATTAAGATGAGAGTCAGTGTATTAAGATTCTCTCTAATAAGGGGTTTTTCAATTGGAAGAAAATGTGAAATTCTGGATTCGTCTAATTTTCCTTCCAAGATGGAGGATGGCAAGCACAAAAATTCAAGAAGCTTATATATCAATATCTGCCTAGGAGTTGGGGAGCTTTATTGGTAGACTAATACTAGAATAAAGAACTAAAATAAGATCATTTAGCGTAGATGCAGTCTCCCTGGGATATCAACTGTTTGAGATAAACTCAAGAATGTAGGAGATTTTTCATGAAGAATACGAGATGAAGGGTATATATCACTGCAGGGTACTTATTCAGAATAAATCAATGCATCACATCAAGCAAATATAACATCATACACATTATGATTAACCCGTTGCTAGTATTACTTATTCCCAGTTCATAGTTCTTTGGTATTCGACTATTCTCCAATGAGCGACTTGCAAATAGAACGAAGTTAAAAGCATGAAAGCGAAGGGATGGAAGAATAGTGCAAACCGTTGTTGAAATAGTTTTCTTTCCGTCAGTAGCTCGAACAAGGCACTTAAACTCAATCTTTTCACCAGCTGTCTTCAACTTATTCCTTTGAACTTTCGACTTGTCAGAAGCTGGATATAGTCATAAGAAAAATCAGACTACTCTCAGTTCCCGACAACAGCACGAGTATAAAGATTTGTTCCACCACAAAGGTTCCTAATCAAGAGTTAGAAAACGAAAAGAACACGGAGTTAAGGATGAACACTCACAATGCTTCATAGTCACCCACACAGAACCCTTTTCCGTGGTCCGCTCAAACATGTTAGTGAGTTCACTGAGGAAGGGATCGGGCTGTAAGCGTACCTACGAAAAGAAAACGAACGATTAGCAACACTTTGTGCTATTCTATTTGCAACTTATGAGCAATAGTGCAATACTTCTGATTTGATCTTGGTATTCTCCATTTCAAACCGGATACGAACATCAGTATAAACATGCATAATAGAATGATTTACACATTACATATCCAATGTGCTTCAATTATAATGTAAATTGTTCTCTCTAGACTCAAACCTCTCTCTTCCAACCCTGAGAAAGGCACTTTCTCTCTAGAACCTATAATGTAAATTGCTCTGTTTTCTTTCTATCTTTCTTCAATTAAGATAATTTGATACGAAAAACTGCTTGCTTTTCACATCGTTGGGGAAGGGGAATCATTTTTCTTAGAACAACTAACATCATTGCTAAACTCGACATATTAAGATCTAATTGCCCTACCCTCCCCCCAAAAAATGAAATCGCAACCAAAATCAATTAAATCAGACAACCTCAAGATCAACTCGCAGAAATTAGTTTACATACCATTGAATCCGTAAGACCCAGACAATTCGCAGATCACTAAAAATCGATAAACAGAGAATTAACGCACAAAAGAAAACACAAAAATGAAAATGAAATCAATAGCCCTAATCTAATTTCTTGACTCGCCATACACACAGATACAAAGCAATTACAGATGAAGAGACGTGATGAGAATTACCATCTCGTTTTCGGCAACGGACGGCGGAGGAGAGAAACTCGGCGTGAAATTTGAGGTTTTCTTCTCTCTCCTGGCTCTTTTGTTACTGAAATTTTAGCTGGGTTTTTACTCAGCAATTGACCCGGTTGATTTTGACGGGTCGGGTAAATACAACCCGACTATTCTTACTAATGAATCAAGCCCATCTCTCTATTTGAACAAAGAAGCTAGCCCAGGCCCAGCCCACTTTTTAAAATTATTTAAAAAGAAAAAGGAAAAAGTATGATTTCATTAGTGGTACAGTTAAATTTCCATAAAAGTAAAGCTGCTAGAGTAATAATTTTGCTTAAATAATAATTTATTTCGGTCCTGATTTGGGTTAATAGACTAAAATAATATTCGATAAAGTAAAAACCTCATTAAATGAATATTTTTTCTGCAGTCCTAATATTATTACTTTAAACAAGTTTAAATGTACTCCCTCCGTCCCACCAATCTTGTAACATTGGAATTTCGGCATGAATTTTAAGATAGTGGGTGTAGAGATAAAGTAGTGAGTGCAAAGGTATAAAATAGTGGTGTAAATTTAAAAAAAGTGGGGTCCACTTGTTTAGTGAATGTAGTCTATTCATTTTCTTTCTATTTTAAGTAATGTTGCAAAATTGGTGGGACAACCCAAAAATGAAATATTACAAGATTGGTGGGACGGATGGAGTATTATATAAATATAACAAATACAAAACTAGCAACCTTATAAAAACTGTATGTAATATAACCGAGATGTCCATAATATCTTTTCTTTTTATTATTCTCACCTTAAAGTGTGCCCTATTAATCAGACACATTGCAAAAAGGTGATAGAGTACATTGATGTATTGATTTATGAAAAGATATTTCTTATCGATCATGCACATGATATGATGTGTGTCCTATCAATCAAACACATGATAGGGCACTTAATCATACATGATATGGCACATGCCTTGTCGGACTTAAGCCGATCAATTGGACATTTATCGGGCACATGATTTGACAATATGTTATTTCACAAGTACTTTTTTATTTGAAAATCAATCAATTACTGCACATAAATTAAAAAAAATGAAAAAAAACAAGAATAATTAAGTCATTTTGGATAAATAATATAATAAAGTATAAAAAAGTAGGGTATAAATGTGTTTTACTTTACTCATTTAGACATTAACCTTTCTTTAGGTTTATCATATCAAGTTACCACACAAAAATATGAATTGACAGTTCTACCCATATATGGATAAAAGTGCATGAGAGCCATACCAAATTCTAAAAGAAATAATCAAATTTTATCTATTATGAAACCTTACTATATTTAACTCCCATAATTGCATGTTCGCATTTTCCAAAATAAATTATATTCAATTTCGAGTTATAAACCCTAGATTTGGCCTTAGTTTTATTGTATATGTAATTGTATTTTGTGAAACAACACACTCCCAAAATCAATTATTTATATTTCGTTCCTCAAAGTGTATATTTACATTTCACATACTAATATTAATTTTGAACCTGCAAATTGTCCGATTATATCTACAGTTAAACCTCAATAAAGTAATAATATTGGGACCAAGAAAAAATATTTATTTAACGAGGTTATTACTTTATCGAACATTATTTTAGTACATTGACCCATATTGAGATCGAGAGAAATTATTATCTTAGCGAGATTATTACTTTATCGAATATTATTTTATCGAGGTTTAACACATTACTTTACTAGTTTTTTAAAATTTATAAAACACGAACAAATACTTGATGTGAAAAAAAACCAATTATTGAGTAAAAATGGTCGGAGGGTGAAATCGTCAATTTACGGAAATGCAATAAGTTAAGACTATATTAGGTCACAATATTACAATCATATCATAAAATAAAATGAAAATATATATACACCCTGAAAACACACACAACGTTCACCACTTCTCACTCAAACACATACGCCGCTCGTGCAGTCGCCGCCAACCTCCCGTAATTTCCTTCTCCCGCCCTTCTTATGCATGTATTAAGCTTCATTTGATTCTGGGCTGCTCTTCTTTCAACGACTTTAATGAGTTTTTTTTTTCTCTCTCCCCGCGAATGATTTGCAAGAATATGCTTGTTAGTTTTGTTCTCTCTCTCCCTCTCTCTCTCTCTCTCTCTCTCTCTCTTTTCTTGGTTACTTGATTGGGTTTAGTATTGAAGTTATGAAGTAAAGTAAGTAGAGATTGGCTTTAAGTGGATGTAGCTTAGGCTGATAATTAGCTGAGTTAGTGAGTTTGATTCTTGAAGTTGCATAATTGCATTTTAATTTTAGTTAGTTTTGTTTGTATTTTTCAGTCTGTAATGTTGGTTCGGTGTGAATTGAGAAGGGTATGAATTAGAAGTTGATGTTGCTTTTAAAATTGTGATATTGGGCCTATAAGTACTAGTTTCATGAATTTGTATACATTTCTTGAACCTTATTGTAGTAGATTTAGTTCAATTATACTTCTAGATAACAATGTAAGCGAAATACTCCCTCAGTCTCACTCGAAACGATACGTTTCTCTTGGGGACGAAAATCAAGAAAGTGGTGTTATGTTGTGTAAATCGTTTGACTCTTTAGTAGTTAAACATAGTTGGCAAAATCTCTGCCGTTTTATGAAACTTGTCATTTGTATTGGGAAGTTCCGATAAGGAAAACGTGTCGTTTCTAGTGGGACTGAGGGAGTACTGTTCATGTCCTATCGACAATTAGTTGTAACTTTCTAGTATATTTGGAGGAAGTAGAGTTCTTGGTTTGCCTTTGACATGATGGTGGTTTGTATTCTCTTGTTATTCCCATGTACTCTTCAATTTTTCACAAAAAAATAAAAAAAATCATATGCACTAATACATCAATTTCATGATCTTAGGTGTCTTTGGAGATGAATTTAGGCAGAGCCGGTTCTTGTTAGATTCTTGAAAAGCTAATGTAGTATTTTGAAGAGCTCGGTGTCAATGGCCTCAGCTGCATAAACATCTATCAACTACGGAATATGTTGGCCGAAAGATTCGAGTCTTCCAAGGCTGCAGAGGATGTTTCTGTTGATATACTCGAGTTTTCGCGAAGTAAGGACCTCAAGGTGGAGGCAAAAGAGGATCCTGATGCTACCGAACATTCAAGCTCATTCGCTGACACAATTTCTGGGAATGAACATATTTCCAGCTTAAGTGATGCTGAAGTTGAATCACAGTTTATTACTGACATTGATTTGGCTCCTGCATTTGATGGATTCAGCAGCATCTTCCCAATAAGGTTTAGTTTGCTTTACTCGTAGTTCTCCCTAATGGTACTAAGTAACGGTATTCTTTGCTGATATTTTAGTTCCGTGTTGGTGTATGTTTCGGTATGATATGATGCATTTGTTTAGATAACGAGAAGCTATTAAGACAGTGTTTGGAATAGCTTTTATAAGCAGATTTTATCTACTTATACTTAAAGTTGTTTTTAAGCAAAAATTGTTGGTGTTTGCAGTATTAGAAAAAAAAGAGCTTAATTTTAGAAAAAAACAGTATTCCAAACACTCTCATAAGCTGCTTTTCAGTTTTTCTTTTTGGCTTCTGCCTTTTAAAGTACCCTCTGACCAGCTTACGGGCTTCTGCTTATTCTGACTTATTTTAAACTCCAAAAAAACAGAAGCCCACATTCCGAACATTAAAAAAAAATGCTTCTGCGAGAAAGCCAATGAGTTCATAATTGTGATGTGGTAAATGCTAGTGTACCTGCGTATGACAGTCTTGATTAAGGAGGAAACGTCGTTTATTGTTCGTGGCTAGCTATATGCTGTAGTATTGATCATGTTGTTATCACATTTAGATCTTGCTTGTTGTCTGAGCTATCCAATCTGGAATGGAGAGATTTACCTTTTTAATCTGCAGAGATTAGCATGATGATTCCTCCATTTTTCTTGTAATCCTCTATTTTACTATATTCTCAAGATAATCCTTAATCTCTTTAGCATTTGAAATCACTCACCTTTCTTGCTGATACACAGGAAGAAGAAACTGACTACTCAGTGGAGAAACTTCATACACCCTCTAATGTGGCGATGCAAATGGACGGAGTTGAGAATAAAGGAGTTGGAGTCACAAGCGTCAAGATACGCGAAAGAGGTTTCTTTGATCGATCGGAGGAAGCGTAATAGAGCAGTGGAACAGTATTGCTCAAAGCTACTGCCATCTCCACTTCAAAGCCATAGAAGAAGGGTCATGAAGAGGAGGAAAAGAAAGAGAGTGGAATACACAACTGATATTGCCTCATATATGTCTAATCATATCCTTTTCTCTCAACAAGGTTTGCTCATCTTCTTTTGCTATACTATTCACTATTTGCTCCCCGAATTATGAGAATTTGCATTCCCCCCCCCGACTATTGACTTTGTACAGTTTGCCCACTTAAGTATAAAAATGTGCAATTTACCCCTTGAGCTATCTAATTAGTTGCAGAATAGTTAAAATTTCGGTAATAATCTAGGTCACACGTGCAAATTTAGGGGTAATGACATCCCAAATTGTTAGTTTTGTGATAATCCAAGATGATATTACCCCTAACTTTGCACGTATGTTTGAAAATTTTTATTGAAATTTTAGTGTTCCGTAAAAAATTAGATCATTTCTTTTCGGCACGGGAATTAAGAAAGTGGTGATATGTAATGTAGATTGTTTGACTTTTTAGTTAAATTTGGTCCACACATTCTCAACCTTTTCCAGAATGAGCCACTTTCATTGGGACGTCCTAATCGAAAAAGTGAGCCACAAATAGCGGGACGGAGGGAGTAGTTTTGAGGGCAAATTGTACATATTCATAGTTAAGGGGCAAAGTGTACAAAGACAATAGTCTAGGGGCCAAAGGCAAATTTTCATAGTTCAGGAGGCAAAGCGTAAAAAGTTTAACAATCTAGGAGGTTTAATCCATTTAACCCTATAAAGAATTCATCCAACCAACTTATGATACCTATTGCAGAAAACAAGAGATCTGATTTGGATGGTGTTCCTCCATGGGAGAATCTTGGAAATTCAGGTCTGTTTACCTTACTTGAGCTACCTTTTCTCCTTCTGTTTCTTAGTTGTTCTATCTTGGTCTCTATTCTCAGACAAGCATACAAACACCCACGACGAATTTGGCATACACGACGACCACGCATTTCCTGAAGGAAACGACAGCTACCTAGAACTCATCCTCCGAAAAATCGAGCAAGTACACACTAAGGTTCATAAGCTGAGGACTCAGCTTGATGTAGTGCTAATAGAGAATGCCAGCAGATTCTCTTCCTCCGAAAACTTAAGCCAACTCGTGGGAGGCGATTTACAGACCAGCTCTATCCGTAGCCCAACTTTCTCCGCTTGCAATGGCGATACAGTCTCGGCTGGAGTTCTATATCCATCGTCTCAATACATAGATGACTATGATATTGGAGACTTTGTTATGCCTGATGGTGTGTCTAGCTTCGGTGAGGCGATTCCCATTCCGGATATCATTGAAAGCACGGTTGGATTGCTCTCCTCCTTTGATGTTACTCAGAATCAAGCTCAGATAGGAGACTCATCTGAAAAGGTAAAGAGAAATTTAGTCCTCTATTGAGTCCAAAGCAATGCTAAGAAGTTGTTTTAGTTTGTTGCATGAAACTCCTCCCGTAAATTTTAACTTACGTAGAGTTCTTTTCCTTTTCTTTAAGACGTAATGTCTCAAATACCCTTACAATGCCCGAAATTATAGTTATGTGAATAAAGGTAAGCGAAATGCAATCCTCTATTGAGTCCAAAGCAATGCTAAGAACTTGTTTCAACTTGTTACATGAAACCCCTCCCGTGAATTTTAACTTTAGAATTTTTTTTCTTTTCTTTAAGACGTAATGTCTCAAATACCCTTCTAATGCCCGGAATTATAGTTATGTGAATAAAGGTAAACGAAATGCAATCCTCTGTTGAGTCCAAAGCAATGCTAAGAAATTCTTTTAGTTTGCTGCATGAAAACTCCTCCCGTCAATTTTAATTTTCCGTGCATCTTAAATGCAGGAAAATAAGATTTATTTTTACTTTTTTCTTTAATATGTAATGTCTAAAATACCCTTATAACGCATGCAAATGAAAGTTAAGAGAAATGCAGTCTCTTTTGAGTCCAGACCAATGCTTAAGAAGTTGTTTTAGCTTACAATTGTTTCCATTTGTTAGTCCAATCTTGACAAGCTTTGTGTGATTTGATTGCAGATTGTGGATAACATCCACATACAAAATGAGGCTGCAGAGGCCTTCAAACAGAGCCACAACCAATCAGAACAGAGTGGAGATGAAGAGATCAACAAGGCAGCCATCTCAGCTTCAGACCCTAACTTCTTACCAAAACCCACTGCAAATCCACAGCAGGAAACTCTCAAATCATGCCTAACTTCGGAGATACACTTTCCGAAGAACAAGAGGAAGCGAGGGGAGCGTAAGGCCGGTTCTGGGAATTGGAGTCGCCAACGCCCCGGTGAACCCGAAAGATAACAAGATTATCTCTTTAACTTATGTGCAAGAAAGGCTGGTTCTTGATCAGCAAATCATGGTATGGAGGGCTGGAAAACCCTTCAAAAATGGTGTCTTTTTTCTTGATTTTCTGGGCTTGTTATGGAGCCAGGTTTTTACTTCAATCAGTTTCTTGTTATTGAGGGTAGTGTAGGTGTAGTGTTTGCAATGTAGTACTTCCTGCAGTGGGAGTTGTATCTTGGGACTATGTAATTACGGAAATGTCACAAGTTCGAAACTCCCGCTTTAGCTCGGAATATTCAAGAGTAGGAACCACACATCAACCCAAAACTGATTGTTAAGATTTTCTTGATTACACTATTGGGATTTGATTAATTTACACTACAAAAATAAAATTAACACCAAATACAGTTAAATATCAATAAAGTAATAATATTGGGATCGATAAAAAATATTCATTTAACAAAGTTATTACTTTATCGAACATTATTTTAATGCATTGACCCATATCAGGATCGGAAGAAATTATTATCTTAACGAGATTATTACTTTATCGAATATTACTTTATCGAGGTTTAACTGCATAATACTAATGATGATTAAGATTGTATAAGACAAGGGCCGAACAATTGGTTAGGAATAAGTGGGTGGGAAAAAAAAGATATGATATTGTTGTCTGAATTAGTCTTCTCATACAAGTAAAGTTAGTTGAATTTCTAAACCTATTCTGAGTGCCCAACTACTTCTCTCCTAAACAAGCAAATTTATTTTATAATCTTCATCTAAATATAGTCTAATTATAATTGCCCAGAATAATTCAAATTAGGACAACTGTTTATGTTGTAATAAATTAATTTCTAGTATCCAACTAACTGTTTTTCACCTTAACGAAACATTTATTCGGCCTTTCAACATAATTGAATTATATTCCTCCGTTCCACAATTATTGTTCTTCTTTTCTTTTTGGAACGTTTCATAATTTTTTTTTTAAATAGTAAATTGTTACATATAATCAATTATTTTTTTTAAGGATTTCACCATCTATATTCACAAGTAAATATGTTTTTAAATTTAGTGCCAAAAAAATTTGGGGACAATAAATGTCATATATATATATATATTGGCTCCTTCTTTCTTTGTGAAATTATGGTTCTGACATAGAAATGATGCTAATCTGATAATCATTAACCATGATGTGTCTTGAAGGAAAGAAAGAAGTGTACAAACAAGAGAGAGAGAGGAGAGAGACAGAGAGAGAGAGAGAGAGAGAGAGAGAGAGAGAGAGGGGTGAAAGGGGAGCAGGCCATCAAGTGAATTTGCAACCTTTTGCAAGAACCTGATTCAAAGCTCCACACAAACTGAGGTAAAAAGTTGTGGGCAGTGTGTCAATTTTGAAAGGCGCAAGGCTGGATAAAACGGTGGTAGCGTGGAGAAAAGGAGTATGACGTGGCATACCAAGAAAGTGGCTGGATAGAGAGAGAACTAGGAGAGAGAAGGGGAGGCTGGGTGTGGGTGCTTTTCTTTAGTTGCTGTAGCTTTCTTTAAGGCTTCTGAAGAGAGGGGCTGCAGTTATTGAGGTGAGAAGAAATTCGTAATCTTTTTTTTTTTTAATTGAATTTAGTTTGCATGTGTATTGATGAATATGATTTCTTGGGATTAGGCCTCTTCCTCCTGCAAATGATGGAAACCAGAAACAAAGGGGTTTAGTCTGGTTGTTGCTTCTGTGATTCTGTTTTCTTGGGTTTTTTTCTTTTCCCTTTCTTCTCATCTGCAGAATTTGTTGGATCCTTTTGTTTTGCTTGAGATATTGCCATGGATTCTGTGGGTGGGTGGGTGGGGGTGGGGTTAGGCCTATTTTTGGACTTATGTAACTGCTACTGGTGTGTAATTTCTTGTTCTTGATTTAAAATGCCTTCAATTTTCTTCCATTACAGAATTACTCTTTCTGTATGTCCTTCTAAGCTCAAGCCCCCCACCCCACCCCACCCCCCAACCCACCCACCTTCCTTTGGGCTTCAGAATTGGAGCTTGTTTAACCATGAGTGGATATTTCTTTGAAAAGGGTAGAGATGGTTTATTAGTTCAAACTTATTGTAGAATGCTTTAAAACCATATTCTAAAGAGTTTTCATTTACTTCCATGGCAGAACACAACCACCTGATCTGGGTTGCAATGTCGAAACTCGTGCATGTTGTATTGTGAGAAACACAGTAATGCTTAGAACATGGGGAAGAAGGGAAGCTGGTTTTCAGCAATCAGAAGGGCTTTTACCCACAACTCAAAGGAAAAGCAAGCAAACGTAAGTTCGATCCTTTGACTTCGATGATCGCCTCAGTTCTAAACCGTGTGATTTTGGATAGTGAATTTCTGATGAATAATTGATGTGATTTTGGAATGGCATGTTTGTTTCTTGGCTTTCAAACCAATCTTGCAATTTAGTGGGAGAATCTTGTACCCGAGCATCGTTACTACCGTCTTGTTGTTTCGTGAATACGATGAATAGCGAGTGAGACTTTTGTCCCGATTTTGTACAGGAAAAGAAGGGTAAGGGGTTTGCAAGACGCGGAGAAACCAGATCGTTTATTTCCCGGTTCAGAGAGCCAAGCAGTATCGAAAAGATATTAGGGGAAGCGGATCAACTACTAATTAGGCCTCCTACGCCTCTAGAACGGCCGGAATCGCCACCTTCTTTACCCGTAAGGCCGGTCTCTCCTAGGCTTGCTTCACCGCGGGGCCCTTCTCCGAAATCTCCGTCTCCAAGGGCCGTTTCTCCGAAAGCTCCTCCTCCGAGGGTCGTTTCTACGAAGGCTGCTCCTACGGAAGCTTCTACTAGTGGGGCTTCTTCTTCTTCCAAGGCTGTAGCTTCTGAAGTAACTCAAAGTCAAAAGGAAGTTCGATATGTGCCGAGGGCGGAACCGCCTTTACGGGAGCAGCAACGTTCGGCTACTAAGATCCAAGCAGCATGTAGAGGATACTTGGTAATAGTCTTAACTCATTGAGAAGTTTTGCTATAAAATCAAGAAAAGCGTTTTCTTGCATTTTATTGATTCATTTTTTTTTTGTTTTAATATTGCAGGCGAGGCGGAGTTTCCGATCCTCGAGGGGTTTAGTGAGGCTTCATGCAGTGGTGAAAGGGCAGAATACGAAGCGGCAGACGGTGAGTGCCATGAAACAAATGCAGCTTCTGGTCCGGGTTCAGAATCAGATCCAGTCGCGGAGGATCGAAATGTTGGAGAACCCGAACCCGACACTCCGTACGGATGATAAGGAAGCGGAGAGTATCCAAAGCAAAACGACCTTGAATCAACTGGTCAGTTCTTAAAAATCAAATACTTCCTCTGTCCCACAATTGTTGCTCCACCTTCCTTTTTGTAAATTATTACAAACACTTTATTCGAGGGGCCCACATCTCGACACACAACCAACAACTCTCTTTAAAAACCGTGCCGAAAAGTGTTGGAGCAAGAATTGTGAGATGGAGGGAGCATATTTCTTAATTTTTCAATATTTCAAGAAAGTTTACATCTTAGGTCATTTCGAGTGTTTTGTCGTTTCATCTTGGACGACTCGTAGTTTGATATCATCTGATATGTCAATGAATTCATTGCAACTATTAGTCTAACTTGAGCATGTTTGTCGAATTCTACACAATTTCCGATTGCTGAATGTTTTTTCGCACTTTGTACGATGTATGGATCAGTTTGAGGCTGGCCAAAATGACGATTGGGATGATAGCGCTCTAACAAAGGAGGAAGCGGATGCAAGGCGACGAAATAAAGTCGAGGCTGTCATAAAGAGGGAAAGAGCAATGGCCTACTCGTACTCTCACAAGGTAAACATTCACCCTTTTCGTCTTTCTTGATGAATGAATCGAACTATTTCCATCGTAGGAGTGAGAAATATCAACCATTTTCGTACGTGCATGTTGCTTTTCGTCTTTCTTGATCAACAAATGTGTTTCAAGAACAAGGCTTTAATGGAGAAGCCTTCTTCTTCGATGCAATTTACTATAATTAGTTCAAAATATTCACCCTTTTCGTCTTTCTTGATTGGGGGTAGATTGAACCATTTTCATCGTAGCAGTAAGAAAAATCAACTAACGTACATGCTAGTGGTTTTTTCGCCTTTCTTCATTAACAAGAACTAGGCTTGGATAGACAAGGTGTCTTCTTCGATACAATTACTCATTAGTTCTAAATACTTCCTCCGTCCTGCTTGATTTGTTTTGTTTTCCTTTTCGGGTTGTCCCACTTGACTTGTCTTGTTTTTAAAATGGAAAAAAAAATTACGACACAAACTACTACTTTTTTCTTTGTGGCCTACTGAAAAGAAACAAGATAAGTCAGACAGGACGGAGGGAATACCAACTACGATACATGCCAGTGGTCTTTCTTGATTAACAAGTGCGTTTCAAGAACTAGGCTTAAATAGAAAAGGTGTCATCTTGGATACATTACTAAATACTATAATTAGTTGAAATACTAAGATTAAGAAGATACATGCTAATAGTTTTCAAGTCTTTCTTGATTATCAAATGTGTTTCAAAGACTAGGGCTATTACTATCATTAGTTCAGAATACTGCACACTAGTGGTTTTTCGTCTTTCTTGATTATCAAATGTGTTTCAAGAACTAGGGCTATTACGATCATCGGTTCAAAATACCAACTAAGCTACATGCTAGTGGTTTTTCGTCTTTCTTGATTATCAAATGTGTTTCAAGAACTATGGATGGCTATTACTATCCAACTAAGTTACATGCTAGTGGTTTTTCGTCTTTCTTGATTAGCAAATGTGTTTCAAGACCTAGGCTTCAATGGAAAAACTCTTAGCCAATCCCATGCTTAAAACAAGCAACATTCTTGATCTCTAACTTGTTTTGCTTCTCTTCCTCATCACTAGTTATGGAAATCCAATCCAAGATCAGCTCAAACTCCTCCCGACATCCGATCCAACGCCTTCCCATGGCGTTGGAACTGGCTCGAACGCCACCTCCCTAAACCCACACCAAGAAACACCTTCTCCACTCCACCAAGGCCTAAGCCAACCCCAACCAGCAGTCGCCTTCCGAGTCCCTTCAACACGCCCCGGTCCGCTACGTCAGCAATCCCTTTTCGAGCCAGGCAATTTCAAACCACACCCAATAGGATGACTCCTTTGAAAGATGATGATAGCCTATTAAGCTGCCCTCCATTCTCCGTACCGAACTACATGGCGCCGACCGCGTCGGCCAAGGCTAAGGCGAGGGCGAACAGCAACCCGAGGGAGAGGTTTCCGGCAACACCGGGGAGCGATTCAGGCAGAAGATTCTCGTTTCCGTTTAGTCCGAATGTGGGTTCTTTCAAGTGGAGCAAAGGGTCTAATCGGGGCTCTCCGGCTTCTCGAACGGGAACAGAGAACCGGTCGATCGGAGAGTTTAGTGTTGATTCGACGGTTTCGATGCCGGCTGGTTTGGTTGGAAGAAGGCCATTCAATAGATTTGTGTGAATGTGTGTTTGTTGGTGTATCATTTTCTTAAAGATTGAATCTTGATCTCAAAATTGTCAATTTCTGTGTTATCATTTTGTTACAATATTGAATCTATAATTATTATGCATTTTCAACATGACTTGAATAAACTAAATGTTATTTATACTAGAATCAAGCCTTTAAATATTTTAGCAAAATTGTCACGCATAATCAAATTATAAATTCAATTACATCTCAATAAAATAATAATTAAAATCAAAAAAAATATTTATTTAACAAAATTATTATTTTATCAAATACACCCTCCGTCCCGCTAATTCTGTCCCAGTTGATTTCGGCACGGAGATTAATAAATTTTAGTTTAGTGTGTATTTTATGAATTTTAATTGTATAAAGAAATTGACATAGTTTTCGAGGAGTGATTGATGGAAAGAAATGAGAATTATCCAAATTTTTGCAGATGGATCTTATATATATGGTACAATGAAGTACCACATGGGTGGATATCTATATGAATCCAAATCTGCCGAATCACTCATGGGACGATCTTCTACATCCTAGGTCTTCCCGTTCCGTCATATGGCTTATGTTCTTCATGTAGCATTCAGACCGAATGACTTTATGAAATTACGTCGATACTTCCACATATTATGGGTAACGTAGGAGACATCTCTATTTTTCCCCCGGGGAATCTTTAAAATTCCCACTTCTTAGCTTTCAATTCGCCTCGACTAGTAAAAGGCAATCAATTTTTATTTTTTATATTTTTTTTATATTGTATTTGAAGAAATAATTTAAAATTTTCAAAAGATAAAAATCATAATTTTTTGAGTTCAGAACGGAATATAATTGAGTGGGAGATAAATTTTTGAAGAGAGAGAATATAAGAATGTGGGGTTGAGTAGTAAGTAAGGGAACCCAATTCATTTTATGTTTAAAAATAATTTTCACTATTTTAGAAAGAGGACAGTAATAACGAGACAGCCCGATTAAATAAGTAGGACAGTAATAACAGGACGGAGAGAATATTATTTTAATAAATTAACCCATATGTGAATTAAAAAAAATTATTATCTAAATAAAATTATTAATTTATCAAATATTATTTTATCGATAAATCTATTTCTTCGCCTGATCCATAAAACAATTACATTTGCCAATTTGAATTTAATATTAGAACAAATATATTTATATCAAGAAAATGAATTGGCCCTTACAAAAACAATTAAAAAATTGCAGAATGGCATTACGAATTATTGAAAATTTTATATTCAATGTAGATATATAATTCGACCTAATTTTCCATCAATTATAACATTTTAACCTAAAAAAACTTTAAAAATTGTTTCGAGCAAAGGTTGATGATTAACATCAGATAGATAGTCAATTTCCAGATATAAATTCACAAAATAATTTTGAAAAAAAAATAAAAAAATTGGAAAAATCAATTCAAAAAGTAGGGAATTTTATTGGAGAATGTCGCGAGTTGTTCGAGGCCGTAGTCAAAATCGAAGATTTGAAAGGCACGGAGAATCGCTTGATTATATCGCCAACCTTCAATGCAAGTAATTCGTCATTGATATACAATCGACGCTCTTGCTCTGCAAATTGGCTTCCTTTTCTACGTTAAAAAATAGAATAAGAGAGAGAAAGGAAGGGAGAGAGAGAGGAAAGTGCAACAAAGATGCTGCTGAAATGAAAGACGCAAATGTAACATGGAAATGGATTGAAGCTTAGAAGGTATTTATAGGCGGAAGATTCAGATCTGAAACCCTAGACCTAATCCTCAGCATTGGGCCGAAACCCATATTCAAACATTGGGCCTAATCTTCAAATTATTGGGCCGAGGCCCATATTAACAAATTCGTCATGTGAATTTCCTATTCTACCCCGGACCCTCCTGCAAGAAACTGCGCTATAAACCCTTAAACCCCAAATCGAATCGCAGATTCTGCAGAATCACGCGAGAATCGAGCAAGGATGGATCACATAGCTGCGGCGGAAGAGAGATTGGTGAACGAGCGGTTGAGGGAGAAGCTCAATGAGGTTAACGCCGCCGCGCAGGAGCATCTTGCCGGCGTGCAGGACCACATCAATTTCACTCTCCAGGTTTTTCTGATCTTCCATTTTGTCGGCTATGGCGTATGTTTTATTCAATTGATTGAATTTAGGTTTTTTTTTGTTAATGTAGCAAGAGTACTTCAAGTGTGCGTACGAGTGTTTCGATAGGAGGAGGAAGCATGATGAGATCAGCAACTGCGTGGAGCATTGCAGCGTGCGTGTCCTCAAGGCGCAAAATCTTGTAGAAAACGAGATGGCTAAGTTTCAAGTAAGTGTTCATTACCTTCAAACGTTTTTTGTTTAATCTCTTATGTTCAGGAAACCGAATTCGCCGATGCTTGTTTTCTGCCTTGATTTCTGATATTGATACTGTATATCTGATGAACTGCGGAGTATTGATTTTGTTTAAGAGATTTTCTTATCACAAGACCGAGCTTGAATTACTATCTTGTTGATCTTGGTCCATGATTAGGCGCGGTCGTATCAATTTCAATTGATGTATAAAATGTTAGGCCTAATTTGGTGTTTAAATATGGTTTCTTTAGTTAAAATGCAGTGCGATTCCAATCTACACTGATTGACTAATGACAATACATTTCAAATTTTGCTCGATTTCAACGTAAGTATGATAGTTCATCTTGTTCTGACCTTTTGCTGTTTGTATATGAGTGCCTTTATGCTAGATTTTTATTAGGTCGTATACGAATGAATTCTGAAGTATCCTCGAGAGAATGATTCTGTGGTTAGTTGGAATTCATTCTCAAGTATCTTCAACAAAATGACTATGCTGTGGTTTGTATTACACTTAAGTGTTGAAAATGATTCTGCTGTTGTTAGGTGGAATACATTCTGATGTAGAAACTGACTACGATGTGGTTAGTCGTAATACGCAGTATCGAAAATGATTCTTCTGTTGTTAGTTGGAATACAATCTGAAGTATCTTGAAGAAAATGATTATGCGGTGGTTAGTTGTAATAACTGAAGTATAGTATATGATTATGCTGTGTTTGGTTGTAGTACGTCGAAAATGTAGAAAATGGTTCGGCTGTCGTTAGTTGGAATACATTCTGAAGTATCTCAAACGTGTTGTTCTTGATACATGCAGGAAAGATTAAGCAGATCTCTTACCGTCTGCCAAGATAAATACGAGGCATCCAAGCTCCAACCAAACACCAGCAATCCCCGGCATGATCTGGAATCGTGCGTTAATCTTTCCGTTAAAGAGAGCATTGAGCTGATCCCCCATGTTGCTGGAAAACTGAAAGCACATCTGGGAATCCAAAATTGAAGTCTACATCACCAACCATCATCTTCTTTTCACGGATGAGATCAAGATTCGATCTTTTCGACACGATGAAGCTACCCGCGAGAGGCTATCACTGTTAGAGTATGAATAACATTTAGCTTCCTTGTGATCAATGATTAGAACTGTTTGGAGATGTGATCAAAATTTCAAGTGGCATGTGTTGTAAATCTTTTGATGGAATTTGCAGGTTTCAGGTATTTGCATATTTCAGGTGACAGGATCCAAATATAGGAATATAATAATGTTTTTTTGTTAGGGTCGTTTTGGGTAAGAAAGAAACATGCCATAAATTTTGTTTATGGATAAAGGGATGTGACAAGAAAAGGACTTGGGTGAGACAATTTACCAAATTAGGTGGAAACAAGGAGAAAATTGTGATTTTGTCCCCAAATTCTGATTTCGGATATTAATAATGTTGTTTATCTGGAATTAATTAGCTGCGTCATTTAATTGATAAATAAAAATAGCACAACACATAAATTTATTATATTATGGGCGTATAAATCTATAATTAAATTAATGAACTATAAATATCAATATAATATTAACTTTTAAAGTCTATATATATTAGTATTCTGTTCATAATCAATTAATCATATACACACATTCACATTCTGAAAACACACGTCTAAGAATGCATCTAAGAAAGATGCCTCTAAGAACGCATCTAAGAAAGATACACATTATTCTTTTCTTCATTTAATACAAATAAATCATTTGAGCGACACAAAAACAACGAGTAGAGTATAATTCGTAATTTCATTGTAGAACCCAAAAAAAATGTTTTTAATAATTAATTACAATACCGAAAATAAAGAACGAACAAATACTAATTTTCTAGAGAAGGAAAAAAAATCAAGATTAAAATATGAGGAAAATAATAAAATACAAGAAATAAATCAATGTGTTAAATATGGTCCAAAAATTGATGAGGAAAGCGAATATAATAAAAATCACACTACTACGATTCATTGAAGAAATTGAGATCTGAAAGAGGTGGTTTACCCTCTCCGATTCATCGCCACCAAGATTCATTCAGTGTTTTTAACATATTTTTCCAACTCTCCTACTTCTCCAAGTACTGCACAAGAACAGTAGATCCTCGATCCCTCCTCAGCTGAGAGCGCAACTTCCTCGATAGCGACTTGCAGGATTTCTCTACTGTTTCCTTGAAGACCCAATAGCAATTGAATCGTCAATCTT
The DNA here is from genome assembly GCA_028984105.1 of Lavandula angustifolia. NCBI lineage: Eukaryota > Viridiplantae > Streptophyta > Magnoliopsida > Lamiales > Lamiaceae > Lavandula > Lavandula angustifolia. The sequence goes on from CM054811.1 coordinate 31,761,849, forward strand.
GGTTTTCCCCTCAGACCCAACTCAAATTTACTTACTTTACGGAGCCCCAGTTGAATTTACAGTTCGATCTTTTTGAATAACTAGTGAGTACTGATTTTCGAGTTTGCGCGCTAAGTGTTTGTTGAAATGTTTCTTCGCAATGCTGCAAAATTTGTTGTTGCTTCTTAGAACCGTTGGGTTTTTGATGAATTTATTGGCTGCGTGGTTGGAATTGATTGCAATTGATTAGTAATCTTGATGGGTTTAATCTTTCTTGATTGATGAATTTTAGTTTTCATGATTTTCCCAGGTTGAAGTAGCTGTTAGGGTTGCAGCCTCTGCTATTCAGCCTTGAAAATGGCATTTTTGTCATTTGTCAAGGGAATGAACAAGAACTCCTTCAACAGATAGAGCTCATTCTTCAGTCAAATTTGTTGTAAAATTACTAGTATCTTAGAGGGACCACAAAAAAATAGGCAAAGATGATTAGCAATCAGCTTCTCTTGACCTACCTGTATCTTTTCGTATATATCTTGCTGTCCTCCGGAGTTATCCTATATAACAAGGTACTGATCCATCTACTTCCTACTTAATCGGACTTTCGTCTTTCGTCTTTCCTCTTCCGTATTTGTTTTTCCTTGACATGGGTGTTTTTGCCGAAAGTGTTAACATGTAAATGATCATGTTTTTTTCAAGAATTGCTTGCACTACATGATCATGATAGTGGATAATTTTTAAGTATGGTAATAACACTAGCATGCTATTGCTTTCGATTTGGGTTAACTCTTTTGTCATTCATAAACTAATGATCAAGAACTTCACATATGTTTCCCTATTCTTGTTTGTAGTGGGTCCTCTCACCGAAGTATTTCAACTTCCCATTGCCGATAACACTTACCATGATCCACATGGGCTTTTCGGGTTTTGTAGCATTCATTCTGATCCGTGTTTTTAAGGTAGGCTATTCCTTGTACGAAAGTAGGAAACAAAACGAAAGCTCGTTTCACTAACCAAATTGTGTTTAATGTGCACTACTTATTAGTTCTCCTATTTTTTTTCAATTGAATCATTTTTTTCTTTTTTCAGGTCGTTTCACCCGTGAAGATGACTTTTGAAATGTAAGAGATTTTCCCCTCATTCTTATTCACTTTATTCAGCATCTGGACTTATCATGTCTGGTTATTTGCAGATATGTGAGCTGTGTAATTCCTATTAGTGCCTTCTTTGCTGCAAGTCTTTGGTATGTACGGTTTTCCGATTATTGAAAAATTCTTGCTTGCTTCACAGTTTTCTTTGCTCAATACTTAATTCCAATCTACTCTTGTATAGGTTTGGAAATACGGCCTACTTGTTCATCTCCGTGGCATTCATTCAAATGCTCAAAGCCCTAAGTATGCTTATACATTTTTATTTGGCCTCTTTAAGTCTAAACTTTTACGCATGCGGAACTCACGGATTAATTTTATTTACCATTTTACCTGATGGCAGTGCCGGTTGCAACTTTCATCATGGCTGTTCTCTGTGGAACTGACAAATTACGATGCGATTTATTTCTGAACATGCTGTTGGTGAGTTTTGGTGTCGTGATATCGTCGTATGGGGAGATTCATTTCAATGTCGTCGGCACGAGTTATCAAGTTACGGGAATAGTTGCTGAAGCGCTTAGATTGGTTCTCACTCAAGTTCTACTCCAAAAGAAGGGCTTAACACTCAATCCCATCACAAGCCTATACTACATTGCTCCATGCAGGTACTTTTTTGTCAATTTATATGAAATTCACGAGCCAAGTGTAGTTTTCTATTCCTTTTCGAGAGTAATATACGTATGTTACTTCTTTATTTCGTTGTCACATTTTGTGTTGCCAAAATTTTCTGAATTTAGTAAAGTAGTCGAATTAAACAATTGAACAAGGAATTACTTCTCAACTCAACATACTATGTGCTCGATCAGAGGTACTATTCAATGTGGCGTTCGTTTATAACATCATCAAAATCAAAAGAATTTTAGTAATAAAATCTATCTTTGGGTTGGGAAGCAAGATTTAGCAAGACAAAATGACGGGATTCGTTAGTACAAGGCGTGTATAGCAGCTAGCTAGCTTACCTATTGAGTTTCAAATCTTCGTTAACTCTTAGCTTACCTATTGAGTTTCAAATCTTTGTTAACTCTTAGGTTTACCCATTGAATTTCAAATCTTTGTTGGTGTCTCAATTAGTCCCACAGAGTTCAGACATCTTACCGATCTCCTTTGTTTCTTGGCTGAGCTTTAAATCTACTATTTTATTGGAATATGTTTAATATTTGAGATGTCGTCTCTATGTGCAGTTTTGTATTTCTGTTCGTACCGTGGTACCTCTTGGAGATGCCCGGGATTGAAGTATCGCAGATCCAGTTCAACTTCTGGATATTCTTCTCAAATGCACTTTGTGCATTGGCTTTGAACTTCTCGATCTTCTTAGTAATCGGTAGAACCGGTGCTGTGACCATTCGCGTTGCTGGCGTTCTAAAAGACTGGATACTTATCGCCCTCTCAACTGTCATCTTCCCCGAGTCGACCATAACCAAGCTAAACATCATTGGCTATGCTATTGGTACAAATCTCATCCCACTTTAAATCTCTCAATTTAATCAGCTCAAAATGCCATGTTAAATTTTTTTATCATTCTTGATTTGTTTCTGCAGCTCTATGTGGTGTTGTTATGTACAATTACTTGAAAGCCAAGGATGTTAGATCTTCCCAAACTCCCGCAGACATCGAACGCGCTGCAAAGGTAGAAGCAAATCGAATTCTTGATGAAGTTAATGAACTTACCAAATTGAATTCTTGATTGGACAAAAAATGGCTAATTGATGCAGGATTTGAGGACTTTGAATATGTACGGTATGGACGATAACTCGTCAAACAGCGGGATGGGAGGGAAGAACGCGAGGAGCGGATCGCATACGGAGGTCATCATAGACGAAGAAGTCCCTCTAATTCACGGTGCGAAAGGTTTGTTATCGCGGTCGAAACCGAGTTAGAGATGGTGGTGATGGTGATGGATTGGTATTGTTCCTCCATTTGTAGAGCAGCTCCTTTTTGCAGCCTATATTGTATGTCATTCTTTACTTAGAGTATTGCCTGCAAAACTTGACACTCCTTATAATGGTTGGAGCATGCAATGGAATAGTTGGTTTTGTGTATGAGTTGTTATGATTCTTTGCTTTTCTTTCTTCCTTTTATTCTTGTCATAATATAGAAGCCAATTACCAAAAAAGGTAGCCAACATGTTTGAGAAACCCAATTTTTTAGATTCAATTCTAAAATATTGATTCGATAGCCGTAATCTAAACATCTTATCAATTCTTGATTCAAAAATTCTTTACCGGACGTTCTATAAGTAGGGTTGTAAACGAATGGAGCTTTATTCAAATAGTTTGAGCTCGGGCTTGATTAAACCCGGGTCGAATTCGAAAATTTTGAGCTCAAATTCGAACTCTAGCCTCATTTAATATTCGTCAATGTTTTCGAGACGAATTCGAACCCGAGACTATTTGCTCGAAAGCTCGTGAGCTCAGTTCAATTAAATATAGTATTATTTACTTCTATATATATTAATTATACTATTAAATAATATCCTCTCCTCCCATTATTAGTGACGCCTTTCTTTTCGTCACGAGAATTAAGAGAATATATAATAAAACAGGAGATATGAATAGATAATAAAGTAGAAGAGAGAGATGAGTGTGATAATGAGAAAGCAAGAGATAGAAAATAATTATGTGAGAGAAATTAATATAATAATGAAAGTAGATACTCCCTCCATCCCGTTATTTGTGGCTCAATTGATTTCCGTACGGTAATTATGAGAGTAGATGATAAAGTATGAGCGAGGGAATAGATGATAAAATATGATAGAGAAGATAAGTAAGATAATGAGAGAGTATGAGAGAAAGGATGATAAAGTAGGAGAGAGAATGTAATAAAGTTGGAGAGAGAAGATGATAGAGTGGAAAATATGATAATAATTTTTACCAAATTAGGAAAGTGGCCACAAATAACGGGATACCCATTTCGGGAAAATGAGCCACAAATAACGAGACGGATGGAGTATAAAATAAGAAAGATTAAATGATAAAGTAGAAAAGAGGTAGTACCTTTTTATCAATTTAGGACGTTGTCACTAATAGCGGGACGTCCGAATTAAGAAATGTGGTCACTAATAATGGGATGGAGGGAGTATTATTATTTATCTATTTATTTGTAAATATATACTCCCTCCGTCCCAACGAGTTGGCCTCATTTCTTTTTTGCATGTATATTATGGAAAGTTGTTAGATGTCAGTAAAATGATGGCCCCATAAAAAATGAGTGATTAGTTGTGAATAGAAAAGTTGCTTTTTTTGGAATATGAATAGATGAGTGAGACATACTAAAAAGGAAAACGAAACCAGCTCGTTGCGACGGAGGGAGTATATAGTTATATTTTTATAAAAAAATACAAAAATTATCGAGTCCGAATACGATAATTATATATTAAATCGAGGTCGAGCCTGTATTAAAAGCTTATATTGAGCTCGACCCTAAATTCGAGCCCGAGAAGCTAATCGAGTCGAGCCTCTACAAAGCTCGGCTCGATAACAGTCCTACCCATAAGTTTCAAGAATCAAAAAAAAGTATGTCCTTTCAAGCATTCAATTTAATTTATATTTATCCTTCCATCCACTATTCTTGTCTTAGTACTGTGTAGGTAGAATTTAAGAAAATAGATGAAAAATATATTACATTGGGTGGAAATAGGCTAATGTGGTGGATCACTGTTTAGATTGATTATGGTCCACGAATTAATTTCATTTTTGGGAACGAAGACAAAAATAAAAAGACAATCAGATAAGGAAATTAAGACAATATTAACGGGATATGGGATATACTCCCTCCGTCCCATTGGAAGCGTCTTGTTTTCCATTTTGGGCGTCCCATTGGAAGCTCTTGTTTCTAAAAAAGTCAAGAATATGTTGACAAGATTTAACTATCCAAAAGTCAAACAATATACACCATACATTATCATTTTCTTAACATCCGTGCCCATTGGAAGCAAGACGCTTCCAATGGGACGGAGGGAGTATAATTTAATTGATGGGTATGCATGTGGACATAAAAGCCCATCAATTTCACTTTTCACTTTTATTTGGGCTTTTTAGTGGGTCTTGACATTGTTTCAAGCCCACTGCATGTACGGCAAGGTGAGGCAGCATTTTATTTCATTTAATTATTTATTTATACCTACAATATTTTATCTTAATATTAATGAAATGATTTTTGTCTTATTTAATATTTTAATATATATGAGTGCTAAGAAGGTATTAGACTATAATTTGTCATATTCATGAAAGAAGATTGTACGACAACCTTGATTTAAGTATGTTGGAGAGATTTAAATTTGAGATATTAATTTTGACTAAACAACTTTACGAGCAAGTTCAGTTTACTAGTAGACCGTCACGAAAGATAGTGCATCTTTTTCGTATCGATCACGGTTCATTTAATTTAGGATTTATTGACGTGTATTAATGCAAATTCTTAATTTCAGTTTTGGATCACACGTTTAAAAGAATCATAAAAAATTAAAAACAAACTCAGTAATTAATAAACAAAATAGTTCATTTATCCAAAACTAGGGCTTGAATTAATTCATAAAAAAATATAGATCATATCCGTAAAGGAATAGTCATAAAAGATGTAAAAACAATTCAAAAAAAAAATTCAAATCCCAGACAAAACTAGATATAATTATACAACCTAAAATCTTGTGGATGGATCCTCTAACTCAATTCTTCGATTGTAGTCACCAATATTCGTCTCAAGTCTTCAACGGAGTTGTATGCAAGAATGAAGTCTGGAGGGTTTATATATGTTTCAAACCGAATTTTCGCGATCTGGACCGCAGTCCAAAACTCTCTGACTCAAAATTAATTAGATGAAACTCAAAAATCAAAATTTACCTCTAATTGGCACTAAATTAATCTCAAAGATTTTCTAAAAATCGATAAAAAAATAGTTGGTTTGGTTATTAGGCTACATTACGATATTAGTACTAAAAAGGAGCAAACATATTGTCACGGGCTTACAATAAATGTCATTTTCTCTATTTATTGTAAAGAGAAAATGACATTTATTGAAAGTATGTGACAATACGTTTGCTCCTTTTTAGTACTAATATCGTAACACGCCAAAAGTAGAAACTAAATCTGCTGAAAACAGTTCACAATCACACAAATCCATAACATCTCACGTCTAGAACTCATAAAAACATTGCACATTAAGAATTAAACTTCCAAAACGTGAATCAACCACAAAAAAGACTGGAAAAAAAATAAAAATCGATCTCTAAATCAAAAATTATGAAAAAAACCCGAAACAGTCAGACGCAGGACAAATCAAGCACCCCACATTCTGGAAATATGAATAACGCATCGGAGAAGCTGAGGAACAGTGCGATAATACGCTCACGGATAAATTAACTTCGAAATCGAGGTAAAGTCTAAAACCCTAATCTAGGGTTCTTGGAGATACTTGTGAGCAGCTGAAGATTCGCAAAAACTCGTATGTTTGTTTCAGGTGCGATTAATGGGTAGGCCCAATTAGTCTTTCTATTGGGCCTTCCATTTTATATGGGAGAATTAATTGGGCCTTCATTTCTACTACATGATAACAATCTATTGGGCCTTGTTAACAATTCTATGTGCTTCATTTAAATAAAGGTAAATTATTAACATATATAATATATTATTATTAAATATTTTAAGATTGTGAAATTATCAATCGATTCCTTTAACAGATTAGTAATCAAATATTTTAGGGTGTCAAATTAAAGACAATTGGGGCCGATTAGAGCTGTAAAGAAACCGAACTTTATTTGAAAAGATCGAGCTCGAGCTTGACAAGGCTGGGCTTGAATTTGAAAGATTCGAGTTCGAGTCTTATTTATCAATTTTTTCGAGCCGAATTCGAATCCGAGATTATTCAACTTGAAAGCTCCCGAGTTGGGTTTAATTAAATTATAATATTATTTAATTATACATATTATATTAATTAATAATAATATTTATTTTTGTATATATATATATATATATATATATATATATATATATATATAGGGAATGGATATTATGAGATCCAAATCTTAAAAGAGATACGAGAACCGATCTCGTCCCTCCATTTCGCAAATCTAAGGCTCTCATTTTATCTCAAAAAGTATTTAAATTTAAATCAAAAAAGGAAAAAATAGCCTCATTAAGGACAAATTTGTAATCTTCTCTTTTCTTTTTCCTTAGCCCTCCATTTCGGCTGTTTTTTCGTAGTCATGTTCAAGGTTTGATATTTAATGCATACCGTAGTGTATTCATATACTTATGGTATGTAATTTTTTTGCATATCTTTTTTTATGTACATCTGTGTTTATATATCTGCATAGTGTTCAATTTTGATTTGCACGAAAAACACGTTATATATGCATAACTTCTAATACTTAAATATACCAAAACAAGTGTTCGCCTACATTAGTTCAACTATTGTATCAATAAAAAAACATAAGTACCACCATAACTTCTAAGTTTTACATCCCAAGTTGTTCCAACAAAAGAGACTCACAACCAAACTTCTAACTATCAAGCATTTCTTTCACACATTTTTTAGAATCAAGTTCATTCTCATCGGCATGACCAACATCCTCTTGTTCCACTGTCTCCTTCATTTTGTTATCATCGAAATTGACTATGCTCAAGCAATACCGCATCTTCAAAAGCTTAATTTGTTTCACACATTTCCTAAAAAATCCCGTGTCCCAGTTGATTATTGAAGGATTATAAAAGGAAGAAATCGATACATCCTCCTTCGTATGTTGTCGCGGCTCCGATTGTTGCTCCTGTGTTAGACCTTCTGATCTGTGTCCCGGCCTTTTTCTTCCTCTGGGTGGTCAGAGATCTGAAGAAAATAAATTTAAAGTCTCTCTCTGTAACTCACGCCACTCTCGAAATTTTATGAATCAATTGTGTGAGTTTCTGAACAGAATACTAATATATATTTGTAGCCCATTAATTTAATTATATTCCAATGGGCTTCTACATAATCAGCCCATAATATAATTAATTAATTTACTGGGCTACTAATATTTATCAATTAATTGGCCCAACCAATTAATTCCAGATAAATAACATTATTAAATAATGTGAAAATACATTAATCCATTAATAATGATTTCTGAGAGACAATAAATTACCAGACAACTAATTGGGCCAGATCAGGGATCCAATACAAGAAATAAAGCAGGGCCTCCAATTAATTAATTATCCATGCTCAGCCCAGAGCAAAATTAATTAATTAACACGCATTCATTCCACTAGAGAATCCGTGTCGACTTACCCCTTTATCCCAATTTGAGCAAGGGCTTGTATTTTAGACTTAATCAATCTCCGTATTTAAGATAGAAATATCCGTTAATTAATTAAGCTCACTGACAGCTTAAATTAATTAACATCTTATATTCCTGAGTAGTACCACTCGACCTTATTAACACACCTGAACTTAATCAACCGGCCGGGTTTAGTGTGCTAATCCTTTCGAGTTCCTCAGGGGATATTATCAACCCATTTTACTAGGATACGGATGAAAGATACAGACAACCAACTTGAGCCACAAATAACTACTAACACCCAAGATACGTAGATCCCGCCGCTCATTTGACGTTCACCATAGTAGGTCAAAGTGATAGATAGCCAAATGCACTCGATGAAGTCTTACCAAGCTTAAGATCGGCTAAGTCACCGAGATCTTGGTTCTCCACTAAGGTCGGTTAGGAGAACACATCTCACCGTGATCCTTCAATACACCACCTTAAGTGTACCAGGTAAAGACAAGCGGCCTAAGACAAGCCACTTCTTATCTAAAGCTGCAGCTTAAACCGACAACTTCATCCTTAAGTTGTCTCGATACGTGTTAACTGTTTATATCTTGTCAGTTCAACCAATTTGTGTTGTCTTCTGTGATACCCGACACACCACACAAATCTAACTTTTATACAAGATAAAGGATAACATGTGCAAATATACATATTTATCAGATAGGAGAATAAAACAGTGGTAAGGACAAAAACACATTGTATACAAGCATAAAAGTGCTTCCAGTATACAAAATCCCAACAATTATGTCACCCTTGAACGTCTCCATATGTCTCATCAAATACACTCCTGCAAGAAATAATTCATATTTATCAGATTTTACCGTTACAAATTGATTTATGCTTACCTTTCTCAGAAATCATGCACACAAGTATATAATTTCATGCTAACCTTTCGATCAAGTTATGCACACATTTTATGCATTTGACTCAATCTTTTTATGCTAACCTTTCGATCAAGTTATGCACATCACCAATATTTATTATGCACAAAAATCTAAAATAATATGTACCAATTGAAAAAATATTTATGCTTACTATTTCATATTTTTATGCTAATATATAAAATATTTTATGCTTACGCTGACCAAAAAAGGTAAACGAAAAAAGGGTATGCATACCAATATTAAAATTTTCATGCACACAGACACTCAATTTCATGCTAATAATCCACAAGATTCATACATATCAATGAAACCGGGATAGAAAAAATAAGGGTTTTATATGAAATACAAACCACATGAGCATCAATTTGACAAATCAAAATAATTATCTTGAATCGCTACAGTCCTAAGGCCTAGAGTTTTCACCAACTTCTACAATTTTCGCTTTTCAAAAGGGTATCGGTTACACACACAATTTCTCTTCCAAAACACAAAATCATCCATGGGTAAACTTAATTAACAAACGAAAACATGAAACATAACTCAAAATTCGTCGATTAAGAGAATTTATAGTCGATTTCCAACCAAAACAAAATCAAAATTGTGGCTTTCGGTTTCAAAAGAGTTTCGATTACACCCACAATTTCTCCTCTAAAACACGAAATCATCCATGGGTAAACTTATTTGATAAACGAAAACATGAAACATACCGGAAATTTCGTCGATTAAGCGAATTTGTAGTCGATTTTCGACCAAAACACGAAACTACTATTTACCGGTAAGCTTGTCTCTGCAAATCTTCCTAGTTTCAGAGAATGAAAACGAAAATAAACAATGGAGGAATGAGATATAACTCCTACCTCGTTGATTATGGACGGAAGTTTGGGAGAAATTGGTTCTCTTGAAGTCGAGCGTGCGCCATTTTCAAATGCAAAAGTTTTTGGATGTTAAAATGAATTTGGATGCCCGCCCACTTTCTATACCCCTTTTCAAAATGAAAATGTTTTTCTATTCCCAAAATACCCTTTCCACTTTTTTTTTTTTTTTTTTTAAAGATGGAAGGAGTTGATCTTGGTCATTAGATTATGACCGATCGATGCTTAGGATTGGTTCTCATATCTCTTTTGAATGTTGGATCTCCCTAGATCCACACCATATATATATATATATATATATATATATATATTTATATATAAGGTTAAAATGTGAACATACACATAAACGTATGAATACTGTCTTTAAAGATAAATCTATTGAATTACACTTTAAGTATTATACTTTCAAAATGATTAAAATATGATTAAGGGATTTTTTTTTTAAATCTGTGAAATAAAGTGCAGTAGAATGATCCAAATGTGAGTGGTTTGGCTGCAAGCAAGAAGAGGAAAGAAGCATGAAAGAATCTACGGCTAAGCTTAGAGATAAAGGAAGGGCATTAAGGGGCAATCTCAATAGGGTGTCTGATTTACGGCGGCGATGAAGAAGACAAAGCCGCCGGCCGGATTGTCGCCGCCGTTTCCCGCCTTGATCATTAATTTGTCAGTTATCTCCCCCTCACTGCTCCCTCGCTCTCTCTCTCTTGAAGCTGACCCCTCAGTACTCTCTCTCTAAATTCAAAATAGGCGGTGATTTTTGATTTCCAAATTCAAAATTTGTGGCAGAGAACCATCTCTACACAGCCGTGCTCATCTCCGTCAGGCCTACGGCACACCAGTAACCTTTTTCCATCAGGCCTCCTCATCTCTAAACGCTGCCGCCTTAGAAAACGCCTCCATGGATTTTGTTCAAGATACTTATCCATGGAGAGAGCGCGATCTCGCAGCCCATTTCTTGAATTAAGAAAAACAAGGATCGAGATCTAAAAGAAGAGAGCCTAGTGAGAGAAGTAAGTGTTCTGCATCTCATTTTTGGTTGAAGTGAGAGCGTTGCTGATGTTAAATCTCCAATTCTTGCTTCAACATAAAAATCCAAGTAATCTACCACGAACCGAGATCTAGAATGTAAGAAATCAGAGAGTAGTCCCTTCGGATAGGGTAGCGGTGAAGGTGGTTGAACTCCCGTTGAAATTGCTATTTGTGTCACCTATGGTTAGTCTAGGGTGGTTTAATTCCCCTGTGTAGTTTGCAGATTATTACACTGGATCGAAGTTTACCCAATGCATACTTTGATAGTAACTATAGATTACTCTTATCATCGAAAAAAAATAAAAAAATGAGAGAGTAGTCGAGAGGTAACCATGGTCAAGAAAAATAAAATATAAAATATAAAAAAATAAAATAAAGGAAAATAATTGCACCAAAAAAACCGCGTGTGTTAGGCGCGGGGAGGGAGGACCAGGTGGTCTTACCTCTAGCATCAAACTAACCATGTGGTGGAAGGGTCTGCCTATAAATAAAAAATAAATTTATTATTTTTTATTAAATACCGATAATATCCTTGTCAATTATTGTTTCTAGCGTAAAATATGTGGACGAATCCATATTCTGAAACACACCAAAGGGTAAAATTGTCATGTTCATTATTTTATTTATAGATTCTAGCAATTATAAAAGAAGCTGATGATATAATATTTTCTAAGGAAAGGAGTGAGTATATAGTAGTATGATATATTCTAGAAATATATATAATATATTTTACTAATTTATAATATTGACATTGAAATTATAATAATGAAAAAAAAATTATTTATTTGTTATAAATTACTCATTGTGTACCATTATAAACGATACATTTATTTTTCAAACACTTCTTCCTACTTGCGGCAGCTTTCCACATTTCTATCCAAACACTACAGACTCTCAGGGGGCGTTTGGTTGGGGGTAATAGGAAAGGGAAAGGGAATCGATTCCCTTCGATTCCGTTATTTAACGCTTGGTTCGCCTTTTAGGGGAATTTGATTACCCAATTTAGGGGAATTGAAAACCCCAAAATTCCATTTTTTGAAATCCTCCCCACCCCCTGGGAATTGGATTCCCTTTCGATTTTGTTTCCGCTCCCCGCTAGCTCTTCACCAAAAAAGAAAAAAATTATCTTTCTCCTTCCTTCGATCTTCCTTCGCCGGAGAAGTTCATCGCCGCCACTTCGACATGTACGATTTCTTCTCTCTATTCTCTTTCTCTCTCCCGTCATCCCACCCCCAAGCTTCGATCCGGACGATTTCTTGCCTTCGTATGCTTCGATCTGGACTTTGTATGCTTCGATCTGGACGATTTCTTGCCTTCGTATGCTTCGATCTGGACGATTTCTTGCCTTCATATGCTTCGATTTGTATGCTTCGATCTGGATGATTTCTTGCATTCATCTGCTTCGATTTGGACGATTTAATTTCTAAATGAGCCTTCTTTATGTTTTTGCTTGCCTTCGTATGCTTCTTTATGATTTCTTTACTTCGTATGCTTCGTATTGGATGATGGCAGATGAATTTGCTTCGTATGCTTTGTGTTACCGTCTTTTGCTTCGCATGGCATAGTGATGGCAGATGAATTTGTGTTACAGAACCACTCTATTAATTGTTTTCGATGTATCAAAGATGATGGCAGATGAATTACTTTTACAGAACCACTCTATGATGGCCTTTTATATCTTATATTGGTGTTTTTTTTTCATGAATTGTAATGACTATATATAATGACTTGCTTTTTAATGAAGTTCAATTGTATTTGCAAGTTTTGGTTTTTTTTAAGCTATTTTTTGTACTATAGTATACTTTCAATTGTTTAAGTACTAAAAAAATAAAAATAAAAATTGATTCCCTATGTATGTACCAAACAGTCAAAATATAAAGGAAAGAGAATTGATTCTCTTTCTTTGGTCCGAACCAAACAAGATGGCAAAAGGGTAATCATTCCAAAACCTTGTAGCGCTTATCGAACCAAACAGCCCCTCAAATCAACAGTTTTCAGCGCTTATCGCACGCGTAAAGAAAATGCGAACCTCTATTGTGGCCCGCAAATAGGCCCATTCCACTCTGTGTTTCCTCCGATATGGGCCAAGTTATTAGAAATAGTTGTATGGCCCATAATTAGGCCTTTTTTTGGTCGATGGGCACTCATGCATTAAAGGAAAGAATCTTTCTAGAATAATTTTTTCCTATTTTTGTCGATGGGCACTCATCCATTAAAGGACATAATCTTTCTAAAATAATTTTTTCCTTTTTTTTTCGATGGGCACTCATGCATTAAAGGACGAAATCTTTCTAAAATATTCCCTATGTCTCTATTGTATATTCTCATTTATTTTTTTTACATAAATTAAGAAAAAAATTAATGATATTAAAGTTAGATAAATGTTGGTATTGAAATTATGAGTAAATTAAAGTAATTACTAAAAAGTTAATGTCATAATTGATTTGCTATTATAGAAGTTGGATAAAATAGTCTTTTTATATATTATCATGTTAATTAGATCAATTAAAATTGGTGAAAATTTTAATTAGATACAAAAAAATTGTTAATAGGCATATAGATTTGTATATAAACATAATTTGATTTCTCTTATCCCTGATCTCTATTTTTGTGAAGTTAACATCATGGGTATAGAAGTGGAAGCTAGGAAGCCTCATGTCATAGTCATCCCATGGCCAGGGCAAGGCCACATTAACCCTTCCTTAGCCTTTGCTAAATGTCTGGCCTCGAAGCATCTGCTGGTTACCCTCGTCACCACGACGAAAATCGCCAAATCGGCGAACTTCTCCGATTGCACCTCGGTAGCCATCGACAGCATCTCCGATGGCTCTGAGGATATCAAGGGGATCGAGTCCATGGAGGCCCACTTCAAGCGCTTCCATACCGTCTTCACCCGCAACTTGGAGACGTACCTCGACGAACACACGCCCCGCGCTAAGGCTATTGTGTACGACTCGGCGATGCCGTTTGTGCTGGATATTGCACACGAGCGGGGTTTACTGGGAGCGCCGTTTTTTACGCAGACGTGCGCGGTGTCGGCGTTGTTCTACCACATGAAAGAAGGGCTGTTGAGATATCCTTATGAGGATTGCACGGTGGATTTGCCGGCTCTGCCTAAACTTGAGAAGAATGATCTGCCTTCTTTTCAAATTTTTGGAGGTCAAGATAAGTTTGTTATGGAATATATGGTTAATCAGTTCTTGAATCTTGAGAGAGCTGATTGGATCTTTTTCAACACGTTTGACAAGCTTGAATCTCAGGTATAATCAATTATGCTTAGTTTAGTATACTTCTAATATAATTCTTGTTGAGCATGTCAAGTCTGATGTTTGTCAAGACGACATTTGATCTTGATTGGACTACGTAAATCTATTCCCCTTTATTCATGGATATTTCTCCATTTGATGTCATAAGCAGATAATCGAGTGGATGAGAAGCCGGTGGCCGATCAAGGCCGTCGGCCCGACCTTCCTCCTAAACCACGGTGGCGACAAGCACTCCGGCAGCACGAACCACAGCATCAGCCTCTTCGAGCCGAAGCATGTCGACGCCTACAAGCAATGGCTAGACTCCAAGCCAACCGCCTCCGTTGTCTACGTTTCCTTCGGCAGCATGGCCTCTCTTACCAAAGAACAAATGCAAGAACTCGCAAACGCCCTAACAACAACTAACTCCCCCTTCCTATGGGTAGTACGCTCTTCCGAGCTCGAAAAACTCCCCGAAGATTTTGCCTCATCGAACCCCGAAAACGGCCTAATCGTCGAGTGGTGCCACCAACCCGAAGTCCTGGCCCATCCGGCCGTGGCGTGTTTCCTAACGCACTGCGGGTGGAACTCGACTCTCGAGGCACTGAGCAACGGGGTGCCGCTCATCGCGATGGCACAGTGGGTCGATCAGAGCACGAACGCGAAGTTTATCGAGGACGTGTGGGGGGTTGGGGTGGGGGTTAAAAGTGGGGAGGGTGGGATTGTTGGGAGGGAGGAGATTGTGAAGTGTGTTGAACAAGTTGTTGGAGGGGATGAGTTTAGGAGGAATGCTTGGAAGTGGAAGGAGATGGCGATTGAAGCAGTTGGGAATGGTGGGACTTCGGCTAACGCCATTGATGAGTTTGTTTCCAAGCTCATATTTGCAGAGGTGGAAGAGGTTAGCCCCACATCTGTTCTTGTTCAAGAGGAGAGAGATTGTGGAGTTGTAGATGGAGAGATCATATGATTTGTATTGGGAGGGAAATTTCGTTTTTGGTGATATAATGTGGTTTTTTTCGTTTTCATACGTTAAGTTTTAATCATCCGATAGAGAATGTTTTAATACTCACTCATTTTGGGCCATGAGATCACGTGTTCCAGAAACCTTATCCCAACACTGTCCTACTCGGATAGACATCTAAATGACTACGACACAATTTTATGACTTGTACAGTAGCCATCTAGATGCCTACTCTATGGGACTAAGTTTTTGGGGCAGGTGATTCGATCTTCTTTTGTGTAAACAAACGTGCTTCTATACAATTAAACCATAATACAATATTTATTTAATGATGTTATTATTTTATCGAATATTATTTTAGCATATTGACATATATCAGAATCGGAATAAATTATTATCTAAGCGATAATATTACCCTATCGAATATTACTTTATCGAGGTTTGATTGTACAATTAATTTTAAATAGTTAAATATTTAACTAAATTAACACAAACTCAAATATATGCATAATCGTGTGTTGTGGATTTCGGCATGTAATTTAAGACGATGCTTGTAAAAGTGTAAAATAGTAGAGTAAAAGTATAAAATAATGAAATCTACTCGTTAGATTATTATGGTCGACTCAATTATTTCCATTTTAAGAAACGATACAAGATAACTTAACATCATGAAAATTAAACGAATATCAATGAATGGAGAGAATATTATGAATTCGAAAATAAATCTCTATAAAATAAATTTCATTTAAAAATAAATATATTTTATTAAATTTTCAATATTATTAATTTATTAATCATTTCAATTTTTTCTCAACTTCTACTCCCTAACACCACGTCTCGCCAAATCAAACAACTTCTTTACACTTAATCGAAAAACTTTCTAAGAGATTCTTTTCTTCCAAGATATTAAAAATGGGGCCATTTCACAGCTCATACCAAGATGGGCACTCATGCATTAAAGGACACAATCTTGTATCTATCGCACTGCAACAATGACAAAAAAACATGAAGACAAAAGTTGCCTACTCAATAATTTAAAGCATTTCCCAATTCAAAGCATCAATTTAAAAATTTATATCAACCACATAAAAGTTAGATGCAAAACTTTGTAATCCCCACTTGGGAAATCTTTGAACTTCACAATAAAAAACCGCCCTCTTATCATTCTCTCTCTCTCTCTACCATGTATATAAACATAATTTGATTTCTCTTATACTTCATCTCTATTTTTGTGAATTTAACATCATGGGTATAGAAGTGGAAGCTAGGAAGCCACATGTACTAGTCATCCCATGGCCAGGGCAAGGCCACCTTAACCCTTCCTTAGCCTTCGCAAAATGCCTGGCCTCGAAGCATCTGCTGATTACCCTCGTCACCACGACGAAAGTCGTCAAATTGGCGAAGTTCTCCAATTGCGCATCAATAGCCATCGACAGCATCTCCGATGGCTCCGAGGAAGTTAAGGGGACAGAGACCGCGGAGGCCTACTTCAGGCGCTTCCGAACCGTCTTTGCCCGCAACTTGGAGACGTACCTCGACGAACACACGCCCCGCGCTAAGGCTATTGTGTACGACTCGACGATGCCGTTTGTGCTGGATATTGTACACGAGCGGGGTTTACTGGGAGCGCCGTTTTTCACGCAGACGTGCGCGGTGTCTGCGGTGTTCTACCACATGAAAGAAGGGCTGTTGAGATATCCTTATGAGGATTGTACGGTGGATTTGCCAGCTCTGCCTAAACTTGAGAAGAAAGATCTGCCTTCTTGTCAACTTTTTGGAGGTCAAGATAATTATGTTATGGAACATATGGGTAATCAGTTCTTGAATCTTGAGAGAGCTGATTGGATCTTTTTCAACACGTTTGACAAGCTTGAATCTCAGGTATAATCAATTATGCTTAGTTTAGTATACTTCTAATATAATTCTTGTTGAGCATGTGAAGTCTAATGTTTGTCAGACGACATTTCATCTTGATTGGACCTCGATTGACTGTGGTTACAATTTTTGCTTAGCATCGGTCTTTGTCTCTGACGGGTTTGACCGTGGTTAGTATTTGCTCTTCACGTAATTCCTCTTGAGCATCAGGGGCGGATAATACAAAGGGGGCGGGTGGGTGCGTCTGCCCCCGAACTTTCGTGTATTACTACGATTAACTCTCTATTTTTTATAATTTACATATATATTCTATTTTGATTTTCGAGTTTGCCCTTCCCCCCCTCCCCCCCGAAATTTTAGAATTTGTCATTCTACCCTTAAGTTAAAACTAAAACTAATGTAAATGTGACAACTAGATATGAAAAATATTAAAAATTACTCCATCCGTCCCGCTAAAAACGTCACAGTTGACTTCGGCACGGAGATTAAGAAATTTTAATTTAGTGTGTATTTTATGAGTTTTAATTGTATAAAGAAAATGACACAGTTTTCGAGGAGTGGTTGGTGGAAAGAAATGAGAATTATCCAAATTTTTGCAAGGCTAGTGAAATGCAATCGATTTTTATTTTTTATATTTTTTTATATTGTATTTGAAGAAATAATCTAAAGTTTTCAAAAAGATAAAAATCATAATTTTCTGAGTTCGGAGCGGAACATAATCGAGTGAGAGATAAATTTTTGAAGAGAGAGAGTATAAGAATGTGGGGGTTGAGTAGTGAGTAAGGGGGACCCACTTCATTTTATGTTTAAAAGTAATTTTTACTATTTTAGGAAAGAGGACAGAAATAGCGGGACAGCTCGATTAGGCAAGTAGGACAGAAATAGCGGGATAGAGGGAGTATATATTAAGTACACCAACTTTAGTGGAGGTTTAAAACTAGGAGTTCGGATATCTATATATTTTAACATATGGTATAACTTTATGCAATTGATATATTATGTTTGTGTTTTTTTTTAATATTTATTGTTCAATTGAATAAATTCTTGAATCTCCCTGATCACATGTAGACCTATAAAAATAAGATGTTGTAATATAAATTTGAAGGGATAGTTAGATGAATAACATAATATCCCTAAATATCGCTAAATAGTAAGTATAGTTAGACCTAAATAGAAACAAACGCCCCTAAAAAAATTTCTCGGGGGCTCCGCCCCCAAACCCCCGTACAACACCTTTCGTGCCCTTATAAATTCTTGGCCCCTAACTCTAACTCCTGGATCCGCCCCTGTTGAGCATGTCGAGTCTATGTTTATCAAGACTATCTATGTCCTCCTATATCGTAGTTCGAGGGCATAAATGTCTCGACGGGAATTTCATTCGACCACAGTCACAATTTGTTCTTAACCACGATCATCATCTCTCATGGGTTTAACCGCAATCAGTATTTGCTCATGACCACAGTCGCTATCTCTAAAGGTTTTGATAGCCGTTAGGTTTTGCTCTTGATCGCGACTCACGACCTTGTTAAGTTTAGCAGTTTAATCCAATCCATAGGCTTTCGGTAGCATGTAATACAATTGTAGTGCGGTCGTGATATAGGTCATATTGATCGAACTACGTAAATCTATTCCCCTTTATTCATTGCTATTTCTCCATTTGATGTCACAAGCAGATAATCGAGTGGATGAGAAGTCGGTGGCCGATCAAGGCCGTCGGCCCGACCTTCCTCCTAAACCACGGCGGCGACAAGCACTCCGGCAGCGCGAACCACAGCATCAGCCTCTTCGAGCCGAAGCACGTCGACGCCTACAAACAATGGCTAGACTCCAAGCCAACCGCCTCCGTTGTCTACGTTTCCTTCGGCAGCATAGCCTCTCTTACCAAAGAACAAATGCAAGAACTCGCAAACGCCCTAACAACAACCAACTCCCCCTTCCTATGGGTAGTACGCTCTTCCGAGCTTGAAAAACTCCCCGAAGATTTCGCCTCATCAAACCCCGAAAACGGCCTAATCGTCGAGTGGTGCCACCAACCCGAAGTCCTGGCCCATCCGGCCGTGGCGTGTTTCCTAACGCACTGCGGTTGGAACTCGACTCTCGAGGCACTGAGCAACGGGGTGCCGCTCGTCGCGATGGCGCAGTGGGTCGATCAGAACACGAACGCGAAGTTTATCGAGGACGTGTGGGGGGTGGGGGTGGGGGTTAAAAGTGGGGAGGGTGGGATTGTTGGGAGGGAGGAGATTGTGAAGTGTGTTGAACAAGTTGTTGGGGGGGATGAGTTTAGGAGGAATGCTTGGAAGTGGAAGGAGATGGCAGGTGAAGCAGTTGGGAATGGTGGGACTTCGGCTACGGCCATTGATGAGTTTGTTTCCAAGCTCATATTTGTAAAGGAAGACGAGGTTAGCCCTACATCTGTTCTTGTTCAAGAGGAGAGAGACTGTTGAGTTTTAGATGGAGAGATCATATGATTTGTAATGGGAGGGAAATTTCGTTTTTGGTCATATAATGTGTTTTTTTTTTCATTTTCATACGTCAAATTTTAATCATCCGAAAGAGAATGTATTAATAATACTCACTCATTTTGTGCCACGTGATCACCTGTTCGAAATCTTATCCCAACGTTGTCCTACTCGGATAGGTATCTAAATGACTACGGTACAATTTTATGATTTGTACAGTAGCCATCTAAATGCCTACTCTATGGGACTGTATTTTTGGTTGAGGTGATTTGATCGTCTTTTGCGTAAACAAACATGCCTCTATACAATTAAACCTCGATAAAGTATTTATTTTAAGAGGTTATTATTTTATCGAATATTATTTTAATTTATTGACCTATGTCAGGATCGAAAGAAATTATTATCTAAACAACAATATTACTTTATCGAGGTTTAATTTTATAATTAATCTTAAATAATTAAATATTTAGCAAAATTAACACAAACTCGAATATATGCATAATCGTGTGTTGTGAGTTCGGCACGGAATTTAAGATATTGCTTGTAAAAGTATAACATAGTGGAGTAAAAATTTAAAATAATAAAATCCATTCGTTAGATTATTGTGGTCCAATTTACTTTTTTTATTTTAGAAAACGTTACAAGATAACTGAACATCATGATGCAAGATCAATGAATGGAGAGAATATTACAAATTCGAAAATAAATATCTCAACTTTTCAAATTAGAAATACAAAGATAGGTATCAAACATAAGCATAATAGGACCAAAACAAATGTTACACACCTAAATCAAGATTATATAATTCTATAATATAAAATTTATCGATAATTTTGGATCGAGTTTACTAGAAAAAGGTGAAGTTTTAACTATTTTTGAGAAGATAAGAACATCATAAAATAATGATTATCTATTCATCTTTTGAATGAGAAGTAGGGGTGTAACGGTTCGGTTCGGTTTGATTTTTTATGTATTTTAAGAACCGAACCGAACATATATAAATAGTTCGGTTTGGTTCGGTTCGATTGGTTTTTCAATATCGGAATCGAACCGAACTGAACCACTTATAAATGGTTTGGTTCGGTTACTCGGTTCACCTTTTTATTTTATTTATTTATTTTTTAAATCCTAAATAATGCAAGAATAATAATTTGTAGGGTTTTACTTATTCCAAACTCATAAGTATAGAGTTGTTACTCATTTCTCTTCATTTATATAGATTAAAAATTGATCTTAACTTAAATCTAATATCTAAATTCAATAATATTCTCATATAAAAAGGATAAATATTAAATAAAAAATTAAAAAAATATGATATTGGTTCGGTTCGATTTGAACCGTTCAAAAATTCTTGAAACGCAAAAACTTTTGTGCAACAGGTTGCAGGTGCAACCGGCTGCACCCAGCTAAATAGCATAATAATATAGAAGTTCACATAAGCGCTCCTGTAGCGCAGGTGGTGAGTTGCTGGGCTCTCACCCGAGAGACCCGGGTTCGAGACCCAGCAACAGCATTTTCCTTTTTTTATTTTTAACATTAAAAATTTAATTTTTTATTTAAAAAAAATTAATGTATGACACAAAGAATATTAATATGTAATATTAAAATTTTTTCTTCTTAAAAATATAATATTTTTTTAAAAAAATTATAATTATATAAACAACTATAATATGACACGAAAAATAATAAATTTAATTTCTTATTTTTAAAAAAATTAATATATGACACAAATAATATTAATATGTATATTAAAAAATTTTCTTGTTAAAAAAGTATAGTAATATTTAAAAAAAAAATATAATTGTATAAATAACTACAATATGAGACGAAAATAATAAATTTAATTTCTTATTTTAAGAAATTTAATATATGACACAAAGCATATTAAAAAATATAATATTTTTAAAAAAATTATAATTGTATGAACAACTACAATATGACACGAAAAATAATAAATTTAATTTCTTATTTTTTTTTATAAAATATATGACACAAAGAATATTAATATATATATTAAAAATTTTAACCGGAGAAAAAAATAGAGTTTAGACTTCCCCTCTAGGATACACTAAAAATAAGAAAAAATACCGTAGCAGTTCCACGACTAAAAGAGTTTGGAAATGCTAGCGTTCCGAAGGAACGCTAGCTTTTTTCCAAACCATTTAAAAATGCGAGTGTTCCGAAGGAACGCGAGCATTTTTAACCGGAGAAAAAAGTAGGGTTTAGACTTCCCCTCTAGGGTACAGTAAAAACAAGGAAAAATATTATTGCTCAATACGAATGATACTTTTCTTTAGGCAAAATGATACTTTTATTTACAACATGTGATACTATTACTCAATAGGAATGATACTTTTCTTTAGGAAGAATGATACTTTTGTTAACAAAGATGTGATACTATTGCTCAATAAGAATGATACTTTTCTTAAGGAAGAATTATACTTTTCTTAAGAAAAGAATGATACTTTTCTTAAGGAAGAATGATACTTTTCTTAAGAAAGAATGATACTTTGTTAACAACATGTGATATTATTGCTCAATAAGAATGATACTTTTCTTAATGAAGAATGATACTTTTCTTAAGGAAGATTGATACTTTTCTTAAAAAAGAATGATACTTTTTTAAACAACATGTGATATTATTGCTCAATAAAAATGATACTTTTCTTAAGGAAGAATGATACATTACTCAATAAGAATGATACTTTTCTTAATGAAGAATACACTTTTCTTAAGGAAGAATGATACTTTTGTTAACAACATGTGATTCTATTGCTCAATAAAATGATATTTTTCTTAATAAATTAATAAAATTATTATTAAAAAAAGTGCTACGTAAAAAAATTAAAAAAATAAAATAAAATGTATTATTAAAAAAATGTATCACTTTTTTAAATAAATTAAATGAAAATGAAGGAAAAGAAAAAAATAAAATGAAAAGAAAGGAAAAGGAAAAGGAAAAGGAAAAAAAAAGAATGATATTTTTCTTAAGAAATTAAAAAAATTATTATTAAAAAAAAGTGTTACATAAAAAAAATTTAAAAAATAAAATTAAATGTATTATTAAAAAAATGTATCACTTTTTAAATTAATGTATCAATTTAAATGAAAATGAAGGAAAATAAAAAAATAAAATGAAAAGAAAAGAAAGGAATGAAAAAAAAGGAAAAAAATAAAATTAAAAAGAAAGGAAAAGAAAAGAAAAGAAAAAAAATAAATGAAAAGAAAGGCAAAGGAAAAAAAGTAGGATTTAGACTTCCATACAAGATACGGAAAAAACGCGATACTATTTCTCCGATAAGAATGATACTTTTCCTCAATAAGAATGATAATTTTCTTAGGGAAGAATGATACTTTTGTTACTAACAATCTTGATACTATCTCAATAAGAATGATAATTTTCTTAAGGAAGAATGATACTTTTCTTAAAAGCGAATAATACTTTTCTTAAGGAGAAATGATACTTTTTTAATTGGTTGGAATAAAAAAATCACTTATTATAAACAAAAAATTATCATTTTTGTTAAATTAATATATCAATTAAAATGAAAAAATGGACAAACTTGATTTGAAAAAAATATGAATTGGTTGGAATAAAAATATTATTTATTTAAAATAAATTTATCACTTTTTTAAATTAATATATCAATTAAAATGAAAAAAAAATATTATCAAAAAAAAGGGACAAACTTATTCTGAAAAAATAATTATAATAAAAATATGAATTATTATGAACAAATGTATCATTTTTTAAAATTAATATATTAATTAAAATAAAAAAACTCAAAAAGACGCTGTTGGGACTCGAACCCAGGTTAATAGGCTTTGAGCCTAGCAGCTTAGCCAACTGCACTACGTTACCATTGTTTAAATATTCCAAATTGTACATATTTAAGTGTAATCGTCCGGTTGCACCTGCAACCGGATGTACAGCAGCCCAACTCTTCTTGAAATACCAAACCGAACCGAATGTAAACGATTTCTAAAAAAATAAACCGAATCAAACCGTGTAACCGAATCGAACCGCATTTTTCGATTTGATTCGGTTCGGTCCGATCGATTTCGCGATTCGGAGCGGAACCACTTACACCCCTAAATTGAGAAGTCAGTAGTATACGTGGGAGCCGAGAAGCAGCCCAAGGTATCAGACTGATCTTTCTCGAAACAACACGACAAATTGTTAATAAATTCAGATAATAAACAAATCGATAAACAATGATTTCTCCACTCCGCCGTTGGATGATTCAATCAGCCCTCTGTTTTCTTCTCTCTCTAGGTTTCCCGGTTTCGTATTTAAATCGCGCGATTAAAGCCAGCAGATCGCAGCAATTGAAAGCGAGGAGAAGCGTTTTTGAGTGATTGATTGATTACCTGGAAGCGAGCGATGATTTTGGTGGCGATCGTGGCGGAGCTGCTGGAGGAGTACACGGTGGTGGTGGCACGCGTGCTGGAGCACATGCTGCAGGACGCGCCGCTTCCATTCCCGCGGCGCGTGCGTTTCCTCATCCTACGGAATCTCCCCTTCGCTTCTTCGCATCCCGTCCGCATTCGGCATACTCCTAATTCTGCTCTAGCGTAGACGATTTCGCACTCTGTTTTGTATGTGTATATGCGTATCTTTGTACATTTTTGAATGTTTGAGCGGTTTGATTTTCGAATCGGAAGTGTTGTAGTTGTGGATTGGAATTGAGAATTGAGATGAGGCTAACATTAATGCATCGAACCTCTCTGGCTTTGGAATTTCATCTGTATCAGAAACCCTAACTCCCTAATTTTGATTTCAATTCACCTTCTTCCGAGTCCGGCATTGATTCCGGCGGCCAATCCCTCGATCTATTCAACCAATTTCGACGGTACTGTGAGAGATAGAGAGGGAGAGGTTAGAGAGAGACGACGGAGGGGAATCAAGGCCATTTGCTCGCGACCTCAGCCCAATTGGCATGTCAAGCCTGGCTCAAATTCCCACTCCCGGCCCAATTAGGTACAATCGGGCTTGATATTGGGCCGGGCTACATCAGGCCACTTCGGACTTGGTCATACTACTTTGAGAACGGTTTTTTACTCCATTTTTGGGCATTTATCCATCACCACTTGTACGCTGTATCCCACCAATAAATTAATATTTTTAGGTATAAGTCTTCCTAGGCCCCTTTTTCTGCCCCGCTTAAGGGGTTAAAATGACTTGGTCATACTACTTTGAGAGGGTTAAAATTGGAGATAATAGTGGAAAGTTAATTTAGAATTAATTTGTAAGATAGAGGTGTGAGATTTATTTAATTAATTAATATTTTTGAATTGATTTAAGTTGTTATAAGTATGTGATTTACTTTTTTTTTTAGAAGCTGAACAAGTTCGATGGGATAGTTCGAAAAGAAATATTGGATAAGTTCGATGGGATGGAGGGTGTAGTATAATTTATGATTTTTAAAATTTAGAATTATCATTATTATTTAAATAATTATATCGTTAAAATCTAGATGGGACTTGATATATTTGAAAAATCTCATTTATGTATAATAATTAATAATTAAAATTGATGCTGTTATTGATATATTTGAAAAATCTCATTTTGGTTCGATGACTTTAATATCTAAAATTAGATGCCGCTACCGAATCTTCCTTGACTATGCGACACCATTAGGCCCACCACCCACTCTTCTTTGACTACAACACTATTGAATTCCAAGATTTACATGGTTCGATCAATATGATTTACGTCTCTTTCATTTATAATTAGAATTTACATTTACAAAGCTCTTAACTAGTTAATAGTAAAATTGATCCCGACGAACATCACTAAAGACGTTTTGATAAACATGAGACTCCGTATAAACATAATTTTAAAAAATGGCTAAATTTTAACCGGTATGGTGGTACCAAAAGTGCCCACAGGATTTTATGTTCTATTTTTTTTGTGTCTCACTCGTAGTCTACTATCATTTTTAACTGTAAGCAGTAGCTCCTTACGATTTGAATTTTAGCCTAATTACTCGGAATGCTGCCAAGATATCAGTATCTTTGGTTTCGTATTCAGGAGTATAATAAGTCAATTTGTACTCTTTAACACCCGCTTTGAATCCAACACTTGCTTTAGTCTCTGTTTGTGGTGACATAAATCCCTCCCTACAACTCATGAATTAAGAATTCTGACAACAACAAGGTCTACTCGACATGAACGAATTGGGCGTTAATGAAACTTTTCGTAAGTATTTAGGTGCTTACAGTTAAAATGTGAGTGAGACACGAGTGAAACACAAGAAAGTGGGACTGAGAATCCGGATTGTCAAAAGTGAGGGTGGTTAATTGTTTGTGGAATGGAAGGTAATAAATGCCATGTCACTATAGATATTTTCGTCAAGCATATATAAAAGGACAAGACAACCTAAGTATAATAAACCTCCTTGTCCGAATAGAGAGAGAAGGAAAATTAAAGCCAAGAAATGGCAGATCCAAAACCACATGTTATGATTATCCCATACCCTGCACAAGGCCACATTAGTCCTTCTCTAGCCTTCGCCGAGTCTCTCGCGGCAAACGGATTACGGGTTACCTTCGTCATCACGACTTTCCTAAAAAACTCCGCTAAAATCTCCGGTACCGAATCCATCACCATACGCGACATCTCCGATGGCTTCGAGCACGTTATGGAGCCCGAAACCATCGAAGCCTACTTCCAACGCTTGAGGACCAATCTCTCTAACAACTTAGCCAAACTCATCGACGAAAGCACGTGCGCGCCTCGAGCCGTCGTGTACGACTCGATAATGCCGTGGATTCTCGATACCGTACACGAGCGGGGTTTACTCGGGGCGTCGTTTTTCACGCAGTCTTGCGGCGTCTCCGCCGTGTTCCGCCACTTAGAGCAAGGGCTTGTGAGTTTCCCTTATGAAGAGGGGACTGTTTCTTTGCCTGCTCTGCCTACTCTTGCAATGAAGGATCTGCCCTCCTTTGCTGATCAAGCTGGTTTGGATATTCTTATGAATCAGTTCTCGAATCTCGAGAGAGCCGATTGGATCTTTTTCAACACCTTTGACAAGTTGGAATATGAGGTATGATGGGCCCTTTTCATGTCTTTAATTGTGTGCAGATTTTTCACCATTTTCAACCACACAACTAGTGAGATAATGTTGTAGAGTTAAGTTGTGTCAAAGTCTCCGGGTCGAGCCAGCTTTACGGAAAATGATGTGGGCTGCTGAGAGCCTAAACTCTTTATAGACAAACGGGTCAAATCAATCCACGTACTAAATTACGCTAGAAAGATCATCTGGCCCAAAAATGGTGGCCCATTCGGTGGACCACCAATCACGCCCCGTCACGCGTGCATTGGTGGCCCATCTTTTTAAAACTAAAATATTTTTTTATTACTAATATGGCCCACCAATGCACGCGTGGCATTGCGTGATTGGTGGGCCACCGAATGTGACACCAATTTTGGGCCAGAAGATCCGGATTGCTAAATTACATAGTTATCCAAATTTTCACTATCTAGAAATTTCTAAAACGGTTTGTATATATCATTTTGATATACTCTTATATGTATCACACCACAAAGGTATTACATATGATATTTGTCATTAGAAAAAAGTGGGTCGTATTTATCGTTGTGGAAACTTCATATGAAACCCTTGGTCCAAACTAGCCCATATTTATTTCAAATAGGTTCTGAGTTCGAATTCCCCCACTGAGCGGGTGGCTAGGGTTAAAAAATAATAATAATTAATAGACGGGTCAAATTAGGTTGACATCACTAGGACTTTAGTGCACAAAACCCGGATCCGCAAGCTGATCCATCAAATCGGGCCATTTAGGCCCGACTTGATTTGGATCTCGAAATTGTGAGCCCAATTTAACTAAGCTATTTCAGGTCAATTTTAATAGTTGTATAAAAAATGATTCTGATTATAAAAGAAGTAGCAATCAATAGGATAGATCAATCATAATTCGACTAAGACTAGATACTACAGTTAAATATCGATAAAGTAATAACCTTAGGAATGAGAAAAAAATATTCATTTAACGAGATTATTATTTATCGAATATTATTTTAATACATTGACCCATATCGAGACCGAAATAAATTATTATTTTAGCGAGATTATTACTTTATTAAATATTACTTTATTGAGGTTTAACTGTAATATGAAAGGAATTTGATATGATAAGGTATTGGAATGGATGAGAAGCCAATGGCCAGTAAAGGCAATAGGACCCACATGCTTACTACTCGAGAAAAAGGAGAAATCTTGCAACACCAAGAGGCATATATTCAACCTATTTGAGCCAAAGCATGAAGGCTGCAAAGAATGGCTAGACTCAAAAGAAAATGGCTCGGTAGTTTATGTCTCATTTGGGAGCCTAGTAACTTTCCCAAAGGAACAAATGGAGGAGCTAGCATATGGCCTAATACTAAGCAACTCCCCCTTCTTGTGGGTGGTAAGATCATCCGAGAGGGACAAGCTTCCACCCGATTTCGATTCGTTGGCCTCGGATAAAGGCCTAATCGTCGAATGGTGCCACCAGCGGGAGGTGTTGGCTCATCCTTCGTTGGCGTGTTTCCTGACTCATTGCGGGTGGAACTCGACTCTCGAGGCGCTGATCCACGGCGTGCCTCTTGTGGCCATGGCGAAGCTTTACGACCAGACGACGAATGCTAAGTTTGTGGAGGATTTGTGGGGGATTGGGGTGGGAGTTAGGGGTGGGGGAAATGGGATTGTTGGGAGAGAGGAGATTGGAATGAGGGTGAAGCAAGTTGGAGGAGATGAAGGGGTTGAGGTGAGGAAGAATGTTTGTAAGTGGAGGGATTTGGCTTATGAGGCAGTGGGAGAGGGTGGGACTTCTGCTAAGAATGTTGATGAATTTGTTTCCAAACTTATGAATATGTAAATTAAAATGCCGTAAATTGATCTAAATAATCTCCAATCTTTGCATCTTTGACCAAATTGGTCTTTAATCTTTAATTTTTAATTTTTTGGTCTCTAAACTATGAAAATTTGACTGAATTTGTCTTTCGGTTAACTTTTCCGTTAGTCAACGATATTTTAAAATAATTAATAAAATATTCAAAATGCATTTTCGGAATAGAGATTTTTCAAGATCAATTCGACCAAAACTTACAAAGATTCAAAACCAATTTCACCAGCGAAAGGTTATTTTAGACATTTTGCTTATTAAAAATCAAATTCAGTAATCGCAAAAGGACCAATTCCACCAATTATCGAATATCAAGGACCAAAAAACTAAAAATAAAATATTAGAGACCAATTTGGTCAAAGAGGCAAATATTATGGACTATTTAGGCCAAAAAAAGGCAAAAATATCACGAGTTCTTGAATAATGTTGCACCGAAAACCCGTGTTAGTTTTTCAACCGTGCATGAAATTCACTCACCCAACGTGACTAAACAAGAATTTTATGATCTGCAT
The DNA here is from genome assembly GCA_028984105.1 of Lavandula angustifolia. Lineage (NCBI taxonomy): Eukaryota > Viridiplantae > Streptophyta > Magnoliopsida > Lamiales > Lamiaceae > Lavandula > Lavandula angustifolia. Next base: position 31,791,014 of record CM054811.1, read on the forward strand.
CTAGTCAAGATTCCAAGTTAATAAAAAAAAACATATTCCATAAGGTAAGAATTTTGTGTGTGCTTACTTACTTCTATACATGTTTTCTCTACTAAAGCTTTGTTATTACACTAGAAAGAGATCATTTGATTGTTTGCCATTCAAGTTCATTCATCTCTTTTCCTGCTCAAACAGCAGAAAAGGATCTTTCTAGAAGGTATATGCTTCATTGCTTGTACACATAAAAGTAGAAGGCAATATGGTATAGCTTAAGGCAAAGTTATACCTCTATCATCATCTATACTTCTCCTCATAGTCAGCTGAGCTGCCATCTATACGACTGCCGAGTCGTACTATATCTTCAACGAGTATCTTTCCGTCTGAGTAAAAGAACGTACGAGTAGGGGGAGGATGAGAGATCGAACGGGAAGTAGCAAAATGTGAATAGTAAGTAAGCATGAGAGTGAGAGAAAACTAACCTGTGTCTTTGGAGAGACTGCTGATTAACTCCTGCACTCCCTCTCTCCCTAATGTGTCCTTCAAATATGCAGCAGCAGCTGCAACTTCCTCGGGAGTGACCTTACCGTCGTAATCTCTGCGTAGATCATAATGATGAATTTATCAGTAAAGCTTTGGATAATGTTCTACAATCAGACCCTTTCAGGTATAGAAGAGGCAGAGATAGTAAGATCAGATGGAACTTAGTTATGAAGATAAACTTTTTAAAATGATTTTTTGACTAAAGCAGGCATTGTTTTTAAAAATCTGAAGAGCAATGAATAACAATCACGCACCAAAACGCCAGAACTTGCATCGAAAGCAGGAAAAGAAAATGTGATTATAGAAAAAAAAACTCATATGGATCTACCTGTCAAGTATTCGCCACTGATCACCAATTTTTGCATCAACATCATCAATTTCTTTCTCGAGTTTCTGAAGCATATCATTGACCTAGAAAAAATCATCAATTTACATTACATGCATTGTGGACAGTTAAATCTTGAGTAATTCCTATTCAACCCATTCTCCACATTTTCCTTGGATGGTCTTTGTGTGCTTTTGCTTTTGTTGCTTGGGGGGGGGGGGGCTTCGAGCATACCTTATCTACGAGAGCAGATGAAACCTTGTTCTGTTCCGGAACTTCATCCTCATCTTTGCTTTCATCACGAGCAGCTTTATATGCCTTCATTGCTTCCACTTCACCATCTGTTCCGTCTCTATCCACCATGCTATTGTATAGCTCAATCTGAGAATCCGACGAAAAATCACTACCATAAACAATAAAACACTGACTCGTAGAATAAGAAGTGTAACTAAAATATATATGATTGGGCCTTCATCAGATTTGTACACATTCATTAATCCAAAATGGTACTTAGTCAAGAAAGTATAAAGTGAAGAACAAACTAAACTCCAAGCAATTGTCAAAGACCAGAAGTGTTCGAGGTTATCCCCTTTCAAAGCAATGAGGTATCAACCATAAGAAGAGTGTAACAATGACAAAAAGTACGTTAGAGAATGAAGGTTAGCTAGGTTTTTTTTTTCCGTTACTGTGAATCGGGCCAATCGGCCAATGAACGCTGATTAAATCAAAAGGCAAACATATACCTCTTTATTGACCAGCCTGAGGAACTGTTCACGCTCCCTGCTCACTGACTGCAATAATAAAGCAATGGAATGAAAATGGGTAAAAATAGTGAATGAATTCGAAATCCCAAAAGTATATATCATTAAGAAACTCAAAGCAAGAAATTTCTTTCTTACAGAAGCAGAAGCTAAAACTGCTAATGCGCGACTAAGTTGACAAAGCTGCTCTTGTTTATCCAGAGCTCTAGCTCTAGCTTGTTCTTGAGCTTGTGTTGCAGTCAGATCGGTCATCTCCTTCAAAGCCACATCAACTTCAGCATCAGCAGATTCGTTTTTCCTGGATAGTTTTTCTTCCTGTTTCTCTTCCTCCTCCTATTGTAAGATGAATAAAAACAGAGAACTGTTTCAGACCAAAACAGAGAATTGTCCGTAGGAGCAAAAGTAAATAGCTCGTTACTCATCAACCTTGATAAGTTCCTCCTGCATTTTGAGGAACTCCAGCTTCCTCCTCCTTTCTGAAACAGAATCTTCAGAGGGCAACGATGTAATACCCACTGTATCCACAACCTCATCCGGAAGCGAGGACAAAGTAGCTTGAACTGCTTCCTCTGGCCTCACCTTTCCTGATACTGTGAAGGCTCTGCAAACAGCATTAGAAGGTGATCAACAGCTGTGTAAGAATGAGATAATGATTATTTTCAAATTGGAGAGTGAAAAAATTAGACGAGAATCTCAACCTGGAAAGAATCAACAGTGAAGATGGAACAGAATGATTCAGAGATAAGTCTAGCCAATCACGCAACTGGCAAAAAAAGTTAGTTGGTGTAGGTTCAGAACATACAAAGACATGCCAACAAAGCTTCTATGCATGCAAAGAGAAAGAGGAATAAACGTTGGTTAAGTGAACAGATTTAACGACTATGTTGTATAATTAACAAATAAAAACATTTATCATCATACAAGTTTCTAATGTGTAGCATTAATGAATGATTCACTTCTGTTATTATACAGACCTGTTGACGCATTTCCTCCACTGAAAGTTCTCCAAGCATACCCCTTTCTCTACAATCTTCACGAAGCTCTGCCTCTGATAGAGATTCGACACCCTCTGCTTGGATCAGTCTGTCATCATTTTTTATCCTAAAGAAAACCAAATAGACTCTAATAAGCAAGTATTCAGTTACAACAAATTAATTAAACAATTTTTAATGCTGTGTGCATGCCATACAGTATACATGCTCAGGAAGTAATTAATACCCATATTTGTTGCTTTTAGACCAAGCCACTGCATAAAAACTTATCTCATCCACAGATAGAAGAACGAAGTAGAAAATGAAGACAATTGTATGGATGTTAGCTCTACAATCATAGAAATATCCTTCCAGATATAAAACAGTTGCATAGTCACCCCAAGTCATGCTCCACAATGTCTTCCGAATAGATAAAAAGACTACATCAAGCATTGTACAGAAGGGGAACAGCATACCTCCGCAATGTCTTCCGAAGCATATACCGCAAATAAGCATCGGTCCCGATAGGACTAACTCCCATATATTTGCACATATTAACTAGACGAGGCCTGCCAGCAAAATTAAGTTGCAAACACCATAACAAATAGTATAATAATGCATTCAGCCGAATGGCAATGAGATGCCATTATAATGACAAGAATGCGAACCTGCTGATATTATCTAGAGTGAGTTCATCATTGAACAACTTAGCAAATCCTAGAATTTCATCATTCGAGACACCAGCACCAGTTCTAACCTGTATCAAACACATCAAATCTATTGAAACTACACCGGGAAGTCTCTTTCTAGACAAATTAATAAATTGTACCGACCCTGTTTAGGAATTCATCAAGATCTTCAGCTGTTTTCTTAATCTCTCCACTCCGTGAATTTTGGACTTCTTTTGCCATTTCTTTGACAGTCTCTTGGAGGAACTTTGCATACTCTATTTTGGCATGCAACCTCCTTTTTAACGCTTCCTGCAGCAAAAGCATTTCAGAAGAATGCTTGAACAAATATAAAACAATAAATAGAAAGCACAAGCATTCAGCCAACATCTGCATGAGTATCCGAGTATCCAAGTACTGTATTATTCAACTTAACTTTACTAGTAGCCACTAGCTTATATAGGGAGATGATGATGATGATAATAATAGCTAAAAGGTCATATAATCTTACTTTCGTAGATAGAACAGATATAAGTAGCAGATACGTGCTCATTAATATAATCCCCTAAGATACTAATAGAGTTCAGGATTCATACCTTTTCTTTCATCTTATCCTGGAATGTCGACGGCAGCATGTTTGGGAAGAGCTTGAGGAAAACCGGTAACAAAAATTCCATAAAAGGAACGATGATAAAAACAGCAAATGGTACTAGCCTAAAAACATCAGCAGTAGTTCTAGTAAGTTGCTGCCTCTCCCTTCTGGATAGACTCTTTCCACCAGCAAGTTTCATCAATAATCTAGAACTGATCCTCACATCAGCCCACAACAGCTTAGAACCTAGCCAGTAATGTTGCAATGTTGATACAAACTCAGCTTTCCAGTGGACAAGTTTTTTTGCCCAGTCTTCCCTGCAGATATAGGTAACAATTAATAAGACACCTTTCTTTGTTTGTTTAACAAGTAAGTGGAGCAAGTAGATATGTTACGGAAAGAACCGGACCTGCTCATGGAAGCCACAGCCCTGAGAGCTGGACCGATTCCTAGAAATGTAGCCCATAGTTTCTTTAAGATAGGCTTATCAGTACTCTGAGATTCTTGCAATTTTTTAGCTTTTGCTTTGGCCTTAGCATTACTTAGGCCCACAACAGCTTGATCACATTCTTCAGGAGAAGCTTCCTTTTTGGTTTTTGCAGCCAGGTCCTGATTATCCTCGTCATCACTTCCCGGTTCAGACTGCCTTGCAGTTGCTGTTGAAGCATAAGATCTAGATTGTGATATCATCCTAGCAACCATCAGACTGTTGAAATCAGGCCTTCGGTTCTGGTATCTTAGGGCTGATATTTCATAAGCTTTATGCCTAGAGATTCCTAAGGCTACAGGATCCAACGGCTTCTTGCACAAAGCTGGTAATTCTTCATTTTCTCTCAAACGGACTAACTTTTCAGAAATGTGGTCCGCAATATAGCAACCAGGAGAACAAGATTGACGGCCACCCAATGTATGCAAAGTTTGAACAGAACGGAGAGACAGATTCAAGTAACCTGAAAGAGTCTTCCTCCTTCTCAAAATCGCCCCAGAGGCCATGATTTCCTCTCTTCACAAATTAAGTCGGACTTCGCCAACCCAATGGAACCCAATGGCCAAGCTTTAGAAAAACAACAAAAAAAATCAATAAAACTGAACCGAGCTCGTTATGATCCATTTACAAATAAAATACATAAACATAACATACACGAAAATAATCTATACAAACAAGTTTCATGATCAAAACATCACTGGGTACCAAAACATGAATTACCCATAAAGCAATTGTACACCAATTAGTAGTAGCGAGCAAGGTATATCTTCCAAATCGCAAGAAGTTAGTTTTCAGTTCTTGCAATTTCATTAGAGAAAAAAAGGTAATGTTCTCCGTATCCTGCTTGCTTACACAGAGGCTAGCTATAAACTAGGATATTTCCCTCTCAATGTGTGCATACATTCATCATTAGAATTAGAACGAGTATGCCTAGAATTCCATCAGAAAAACGAAGCAGTGAATACGAAGCAAACCCTAGAATAGACCAACAAACAATAAAAGAGATAAACAAGTACAGAATCACAACATTCTACCTATACAAACCTCAAATCGTGGAAGTAGAAGATCAAACACTTGCATAATTAATCACTAAATGCAGACATTTCTATCCACACAAAAAAGCAATAAAATCAAGGTAAAATAAAATAAAAACCATAGAAATCATAAATCATCCAAACTTCATTGCAAGCCCCAAGCAATCGGCGATTCACTACCACTAAGAAAAAAAATTAGCCAGCCAGCTAAATAGGTAATTATGCACGGATCGTCGTGTGTTTGCGAGCGAGACATAGACAGAGAAGAAGAGAGAGAGATTACTTACAGCTGCTCCCCAAAAGCAAGCAATAAATCAATCGAGAAACTGATAGCCTCTGGAGTTTCTATCAAGATTATATCTGAATCTTTACATATATACACAAATATGTGTGAGTCTGCGTCTGCTTTTCTTGGTGAGGGGGTTTAGGGAGGTTTTGGATGGTGGGAAGAAGAAAGAGTAGTAGGACGGGTGAACGAGCATCCCACATTTTCACATATATATACAGTTAAAAATAATGTTGAATAAAGTAATCTAATAATTAGCTTCGATAGTAGTACTATCTTCCAATTTCTATTTAAATAATAAATTAAAATAATATTCACGATTTAATTTCATTAAATACTATTTTTTATTTTAAAATTATTATTTTATTGAAATTTAACTGTATCGGTAAAAATAGGGGTGTAACGGTTCGGTTCGGTTTGGTTTTTCATGTATTTTAGGAACCGAACCAAACACATATAAGTGGTTCGATTTGGTTCGGTTTGAAGTATTTTTAAATATCAGAACCGAACCGAACCAAATCGTTTATAAATGGTTTGATTCGGTTCGGTTCATCGGTTCACCTTTTATTTTTTATTTATTTTTTTATATCCTAAATAATGCAAGAATAATATCGAACTCATAAGTATAAAGTTGTTACTTATTTCTCTTCGCTTATATAAATTAGATTTGATTTTAACTTAAATCTAATAATTAGGTTCAATAATAATTTCTTTCGATTTTTATTTAGATAATGCATTAAAATAATATTCGAGATTTAATCTTATTAAATAATATTTTTTTATTTCAAAATTATTATTTTATCAAAGTTTAACTTTATTAGTAAAAATATTGTTATAAGAAAAAAAAACAAAAAAAACAAATATTCACAATATAAATAGATTCAAAAATTTAAATTTTTATGCATCATTGATTGAATAAGTATACATAAATTTATAATAACATTAATATTTAAAATGGAGGTCGAAATAACATGTTCTAGTATAGTTAGTATAATTGCAAATGAAACATTGACATCTCTCGTAAACAATATCGAGAAAAAAATTGATCGATAAATATTTAGAATTTAACCGTTGAAACTTTAGAATCTCATATATTACTAGTGATTGGATCATGCAAGAATTGATAACTAGAATGTAAAATTTCTTTTGAATACTATAATAAAGAATCAATAATTGAAATGTTTTTTGTTTAATTAATTTTTTTTTAATGATTAGTTATTGACTTGTTTCAAATTCAAAAGTTTTAATTTTTTTATAATGAATTTAAATTATTAAAAAAAACATAAAACCTTATACGGACCATTCGGTTATCATTCGAATTTCGGAAATTTCAGAACCAGAAATAGACATGTCTATTCCTACATCATATAATTCATAAACAAACTAATAATTTTTCATTAAAAAAAAATCCTCAATTTCACAATTTACCTCAAAATAATTCATATTTATGCGAATTAGTTGCAAATACATGAAGAAAATTATGAATACAAAATCTGTTTAAATACAATATACCACATTTGGTTTAGCATTCATCATCTCCACCACCCCTTCATTTCCTGCATAATCACAGCCACAAAATATAAAGCCTCTGCAGGAAACAAACACGAGCTCCGATCGTTTCATCCATGGCGGAATCAAGAAGATGGAAAGCGTACCAGGGGAGTTTGAACGTGTCTTTCCACCATCCTTGTTTGGCGCAGTTGGTCACGATTTTATCCAAACGCATTATGATCTGACCGAACGTCGGCCTCATCTTGCTGTTCGAATGCCAGCATTCCTCAATCAACCTGGGATACGACGCGATAGCTTTTACGGGGAATTGCCGAATTTCGGATTCTTGATGAAGAGAAAAGACTCACTCTTTTAGTTCTGGAGGAAGGGATTTGGATTTGGACTTGAATGGTGGCCTCTTCCCTTCTAGGCAGATCATCCTAAGAGCCTCATCAGGGGACTTTGATGAAAATGGTGGAGATCCCTCCATCATCTGATGAGAGAGAGAGAGAAGAGAGAGATTCAAGAATAAACATTATGCAGTCATAAATCGGGAATAGGACAAAATAATTACTCTGTGTTCAGGTGACAATGCGCAAAATTAGCACGTGTTCGTTTTTATTGCAAAAAATCCCTTCTTAGAAATGTTGCACGAAAAAACCCTTGCATCAAGATGGTCTTTGTAAATAAAACGAGCATCAGGTATTATTACGCATTTTCACTTAAAAATATGTTTTTTTTTTGTGGCAAAACATTATGCAGTGATAAATTGGGAAAATGACAAAAAATTATTGTGTTCAAATTAAAATGCGCAAAATTACCATGTATTCGTTTTTATTGCAAACAATCCCTTCTTACAAATGTTGCACGAAAAACCCTTGCATCAAGGTGGTCTTTGTAAATAAAACGAGCGTGGGGTATCATTACGCATTTTCACTTAAACACACTACATTCGTCCCATTATTAGTGGCGCATTTTTTTCCGGCACGGGAATTAAGAGAATATGTGATAAAATATGAGAGATGAGTACATAATAAAGTAGGAAAGAGAGACGAGGGTGATAATGAGAGAGTAGGTGAGAGAAGATGATAAAGTAGAGGAGAAAAATGAGTATAATAATGAAAGTAGATGATAAAGTAGGAGAGATAAGATAATAAAATAGGAAAGAGAGTGGTAACTTTTTACCAATTTGGAACGTTACCATTAATAGCGGGACGTCCGAATTAGGAAAGGTGGCCACTAATAATGAGACGGGCAAAACATTATGCAGTCATAAATTGGGAAAATGACTAAAAATACTCTGTGTTCAAGTGAAAATGCGCAAAATTACCACGTGTTCGTTTTATTGCAAAAAACTCCCCCACTGTGCTTAAAAATGTTGCACGAAAAACTCTTCCCGTCAAGGTGGTCTTTTGCAATAAAACGAGCACGGATATTTTTACGCAGTTTCTTCATTTTCCCGTCATAAATCACATTCTCGAAAGAGTGCAAGTATATACCTCATATAGCATAAGACCAAAAGCGTAGACATCCACACTTCTATCAAATGTTTCGTTCAAGTATACTTCCGGTGCCATGTAGACATCTGTATACACCACGTACGCAAATAGTGAGATCGTACGAGACTTCATAGACGAAGATATGCCAAGATTTCAAGAACAACTTTTTCATATTTTTTTGGTGTTAAGTACGGAGACTCACTTGAACGATCTAAGGCATCGGGCTGCAATAGTGTGGCTTTATCGGGCGAGGGTCTCGACAGCCTAACGACACCGAACCCTGCAACCTTTAGCTGCCCTCCAAAATCGAGCAAAATATTTCTGGCACCTTACGAAAATTGCAAATATTAGAAAAGAGTGTAAAACTTTAACATTTCATAAGTATCGAGACATACTAACAAGCTTAAGCTTTTATGTTGCCTTACTTTGGCTTTAGATCGCAGTGTATGATTGGTTCCGGCTTGCACTCGTGCAGACAACTCATTCCCCTGTGTAGAAAACGTATCATCGAAAATCCGTAAAGCAAAAAATACGGAATTAACCGCTGACTACCTGGAAATCTCGAGAGCGAATCTTAATATCTTAGATATGGATAGACGCCCTTTCTTGTGAAGGTAACCGGCGAGGTCGCCCTGAAAATTTAAAGTGAAAATAAGCAAAGTGGATACGAAGAAACTATATCCAATATTACAAAAAATGTCTAAAATACACTTGAAGTACCATCGTTCTACTTGAAACCACGTCAAACGACCATATATTTACTTTATCGCAAAAGACTCCATATTCTAGAATAATGTTGCACCAAAACTCCTCCGGCCATCTCTTTTGATCGTGCGTGAGATTTACACACTCTCAATTCTTTTACTCCGTTTTGTGTGACGTATGTTGGATGGACACCAGACACGTGACACGAAACACGACACAATATGGACATAGGTCATGGTATTTTCTAAAAACTTAGGATATGACACAACGATTGGACATGACGTTTGGAGTGTAAAATAAATTATTTTTTTGTTTTTTTATTAAAATTAAGTGCAACGTATACTTAAACATATGAGACACGAAAATTGAAGTGTTGTATCGTGTCAGAGTGTCCGACACGTGCATGACACGATACGTTGAGGTTTTATGAAGTGTCCGTGCAACAGAGTGTGATGTTATTGCTTGTAGACATTTTAAGGGTATATTAGACATTTTGCATGCGTTTGGCAATGCCGAAACACCAAAAACCGGCTAAGAGAGCTAGCATCGAATTTATTAAGGATGAGTCAAGAGTGAAAGCATTAACCCAACTTAACCATGACTTACGTGCACGACACATAGCTAGATCGATCGATAGAGGCACAATATATACATGCATCGAGGGAGATAGAGAAAAGAGATGTTTACTTTTGAATGGTACTCCAACACGATCATCATAGGCGTGTTTTGGGTGACGGCGCCAATAAATTGGACCACGTTAGGATGCCGAACCTTTTCCAACAAGGTTAGCTCGTGTCTAAACGCGTTTCTGCATAGCAAATACGTAATAAATTAGCCCACTTTGTGAAGCGAAACAAAATACTAGCAAGATGAAAACGGCATATACATCGATTCATGGTCTTCATATCCGTCCTTGTCGAGTATCTTTATAGAAACTTTAGTGCCGTGCCATTTGGCAACTTGGTAAGATCCCTATCGCACAAAAAATCACGCTATCGAATCAATCGAAGTACATACTCGATCCCACGTAATCATTTTCTAACATAACGAAATCGAGTCCAATCACGTGCTATTGTAGTTGCATTACCTTAGATATGCCGTCGCCTCTCCGTACTTGAATGTCCAACGGATTGAGCTCATACTCGGGGACTTCACGGGGATTCGATACTGTCATGGGCGTTTTCTTGTTTTTCTAGGCATACGGCAGAAACTCGTATTAAAATATCAATGGCTGCAAAAGGGACACAAACTTCTCCACGAAGTGATATTCGTACTTACCGGAGGAGTTTTAGCCCCACGAGCTTTCAATACATTATAAACATCCACATTTCCGTAGTATTTGGCATCAGCAGCAGCCTGTTATGAATTATGATCAATAAATCCGTCAAAATTACTGCAGCAGCCGTATCGAGTTTCTTAAGAACAGAGTACTGAAATGTTAAAGTTCATTGACACAAGCAAAGAAAGACAAGAAACGATCGAATATTCAATAATATCGATGACTAAACACGTATTCTTTCGCCTTTAGAGCATCCTAAATATAGTCCGAAACTAATTGAGTAAATTTTCTCAGCATTATCTCTAGTTTGCCAACAAAAAACCAGTTTTCATCTTAGAAAAGATATGCTTCAGTTATTCAATATAAGAGAACAAAGTAGAAATTAAAACACTACTGCAAGATCAGTACTTTATAATACAAATGCAAGAACAATGCAGATCACTGGATCAGTACTACTAATAAAAAATACTTCCTCCGTCCCATTTATATTGACCCCTTTTTTCATTTCGATCCGTCCCATTTATATTGGCCTCTTTCTAAAAAAAGAAAAATAAAATACTATATTTTTTCATATTTTATTATTTTTCTCACTTACTTTATCATTCACTCTCTCACCATCTCACTCATCTTCTCTCTCTTACTTTATCATCAACTTTACTTTCTTAATTCCCGTACTTAAAATGCAATGGGCCAACATAAATGGGACGGAGGAAGTACTACCAAATAATTGAACCCCGCAAAAAAAAAATCCATCTCCATACTATGACCGGAAAACGCAAGAAAACCAAATTCTTGAAAAGAAGCTCAATTAACATCTTCCTATATCGAAATTAGGGCTGTTTAACAGCTTCCGTTTAACCGAAAATTCACTTATGCCAACCTAAATATAGTCCAAAAGTAAATTCATTTCTAGAAAGCCCTCCCAAGAATTCTTTCAGCGTTATCTCTTGAATCAATTCGGATCTTCTGGCCCAAAATTGGTGTCTCACTCGGTGGCCCACCAATCACGCCATGCCACGCGTGCATTGGTGGGCCACGTTAGCAATAAAAAAATATTTTAGTTTTAAAAAGGTGACCCACCAATGCACGCGTGGCGGGGCGTGATTGGTGGCCCACCGAATGTGCCACCATTTTTAGGCCAGATGATCTTCTGGCCTCTTGAATGCCAAACAACCCAGTGATCATCTTGAAATAGACAATCTTTAAATATTCATATAAAAGAACAAAGTATAAATCTAAAATCTTCCTTGAATAACAGAGCAACATTAATGCCAGATCAGTAGTTTATAATGCAAATACAACATATCATATATGACTGAAAAATATGCAACAAAAGGAAGAAAACCAAATTCTTGAAAAGAAGCCTAATTAGCATCTTCCTAAATCCAAATTAGGGTTGTTTAACGGCCGGTTCGATTGAAAAACCAAACAAAAGGACCGAGTTTTTCAATTTCGATATTCGATTTTTAACCGAAGTTAATGATTCATTTGGTTCGGTTCCGATTGGACCGAATTCATCCGGTTTGGCACGAAATGTTAACAACTCTATCCTAAACATACTCAAGAATTAACACTATCAGACAAAAACGCAGAACACAACAAACCAACCTTATACAGTCAAACCTCGATAAAGTAATAATCTCGATAAGATAATAATTTCTTCCGATCCCGATATGGGTTAATGCACTAAAATAATGTTCGATAAACTTCGTTAAATGAATATTTTTTCTCGGTCCCAAGATTATTACTTTATCGAGATTTAATTGTAATAAAAAACAAAACAAATAAATAAATAAAAACTGCAACAAGCAAGAATCTACCGTGCTCCCCCATCGATCCCTCGCATTAATATTCGCCTTCCTACTCAACAGCAGCTTAACAACCTCCACGTGTCCCTCACACGCCGCGATGTGCAGCGCCGTCCGCCCGTCCAAATCGATGCTGTTCACATCGATCCCCTCATCCAGCAAGTCCTCCACTCCCGCCACGTCACCCTTGCACGCCATGAACAGCAGCTGCATTGTGCTGTCGAGATTCTCCGGCACCGACACCGTCAGCGCCTCCTCCTCCGCCGTGGAGTCCCGCCTAATGGGATCCATCGACGACTGCCGCCCCAGCCCGAACCGGAAATTGTTCCGCCGCGGGTCGAGCGAGTTCTGCCGCCCGATGCTGAACTTCCGGCTCATCCTCAACGAGCCGGCGGAGAACTGCCGCGAAATCCCGCGCTTCAATTGCGCCGCGATATCCATCGCTAGCCCCCAAACACGATCGTTATTCACCGAGAATTTAAAATGCCCGTCTGCATAAATCACGAGAATTTGCGAAATTCTCCTGGGAACTACACTTTTCCCCGCGAAAATCAAGAAGTTCCGACTAATACGCGTGGAGATTAATTTTGCTCCAAATCTTCAACTTCGCGAAATTGGGGCCGGAAAATTGCAGAATCTACGTTGGCCCGTTGATGAATATCAACGTTTCTGACTTTCGATTGCGTGGAACGAAGAATGGGTATTCGGAAAAACTCGATCTTTTTCAACTATTTTGGTGCGAATTATGGAGGGGCGATCGTTAGAGAGATGGCTCAGAAATTGGAAATGAAAAAGCAATGGCTCAGAAATTGGGGGAGGTAAAGTAGCAATCAAGAAAAGGATGATTTGCATGTATTGATGTTATTACAACTTTTGAACATATGACAACGATATATAAATTGTAAGAGAGGCGAGATCTTCTGCATCCACTAATCTTCCATTTCGTAGCAGCTTCTATGTATCATTTTCGTATATGTATTGACATGTGATATTTCTCATTAAATCAAGTAGATCATATTTAATACATGTCAGTATTCTTGTAATGTGATATACACAGGGATATACGAAAGTGATACACACAAACTTTTGTGCTTGCATTTGGCTTTGATTGGTAGAAAGTTCTAGAATCTAGCAAACTAAAGATTCGGATTAATGCAAAAACCGACAGATTTTTCATTAATTAACCCTAAAATAAGGAGGATGTTGCTTGAAATAATATTGAAGATAATCTTGATGACGATTATGGAATAATTTGTGGTATAATGTTTTGGATTTGCCGATTTGGATATAATATAAGTATAATCTTGATGACGATTATGCCATTATGGAATTATTGGAAGTATAATACTACTATTTATTTGGATATAGTAGTATTAATTTATGTTAATCTTTGGGGTCGATCATAATTGTACATATTTAATACTCTCTCTGTTCCGCTTGACATGTTTTGTTTTCATTTTTGGGTTGTCCCGCTTGACTTGTCTTGTTTCTTAAAATGGAAATATTCCCTCCGTCTCATTCGACTTGTCTAGTTTTCCTTTTTGGGCTGTCCCGCTCGACTTGTCTAGTTTCCAAAAAAGGAAGCCTAATCATTACACAACCTACCACTTTTTCTTTGTGGGGTCTACCTCTTTACACACAATCACACACTCATCTACACACAACCACCCACTCTTCTTAATCTCCGTGCCCAAAAGAAACAAGACAAGTAGAATGGGACGGAGGGAGTAATCATTACACAAACTTCCAATTTTTCTTTGTGGGGCCTACTTCTTTATATACAACCACTCACTCATCTACACACAACTACCCATTCATTTTAATCTCCGTACCGAAAAGATATAAGACAAGTCGGGCGGGATGGAGGAGTACAATATTATGAAGTCTAGATTATGTTATGAATGTTTAATGTAGGAAGTGGACAGAAGTAGTAATTGCAGTATGGGGCAAAGTTAAGCTTACCAGCTACACATTGTTTAATGCCAACTTGCCTAAGATTAACAAGTGGTTGAAGTTTGACTAATTCAATTTCTTTCAATCTTGAATCTGATCATTAACGTCAGTAACAAGCATTAAATTCAGTAAGATGTTATTATTATTATTATTATTATTATTATTATTAATGGATAATACTATAATGTATTCTTTCTATCTTATTAAAATAATTCAATATAATTACTCTTTAAAAAATCCTGTCGAAAAAAAGAAGGAGACTACTTCAATTGGATGGAATAATATATTTTTATTGCAAGAAAATTTGGAATTTGATGTAATAAACTTATACGGACAATTTGTCTTGTTTTGGTAACACTTTTCCAAAAGTACAAAAGCAAGAATTGGATCAAAGTAGAAATTTTATGAATACAACCACCAGTCAATTTTTTTTTAAGATAACCACGACCGCTACTGAAGTGCGTATTGGATAAATTCCGCTTCGTAAGCTACCACATTAACCATTGTGTCATTCAAGGGACTCAATGTATGTATTTTTGATTTGTAATCACCCAAAAGAAAATTAATCTTCAAATTTAGGGTTCTTGTAATCTACAGACCCGGTAGATTCTTCTTTACCACATGTGACTGGTGGGTATAGCTTGATTGCATTTTAATTTTCTGGGCTTCCCAGTATCTGAGAAAAGTTTCAATCTTTATTTGTTATCAGGGTTAATCTGGAAGATTAGAAGAATCTAGTGGGACTTTCCTTTGGCTTCAGCTTCTGGTTTGAGGTGAATGTGATATGTAAACCCTAATCTTGCTTGAAGTTTGTTGCTTTTGGAGCCAAGGATGAGATTACCTAATTAAACACTGTGGTTCTGCTGTTCTGCAGATTTTCTTTTAGAAGATAGGTTTTTTAAATGTTCTTTGAATGATTGAGGCTGAATTTCTTACTAATTCTATTAGAAATTTAGGGTTCTTCTTGAATTTCACTAATTATCGAAAAACTCTTGGAAGTTGTTAGTCTTTTCTTGAATGTGATTGTTTTTTTGGATGACTGAGGCTGAGTTTCTCACTAATTCTGTGAGAAATTTAGGGTTCTTCTTGAATTTTACTACCAAATGTAGAACTCTTGGAATTTAGTCTTTTCTTGAATGTGATTGTTCTTTGGATGATTGAGGCTGAATTTCTAACTAATTCCATCAGAATTCTTGAATTTTACTAATTAATGTCAAAATCTTGGTAGTTAGTCTTTTTCTTGAATGTGATTGCTAATTAGATGCTAGAGTTGTTAAAGTTTTCCTGCGATTTCATCTCACAGTGGCGAAAATTCGCTTACTTGCTGAGATTTTAGGAAGTGAATTGAGAAACAGAGTGTTCTTATCAAGAATCATTATACTTGTGCATGATAATGAATTGCCTTAAATCGAAAAACAGCATCGTTTTCTCGTAATGAGTCGATGCTGAAGCATAAAAAGCTTTAGGGGTTTAATGGAGAAGCAAGAAAAGCTTCAAGATGGTACGTTGCTTTCTTTTGTCTATATTTAGTGCTTCTTGAAAATAATCTGCTCTATCTGTAATGTTTGTCTATTTTGCCCATATTTGATTCAAAATATTACCAGAAATCTTAATCTTGTTGATGATCAAATGTTGTTAGATTTGATGATACATGTTACTCTTGTCTGAATTCATATGTTTCCCATAGAACAGAGCAGCCCCTTCTTGCCTAACCACTATGTACAATTTTACATGAAGACTGTAGAGAAAAAGACTAATCTTAGCTATGGCCTCTGTGTGAGCCCCCTCCATGTTTCTTGGAAGTACTCCTTTTAGTCTCCTGGGGTGCTTGAAAAGGGCAACTCGGAGCCGGGCTCTCGGAGTAGATATGCCGTACGTGTATCGTGTGAGTTCTCGCCTGAGCCGAGCAGCTCCCTCTTATACTGACTAGCAAGACCACCTCCTTGTCTGTCGTATCTTCGGACCACCAGCTTTGAGGGATCCCGTCGACGAACTCCTCCGACGTGTGGAACTCCTCGTGATGCACCGACACCTCCGCCGTTTGGTCTGGGCCTATCGCCCCTGCTGCAGGAGTCACCTAAAGAAGAATTCATAGTTAGGACGTATGCACGTTATCGTTGTATTTAGGGGTCGGATCCAAGGTTTAAAGATAGGGGAGCGAAATCTGCAATTTTATGGGGGCGAAGCAGTAATTTTTCAAAAATATAGTGAAATTCCGCAAGATTTAGGGGAGAAGTAGAAACAGAAGTTGATGGTCCTAATACGAGAAATAGGTGTACGGGAGGGGAATACACCTATGAAAACTTTTCTTGAAGAGACGTTCGAAAATGTCGTTCGAAAAGACATATCCCAACAAAAGTAGATGTACCTGGAGCCATCTCGGGAAACCGAGTGAGCCTCTAGGCCGGTACTCGGATATGAATTGGTTGTTCTCATTGATGGTGGATTGGCCTTGACATAAGATTTGGTAGAACACCACGTGTTCCTTACTCTGGTTTGTGATGTGGAAGTTGATGGTGTCTTGGTTGTTGAGGAGTATCTTGTTCGTGTTGAGGCTTGTTTCGGGGACGAATCGGAGGGCTTCTAGAAACGGTCGGATCGCTTCATGGGACTCGAGTATCTTCCCGAACTCTTGCCTTCTCACGGATCTGTCGACATGAGCAATGTCTACGTTCAGCTTGCACCGGACCGGTTTGTGATCGCTCTCGGTCACATCCATCCGCGCTTCATATCTTTGTCACGAAGAACACGAGCGTTATAACGATGACGATGATGATGATGATGAAGACGATATAAAGGGATTAGGATCAAGAATAGTAAGCCTTACTGGAATATGGAAGCCACAACTGGACACTCTAAACTACACTCGTCCGTCGGATTAGCTCTGTTATCGCGATACAACACGCGGTCACACCAAGCCGGGATTCGTTTCTTCTCGCACGAATCGTACCCTAATACGAGATGGACGTTGTTATAACCATCATTGTCGAATTAGCCTCTTGAAGGAGATGATGAGGATTACGGTACGTACCTCCGAGTCCCGGTTTTCCCCTCTCGAACTTGTACGTGGGAGGGAACCGGACAAGCGCCTCGCGCATGCCTTGAAAGACTTTACCGGCCTTCATCTCGGCACGGAGCTGATCCTTCTCGCGAAGCCAGTCGAAGCTTCTTTGCGAGACGAAATCTCGAGCTTCGTCGTATGATATGCCAAAGAGACGATAGTTGAAGTCGCCAAAGAAGATGACCATATCCGCTTCAGCAAGATCAGGCTTCCCCTCATCATGGCTCTTCTCCTGAACAGAGTAGTAGTCTTACTATATGGCCAGAAACGATAAAAGCAAAAGCAAAATGACCGTATAATCTTACATACATTTGAGTTTCGAGGCATCTGCGCTGCTGATGACGATACATCGGCTGCAAAAACACGAAAAAAACGTTGGAATGGACGAGCAGACGGGAAAAGAACAAAGCTAGATGAATGGAGAAGTATATTATACCGGCAGAGTTATTGAGCAGATTCGATGAGCGTGTGAAGGCCATATTTCGATATATATGATTGAAATCCGAGTTCCGCTTGTTAACGGCATCCAAATGAGCAGCCAAGTGACAGTTTACGAAGCACATTATCCGATCGTAAACTCTCAGTCTCAACCCCACTCCTCCCTGCAGCAAACGTGCGTCAAGAAGAAGAAGAAGAACAAGAAGAAGAAGAACAAGACGAGAAGCCTGCCTTGTTACCGATGGCCCGGCCTAAACCACACGCCACGGCCGAAACATCGAGGTCTCCGGCATGACTCCGAAGACTCTTCCTCACCCTACAAACAACCATCAAGATCGGAGTTCTCGAAGATTATGATCGAAGATTATGGAAAACGTACCATATCGCGATCATCAACCCAGCTAGCTGCCTCGACCCGACGCGTTCGAACATGTTCTCTTCATCCAAAGCCTTCCCAATATGATCTTGCCACCATTGCCCAATGGCACTTCCTTCCATCCCCACAGTCTCCTTAGCAGCTGACATAGCAAGAAAGCCAGCACCCATCTCAACTTCTTGCAAACCCACAACCACGATCCCGACATCGGCGACGGCCGATCCGAGCCACGACATGAGAGCGGCATGAGAGACTCTCCCTTGGCCCACATTCCAAGTCCCAACTAAAATCCTCAAGTTCTCTAGCCTCGTGTATATGATCTCCCTATCGGATAACTCCTTTCGCATTATGTTGTCCACGAGGGAAGGCGAGGAGATGTGCCAGCCGCGTATGCCTCCGTGAGTGGCCAAGCTGTAGACGCAGCCTTTCCCAATGACGAGTTTGATAACCGGCCCATTGTGGGTGACCCAACCGTTGATCAGGTTGCCTTCGAGATCGATGATTTGGACCATACCGCTCATGTAACCGACCCACATTCTTGAGCCGTACGAGCAGAAGCAGAGGACCCCACAAGGATGGTGATTGAACTCTTGCAAACGGGTACCATTTCCGTCCCATTGGATTATCGTCCCGTTTGAAGATCCGGTCCAGATCATCCCATCCGCTGCTAGGACTATGGATTCGGTTCTCTTACCTTCCTCCGACGTCCCGCCTCCCTTGGTTGCTCTTCGGACCGCACCGGCTGCTCCCATGATAGCGTTACGAGAGCGTTGCAAGAAGTTCGACTTTTCTTTCTTCGACTTCGGCATAGGCTTCACATTGGCCTCATCTTCAACAGCTTGTTCTTGTGACGGTTTCTCTTCGGAGCGATTCTCGGTCTGCCCATCGACGGTGAATACTTTCAAAAGTTCCCTCGTTAGAGCATCCCTAATTCAAGAATCCCTCCAATCAAACTAGTAGAATCATCAAAAGCTCGGGGATAAAGAGGGAGAGAGAGAGGGAAGAAAACTACCATAGAGAGAAGGAGAGAGAACCAACAGCCCAGACTTTCCCTCGGACATGATCGGAAAGCAAACATTTGACGTCCGACGAAGATATACTGCAAGTGCCATTAACTGTAACATGGCTTCTCAGATCAATGCAAGATCTCTCTACTAACAAAGTAGCCATGTGTTTCTCTTCTGGAGAGAGAGAGAGAGATTTCTCAACTGCTTCCCAAGGCCAAACCCTAATGCATCCGCCCTCCGATCCAGACCATATGTCGCCTACATAATTTGATAATAAATAGATGTGGTTATAACTTATAACTTATACTACCTCTGTCCCGCTATAGTTGGCCACTTTCTTTTCGTCATGGGAATTAGGATAATAGATTATAAAGTATGAGAGGGGAGTAGATGATAAAGTAGGAGAGAGAAGATTAGTGAGAATAGATGATAAAGTAGGAGAGAAAAGATGATAAAGTATAAGAAATAATATTAATTATTTGCCAAATTCGGAAAGTGACCAATTTTAGTGGGACGTCCCAATCAAGAAATGTGGCCAACTATAGTGAGATGGAGTCAGTAACTTATACGGTCATAAGAACAAAGCGAGATGAAGGGTGTACCGTAAGAAGAGATATCTATCGAAAGGACGGGGCCTCGATGAGCCTGCCAGCAAAAACACTCCTTGAAACTATTCTCGTCGGAGAAGTTGAGATCCATCTTCCATGATCGGATTCTGCCGTCTTTGTGGCCGCTCCAAACGAGCTTACTCCCTTGATCGACGATCATGCATAGAGTCGGAGGTGTGCTTGATGATTCGTAGAACGGAGCAGCATCCTCGTCACCTCTCCTCGCCCTCCCTCCGACCCCTAACCCGGGATTATATGCATCCGCGTAGTTCCAAACTCTTACGCCGGATTCTTGCCCTGCCCAGAGCTGTGTTTCAGTTGTAGTAATTGTCCTCACATATCTTCCCACCTGCATCAAATTAATAGTTTTTCAAGCATAAAACTAAACTAACCATGGTTAAGTCTGCATTTTAAGAATGCAGAGGTAATGAGGTACAAGACTACTATGGTTAAGTCCCTGCATTTTTACCTATGTTTTTTTTAAAAGTTTAGTGTTTCGTCCCCCAAAATTGCTTATTCGGCACCCGAAATTACGAATCTTGGATTCGCCCGTGCTAGTATAGAAACATTTTGTTGGAAATTAGGGTTCTTGACGGAGAAATTTAGTATTTCAAATCTGAAATCTTGATTCCACAGTTTAAGACAACTATACTAGTATGCATTGCTAGCACTTCTTAAAATTTCGAGTTTTTACCTATATGTTTCTGAAAATTTAGTGTTTCGTCGCCCGAAATTGCTTATTTTAACACCTAAAATCACAAATTCTACATTTTGCCCCCGAAATTACGAATTTTGGATCAGTTCGTGCTAGTATCGAAACAATTTGTCGGAAATTAGGGTTCTTGACATAAAATTCAGTTCAAAAATCTGAAATCTTGATTTATAATCTCAAATTCCTAAATTTTGCTCCCGAAATTATGAATCTTGGATCCGTCCATGCTACTGTGGCAACATTTTCTTGGAAATTAGGGTTCTTGATAGAGAAATGCAGTAGTTCAAATCTGAAATCTTGATTGATGGTCTCCTAGTTTAGTACTTTCATGGATATGTACCTGGGTTTCTCTCAAAGGATGAGGCCGAAGCTCGATACACGGCGGGCGGTTAGGGTTTACCGGAGCCCTACTCGGCGCCTTAAAAGTACCGGCATTGCCTCCGCTCCCCATGAACTCCGGCAGTGGCTGCTGCGGATCATCACCGCCGCCTCCTCCTTCCGCCTCGATCCTCTGGTGATCGACGTGGTGATGATCTCCCACCGGTGCTACCCTGCTGCCGGTGACTGTAGAGTAAGGGAAGAAGTCGTCCTCGTCGGAGGAGTCGTGGGGCCCGTTGTAGTAGCCGTTGTTCTTGCTGCCGGAGCGGTGGTTGTTAAGAATGCTGTTCTCGTCGAGGCTGTGCTTCCGCAGCTGGTGCTGCGGCTTGCTCTGGCCGTGCGGCGAGGTGTTTGTCCGGAGCTGCTGGCTGTAGTATTGCGGTTTCCGGCAAGGGGGTGAGTTCGATATCCCGGCTAGCGCGGCGGCTCTCTCGTCTTCCCCCGACCACTCGGTTTTTCGGGCTGAACCAGCTTGGTCGTCTTCTTCGTCGCTCTGTTTTCGGGCCGTGGCTGGCCCGTCGTGTTCGTCCGATCGATCGTTCGTTCTCGCGCTCGTGCTCGTGCTCCCGTTTTGGGTCGTGCTGTCTTCCTTCGATCGATCGTTCGTTTCCGCGTTCGGTTTTTGAGCGGTCCCGTTTTCCTCTTCGATCCTCTCGTTTGTTCTCGAGTTCTCTTTTCTCGCCGGAGCGGAATCTCTTTCGTTCGTCTTCGCGTTCAGTTTTCCTTCTTCGGCCTTCACGTTCGCTTTCGCCTTGTGTTTATCGTCCTTCGTCTTGCTGTTCTCTTTTCTTGTCTTCTCCGGCGGCCCCCTCTTGTCTTCATCGGATCTGTCGTTCGTCTTTCCGGTGTTTTTCTGGGCCGGCGGCCTTCTATCGTTCATTGTTCGTTTGTGTTAATTTTCTTGAGTTTCTTGAAGTCTACATGGGAAAGTGATTCTTCATTATCATTATCGAGAAATTTTGGAGAAAAGAAAGTGTCAAAATGGGAATGAGAGAGAGGGTGAAGAGAGAGAGAGGCACCGGTGGTTGAAGGGTGGCGATGGCGGCATCACATGAAGGGGAGAGCGGGAAGAAAGGCCGGAAATGCTGGTACTGTACGGACACTAAAATCCTCGCGTGTGAATTTATGTTTTATACATATTTATAATAAAATAGATCAAAACAATTATTTAATTTTTAAGGTTGTTGACTAAAAAGTTTCACACAATTAATCTACCGTTGAGCTGATGTGGCATTTTAGGTGGATAGGGAAGTCAACTCCGTGGACCGTATTATGATTGTAATCTTAATTATTTTTTAAATCCGTAATCTTCTTAGAAATTACTTATTTGAATCCCATTACATCAAATTAAACGCTTCTTAACAATTACTCCCTCCGTCCCATTATTAGTGGCTACATTTCCTAATTTGGACGTCCCGCTATTAGTGACAACGTCCTAAATTAGTAAAAAATTAATATCATATTTCCTACTTTATCATTTTATCTCTCTTACTTTATATCTACTATCATTATTATACTCATTTCTCTTTCCTACTTTAATATCTTCTCTCTCCTACTCTCTTATTATTACACTCCTCTCTCTCTCCTACTTTATTATCTACTCCTCTCTCCTACTTTATTACATATTCTCTTAATTACCGTGCCGAAAAGAAAGGCGCCACTAATAATGGGACGGAGGGAGTATAACGTAGGGTTACCTTAAATAGTGAATTTATAAAATGTATTTTATGCATTCCATGATGAAATTGGTTAGAGATGGTAAATTTGTGAGTTGGAATTGGATACTATATAGAACATGGACATGTTCTGCACCGTTAGAATTGGATCCGCCCCTCTCTGTATAGTCGCACGGGTCCAAAATTTCGGACTTTGGACCCGCACCGGGACCCGACCTGTCCTAACCTACAAATTTACAATGTTTACGTATTAGGTTGTAATGTAATTGGTTATCAACTCGCTATAAGATTGTACTTTCTCTTCAAGTATGAAGTTTGAATCTCTTCAACAAATATTTTTATTTAATTAAATTAAAACAGCCCATAATTAATATGAATTTGGGCCCAACGGGTCCAAACTGAGTGGACCGATTCTAAAAAAGGAATTGGACCCGCCCCGTTCCTAATGCTAGACGGTTCCAGACTCGTCCAGTGCTGCGGGGCAGGTCCAAAATTGCCATCATTAAATACACTTTCATACACTTTCCAAAATAATCATTTTTATATATTTTAATTATTACTCCCTCCGTCTTATTATTAGTGGCTATTTTTCCTAATTCGGACGTCCCGCCAAGTAGCGACGTTCCAAATTAGTAAAAAGTTATTACACTCTCTCCTACTCTATCATCTTATATCTCATACTTTATCATCTATTCTCCTACTTTATCATTTACTCTCATTATCTCACTTATATTATCTCTCCTACTATCTTATTATCACACTCATACATCTCTCTTATTTTATTATCTATTACTCTCTCATACTTTATCACATATTATCTTAATTCTCGTGCCGAAAAGAAAGGCGTCACTAATAATGGGACAGAGGGAGTATATATTTTTGGGATTTTATTGGACTTTCATCTATGTGACTTTACATATTTTAGCACGTGAGAGTGTATGAACAACAACCATAAACCCTAATTAATAGTCTTCTATTCATCAAACGTGACAACTCAAGTAATTGAGTCGTGAACGATTGCTACATAAGCAACCAACACATTAAGCCTAACAAATAACTTGATACAAATTACTTGCTAGAGTTCTTTATTCTTCACACAATCTTGCTACGTAATCGATAAACACGTTAATTCAACCACATAATTTCTCAATGTCGCGATCCTTGTCGAAATGCGACATATCCGACTCATCCAAATACACCCACGCTTCAATCCCGTCGTTCTCCTTCGTGTTCATCAATATGAACAAATCTTGAAGAGGAACGTCAGCCAGACTCACCCATAACGGTCTCCCGAAACCGAAATCCAAATCATAATCCCCGAATTTCGACCAATCCGTAACGTAAATCACCTTATAATCATCTCTTAATCCCTTCTTAGCGATTTCTTCGTAGCTATCGACCAAAACCCACCGCCCAAATTCTTCGTCGCTTAAAATCCTCGCGCAGTCGGCGACGCCTCTCGCCGTCGCTTCCCGCATCCTCCGCGCCGCGGTCGGAAAATCGTGTTGTAAATTCCGGCTCTCGGTAGGGGTATATTCGGAATAGGAGATCGAGACCCACGTGCCGCACGCGTGCTTGTGAATGGGCGGTACGGTGCGCTCACGCACGTTTATCGCGTGTGCGATGAGGGAGGATTTCGGTTTCGCTCCGCCGTGGCGGACTCTATCGGAGCGGAGGAGAGCTTGAGTCAGTACGGCGGAGACCACCACCACTCTCGACGGCGGACGCTCAGTTTCGCCGATTAGGTTTTCGCGGAGTCTCGATATCTCGTGTTTGTCGAAGACGATTCGTTTGCCGATGATTCTCTCATTCCGTGCCCTAGAAACTCCGAAATCGAGAGGCGGCGAATTCGCCGGCGGGAAGAACGACGGCGAGTTGAAATTAGGTTTAATCGACGATTCTCCGTCGATTGCGGCATTCGCCCACGCCGTGAGGAATATGCTGAGCGAGCAGGCGTCGAAGATCCGATGCGAAGCGCAGACGCCGATCGCGATTCCGCCGCAGTTGAAGTAATTGATTTGAATCGCGAGCATCGGATCGGTCGGCTCGTCGGCGGCGCCGATGTCGACGGGGAGGAGGTCGTTGAGCTGCGACGGTGGAGCTCCGGCGTCAATTACGCGGCGGAGGTCGCAGTCGACGCGTGCTTCGGCGAACTCGGCGCCGTCGTCGTTGCAGTCGACGGCGTGGTGGTCTTTGATGTAGCGGCCGGCGAGAGGGTAGAAATCGGGGAGAATCTGAGCGAGTGAGGGTTCGAAGTTGATGGTTTGGGAATGAGGCGCGTAGTAGAGGATCCGGATGACGTGCATGGGAGGATTGAGCTCGTCGATCATGGAGATCTTGTAGCGGCGGAGGTGGAAGGGAGTTGGCGTAAGTGGTTTAATTAGCTTCCGGCTCTGAACGTCCACCTTCATTGTGTGTTGAGTATGAGAGAGAGAGAGAGAGAGAGCAACTGTAAAAGGCTTCAGTTGTGGAGTGAGAAGCAGCATGGATTGCATGTATATATTGAGGTGGTGGGAAGATAATTTTTGTTTTTTTCAAATAAATTACAATTAAAAATTAAGTTTCAAGACGATTTAGACAATTTTGCAGATTAGGGCCGAATAGTATAAGATCCAGATCCACCCTACATTCTAAATTCAAGGATCCAGACACGAACTCATATCTATACGGGTCTAGAAATCCGGACCTAGCCCCGAAGCCATTGATAGAATTGCATTAATTCGAATTGTCTTATTTTTGTATGGGAGCCTTTTTATTTGAATTTTCTTATTACGGTTACCATTTATTATTACCTAGAAGTATCGAGTATGAAGGGAATAATATAAAAAAAATTATAATCACATAAATAAGATTAAGTAAAAATATTAAATAAAAAAAAATCAATAATGCGGGTTTGGGACGGGATTGGGCAGGGCGAGGTGGGTAGGAAAACTGGACCCGGATCTATCCTGAGCCTGCGATGGTCGATCCAAAATCCATACTTTTGCGGGGCTGGGTATTACCCGCCCATCGCGGGCCGGGATGGGACAAGTCCGTCGGGTTCGGTTTCAATTGCCATCTCTAACAAATAGTGGTAGTTATATAGAAAATGCAAAAAACAACTTTAATCCAACAGAATTAATACTTATACATATATGATTTCCACATTATATTTGGGTTCGACTCTTGTAACACTTATACTTAGCTTCCGTAAAATTTAATTCTTAACTCCGGCATTAATAACAAGTTAAGCTTCCAAATGTAGTACTCCCTCCGTCTCACCCGACTTGTCTTGTTTTCCTTTTCGAACCGTCACACCCTACTTGTCTTGTTTCCATAAAAGGAAAATAATTACTCCACAACCTACAACTTTTTCTTTGTGGGGCCTACCTCTTTACACATAATCACCCACTCATCTACACACAACCACCCATTCATCTTAATTTTCGTGCCGTAAAGAAACAAGACAAGTCAAGCGGGACGGATGGAGTACTACATTTAGTTAGAATAATCAAGTGTAAGGTTCTAGAACGATCATGCGCAAAATGTCACCATTGTCAATCTAGAGAATCAGCTCAAAATCTTGAAATGTAAATAAGACAACAACATTTTGTATATAATACAACGTTAGTCAAGCCAAAATCTCCTCATGTTGGTGGTTTCACGAGTTAAGCAGCCTATTTGGACACCAAGATATATTCTCAAATGTAGATAAAGATTTGCATCTCTCAAAATGTAACATCATACCATATTATTGATGCAATTTGTTATTCTTACTACACAAATGATGCTTCATATCATCAATTAATGTTTATGAAACATTCTTTTGGTAATGTTAATTAGAGTCTAGAGAGGAGTTAGTCGGAAATTACGTAAAATTCGAGACTCAAATACGGATAATTTAACACAAATCATTTATTTATTTTGTACTAAACCAAAATTATATACTCCTTCCGTCCCGTTTGATTTGGTTTCTTTTTTTTCGGCGCGGAGTTTAAGATGAGTGGTTGATTGTGAATAGATAAATGGGTCAATGGGTGGATCCCATAAAGAAAATGGGAGTTCGTCCCACTTCAATTGTCCATTATTCATTTTCTGGTTGTTCCACTCCAATTGTCTACTTTTCTTTTTAAGTAAAATATTACTCTAACAAATCTAGTGAGCCCCACTATTTTATAGCTCATTTATATACAACGAACAACTTTCTTAATCTCTTAAAAAGAAATTGGACAACTGAAATGGGACAGAGAGAGTGACTGTCTTCCCTTTCTAGAAAGAAAACAAATCAAATGGGACACCTCGAAAACTAAAAGAAGGCAAGTCGGGGGAACATAGGGAGTATTATAACTTGTTTTAGGTCTTCGAAAAGATTGAGTCGCCCCCATCAAATATTGTGAGTAGGGGACAAAAACACACATGGGCTAGACTTAACATGTATGATGGGCCTCCAATAAGTGTTAGTGGGCCAACTCGAGGAAAACCCCTTGGGCCCAAAGATGACAGAAGGCCTCCATTAGTTATAGCTGGCTAACAAGTTTCTTTACTTAAATATAAATTAAAATTAATTCTTCTGAAGAAAATTGTGAAAATTCAGTTGACCAAGTTGAAAACGAAAGCCCTACCTAATGCCGTAATAGCCGTAGATCTTAGTCAAATATTCTAATTAAAAAAATAAATTAACCAAAGCTATTCAATAATGCAAAAATGTCAACTTTCTTGCATCATAAATTATTATTATTATTTTTAAATATATACTAATATTTTGAGTAATTTAACTTAGGAGGAATAATGGTATCATATTCCTTCCTAGCATCAAATTTTCAATAAATTTGTCATGCTTAATTACACACGAAAATATAAATGCCTACATAAATGAAGCAAAAATTCCAATTGCGGGTCTTTACGGGACAATCTTATGAGTCAAAATCTAGAAATTTTAATTTAAATAATACTTCTTCCGTCCCATTAGAAACACTTTTTTTGGTGCGAAAATTAAGAAAGTAGTATTATATGGTGTAAATTATTTGACTTTTTTAGTTGTTAAATGTGGTTCACATAATTTAATCCATTTTATATCATTAGTAGTGGAACGTCCAGATACTAAAAATGTGTTATTTCTAGTGGCATGGAGAAAAAATATTTTAAAGTATATTTTAAAGATATTTTAATTCCACAAGAAAATAGATGCCTACATAAATGAAGCAAAAACTCCAATAGCGGGTCTTTACGGGTCAATATTATGAGTCAAAATTTAGAAATTTCAATTTAAATAATTTTTCTTCCGTCCCATTAGAAATATATTTTTTTAGCGCAGAAATTAAGAAAATAATATTAAATGGTGTAGATTATTTGATTTTTTAATATAGTTAAATGTGGTTCAAACAATTTGTGTCATTTTAAGAAACATATTATTTGTAGTAGAATGTCCCAATAAGAAAAATGTATCGTTTCTAGTGGCACGGAGGGAGTGAAATTTTAAAAGATAATTTTAAGAAAATATTATTTTATTATATTTAAGAAAAATATTATTTTATTATATTTAAGACCACATACTTTTCATATTCAAATGGTCATGACTTGTGTTTCGTGTTCCCAAACGGTTGTATTCTCTAATGGCCAGCAGCCGCCAGCCAGCCAAGTAATTTATTAGCAATCAAACAACCATAGAGTCAAATAGATAAGTATTGTTTATTCATTCCTAATAATTAATTAGATCTACTACAATTAACAATCATTTTCATTTGTCATAACTTTCTTTAATTATGAGCTTAATTATCTATATGTGTAGAGCTGATCCCTATACTAATTTAAATAAATACATAAGACTAATTAGTAAAAACATTTTTAATTTTACACAAAATATATTTAGCGGTGTTTGCAAATGCTTATTATAAGTACTTCTTACTTGCTTTTGCTTAAAGTTGGAAAAAAATACTTTTAAGCAGAAACAGGTAATTTTTGGTATTAAGGTTAAAAAGCAACTTCAAGCAATATAATTAATTTTTTAGTGTTTGGTTAAAAAATAATAAAAGCACTAGTTTAAAATAAAATTTCAAATTTATGGACCATAAAAAATAATTAGAAAAATATTATAAATATTAATTAATGCATTATCCGAAATTCTATTTTGATGATTTTAACTTAACGTAATTTTACTGCTTAAAACTACTTAATTTTAGTTAACTAATCACATAATTTTATTTTGCACACATATTAAAAATACTTAAACAGTTAAAAAAATAATAAACACTTAAAAAAATCATTGAAAATACCCTTATAAGGAAAGGTCATAATTTGTAAATTGCAAAAATATTAAAAATTAATAGTAAAAAGATAAACACTAGAAGTAAAAAAAATTAAAAATGAATATTTGGATATCATTAAATAACGGACAGATATTCCAAAGTCTGCCTGCCTACATGATACTCAAGAGGCGGAAAATGCTAAGATTATTTAATTAATATTATTACTTTATAACCGACGTTAAGGGAATAATCCCATTTCTTCGTTATATATTACAACCAACGGCAGAGCAAGACATAACAGAAACAGAGAGAAAATCGAGAGAGAGAGAGAGAGAGAGAGAGATGGCAGGAGAAAGTAATGGCCATGCTGAGAAATCAACGGTCGTGATTCCTCAAGTGAAGTTCACAAAGATGTTCATCAATGGAGAGTTCGTTGATTCACTGTCAGGTAACTTTAGCATCTTTTTTACCCCTTTCATGTCTTACATTTTCTCTTCGAGAAAAATATTAGTATTATTCTTTAAATTTAAAGATATCACATCTAAATAACCCATTGTTAAACGGCGTTAAATCCGCCGTCAAATCTTAGCCGACGTTCTCGGCGACATATTGTTACCAACAATCATTCCGTCACTAATAGCTGCGGCGGTGTAATTTATCGACGACGCTCGTTTTTTTCGTCGCTATCGGTTATCAAAAATAAGTAGAGTAATAACTTTATAAAAAGGCGTTAAATTTTATAGTGAGTCGAGGTCAATCCGGATCCTCTGGTCCAAAATTCGTATCTCACTCGGTGGTCCATCAATCACGCGGCACCACGCATGCATTGGTGGGCCATGTTAGCAATAAAAAAATATTTTAGTTATAAAAGGGTGGCCCACCAATACACGCGTGGCGGGGCGTGATTGGTGGGCCACCGAATGTTGGGACAGAGGATGCTGAGCTAGTCGAGGTTGTATTCTCATGTTGAGAATTTTCATTTTACTTCAATTTCAACTAGATATTAATTGACCTCCCCTAACCTTCAAAACCCGGTTGTCTCATGGAGAATTTTCATTTTACTTCAATTTCAACTAGATATTAATTGACTCGTTCCACCTAACCGGTTCAAAGGGACCCGACGGTAAATCTGGACTAGTCATGTTATAAACCCGTTTTTCTCGGTTTAAGGGTCGAACCTATTATCTCCACCAATTTTCTCCGTACAAATTACTAGATTAAACTCATTGTTTGTTACTTTCACGTAATCAAAACATATTTGTATACTTCAACACATATCTCAGTCACACACAGCCCGTTCGATCGATTAAAATACTAAATTTAAGTTTTTAGGGTCGATCTCCGAACACGCCGGCTAAAACGGTTCCTTTATAATACGCATGAAATCAAAGCATAATTGGTGGGTTTCATGATTTTGGAATGGGCAATATTATATTGTTGAAATATATAATTTTCAGCATTAATTGTTAATATGTAAATATTTGATTGTGACCTCGTAACCAATTATTTAAAAGTCAACACAAAAGGTTAATATAACGTGCGAGACTTCTACATGTACAAACAATTATAGGATATTTGTTATATATGCGCAAGCGTACAAATATGTTAATTATACTAAAAATCTGAATATTTTTTAAAAATTAAAAGTTACTACAAATACTTCACAATTAAATATAGAATTAAACCATACTGTACTTAATTAGGTTCCTTTACTTTTAACTTTTTGATTGGATCATTAATCATACTAAGGTAGTTATGTTAGGTTTGTACTTTTATTTAATTAGATAGTAAATCTCGAGGTTGGAAGCTAATAAAATAGAAAATATAGTAAACCTACTAATTATTTATTATTTATATCCATTAGAAATAAAAATTTATAAAATTAACCAATAAAATATCATAAAAGATAAGTCAATGGTAATTGTTAACCGCCTTTGAATATACACTTAAACCTTAAGTAATATTCGATAAAGTAATAATCTCGCTAAGATAATAATTTATTCCAGTCCCGATATGAGTCAATGCACTAATATAATATTCGATAAAGTAATATTTGATAAAGTAATAATCTCGCTAAGATAATAATTTATTCCAGTCCCGATATGAGTCAATGCACTAATATAAGTATTTGATAAAGTAATAACCTCATTAAATGAATATTTTTTCTCGGTTCCAAGATTATTACTTTATCAAAGTTTAACTGTAGTCCAATAGAAATGTAGGAGGTCTAAGACTTGAAGGTGCTAGAATTATGATAAGCAAACAATATTTTTACCAAAGTCGTTGGTTGAAATTAAATACGATATATATAATTCAAATTCGTGACGTGACATTTAATTTGATTGTGACATTTTCAATTACGTTTATTGCAAGTTAAATACGTCGTTCTAATAAGAACAAATATCTTGCACATGATGTGAGAACTTATTTTGTTCTTATTTTGACGATAAATAGGAAAAACTTTCGAGACGATTGACCCTAGGACTGAGGAAGTGGTCGCCAAGGTTGCCGAAGGGGATAAGGAAGACGTAGATTTGGCCGTCAAGGTTGCTCGAGAGGCGTTCGATCACGGGCCATGGCCTCGATTGCCCGGATCTGTAAGTACTATTTTTGTAATCAGACAAATATTAATTTTATATTTATATATCGATACAATAATAAATTGTTTTGAATTTAAAGGAGTAAAAGGAAAAAAAATTAATCAATTAATTTTTAATATAAGAGGGTATACTAGTAAATGGTCCTAAAAAGATCATGCTACTATAATTAGGACATGCAAAAAGTATTACTACTATTTAATTAGGATCGAGTAAATATTAATAATTTATTGTATTAAGCATATTATATGAACTCAATAGAAAAGAAAAGTGGGCTAAGACTCTCTATTGTATTATTTTATATGATTAAATATAATAAAATATATAAAAACTTCTAAATTATGGAAATATTAAGAAATACTCCCATAAAAGGATTGAATTTAGAGGTGTATTGGAGCCAAAATTGGGTACCATCTTAAATTTTATTTAATTTATTTTTGAAAAGTTGCTAATCTATAATTCAAAATTCAAAATGCGAAATTCGCTCGAATTCTTAATTTTGAATCCACCTCTTGTTACGAGTTCCACTCGTCATCAAATCATAATCATGTGTCGTGACAGCAAAGGCGCAAAATCATGCTGAAACTCGCCGACCTAATCGAAGAAAATCTCGACGAGCTTGCCGCGCTAGATGCGCTCGATGCGGCAAACTTGCTCACATTGGGTAAATTCCTGCTCATCAACAACGGAATAGAGCTCTTCCGGTACTACGCCGGCGCGGCTGATAAAATCCACGGCGAAACCCTAAAGATGTCGAGGGAGCTGCACGGGTACACGTTGCAGGAGCCGATTGGCGTGGTGGGCCACATCATCCCGTGGAACTTTCCGACGCAGATGTTCTGCATGAAGGTGGCGCCCGCCCTCGCCGCCGGCTGCACGATGGTGGTCAAGCCGGCGGAGCAGACTCCCCTCTCCGCCCTCTTCTATGCCCATTTGGCCAAGCAGGTATTAATAATTATTTGTTTCTGATAAATTATTATTATTATTATTATTATTATTATTATTATTTTTATATATATATATATATATATATATATATATATATATATATATATCACGTGTATAAAATGATATCATCGATAATATTTAAATTATTAGGCGGGTGTGCCGGATGGGGTCCTCAATGTTGTTACTGGCTATGGCTCAACGGTTGGTGCTGCAATAAGCTCGCATATGGATATTGACATGGTAAAGTTCAAAACTATATTTAATTTATTACGAGTTACTATTGAATCAAATTGGACTAATTAAAATGTTAAATTAGATGTGTATTATTGTCTTAAAATAATCCAATTAATATGTTTTGATATAGATTTTAGTTTTTGTCTGCGGAATCGAATCACAAAACTCTATTTATGACATAGTTTTAATTTATTTTCAGTTCAATCCTTCAACAAATTGAAAATTATGATTTCTGTTATTTAATTCTATTACAATCAAAAACTCTTTTGATCCAAAATAAAATCTATATTTGATGGATAGATCATAGATGTTCCTAAATCGTGTAGAATCTCATATTTCATACTCCCTCCGTCCCAATTATATTGTCCACTTTGCTTTTTGCACGGTTTTTAAGGAGAGTTGTTAGTTTTAAGTAGAGATGTGTAAAGGTGTGGGTCCTACAAAAAAGTTGTGTGTAATAATTTGCCAAAAAAGAAAATTGGACATTATATTTGGGACAGCCCGAAATGGAAAACTGGACATTATAATTGGGACAGAGGGAGTATATAATTATTCAAAATATTATTATTGGACCCAAGATTACATATTGTCACCCCTAATTCTTAACCGTAGATCTTTTGTGATTAGACCACCTTAATTGAATCAATATAACACGACCGTGCATATATTTATTTTAACTTATGTCGCTTCATTTTAAATTTTCCAACATTTATTACAAGACCAAATTAATTAATCAAAGTACTAAACATACTATATATCCTATTGCAGGTGAGTTTCACCGGATCTACCGAGACCGGCCACCGCATAATGCAGGCGGCGGCCACCAGCAACTTGAAGCACGTCGTTCTAGAATTGGGAGGCAAGTCGCCGTTCATCATCTTCGACGATGTCGACGTCGACAAATCTGCTCCTCTTGCTCTCAACGCTTGTCTCTTCAACCAGGCAAGAACACATTAATCTCAAATTTAGTACAACGTATATACTTTTTTTTAATATATTAAAAGTTAAATCCCTTTTGCCCTAATTTTGCAGGGCCAAATATGTGTGGCCGGTACTCGTATATTCGTCCAAGAAGGGGTATATGATAAATTCGTTACTAGGTTGTTGGAAGAGCTCAAAACTTGGGTTGTTGGAGACCCTTTTGATCCAAATGTTAATCAAGGCCCACAAGTATGTCTTTTCTTTTCCATCTCCTATATAAATTAGACGACGAAATCTGTAATTTCAAAGGCAATATAATAATTTTCAAAGTATATACAAAAAATTGGGGATTCTGCATGATTTGAATTAGTCCCGTATAATCTCTGATCAGCCCTTGTATAGTTGTTGAATTTGATGAGCATGTGAGTTTTCTAGTCATTCTTATATTAATCGAAACAAACGATATTTTGTTTCGAATAGGTCGACAAGAAACAATACGAGAAAGTTCTTTCTTACATCGAGCATGGCAAGAAGGAAGGAGCCACCCTATTAACAGGCGGGAAGCCTCTCGATCGTAAGGGATACTACATCGAACCAACAATATTCACTGATGTCGAGGTACGTCTCTTGATACGATGCCCTACTAGTTATAATAAACTCGTACTTTATAATAAATACTTGAATGAGCGATAACATATTTTTTTTTGACAGGACGATATGAAAATTGCAAGGGAAGAAATATTCGGACCCGTCATGTCGATCATGAAATTCAAGTAAGTCTATTAATCAATTACAAAATCGTATCTCAATCTCCTGTTCTCATGTTCCACGATACTACTAATGTAGGACCGTGGAAGAGGTTATAAAGAGAGCGAACGACACGAAGTACGGGCTAGCGGCCGGGATCATGACGAACGACCTCAACATTTCGAATACGGTTTCGAGATCGCTCAAAGCCGGTACGATTTGGATAAATTGTTACTTCGCTTTCGACAACGATTTGCCGATGGGAGGGTATAAGAGTAGTGGATTTGGGAAGGATATGGGAATGGATGCTCTTCACAAGTATCTTCAAGTCAAATCTATTGCAACTCCCATATTCAATTCTCCATGGCTGTAATTTTGTAATAAGGGTATGTTTTGGGGGACATAAACTCAACTCCTAAGTTGATTTGGTCGTGTAATATATACTATGTGTTGTAATAAACCTTACAAGTTTTGTGTCCCTTTATTTATTTATACTCGTATACGATAAAATTATTCATTGTGTAATTATTCACGAGTTTTTTTTTTTCCTTTTTTTCGACTAGTGATTATAAATTCAACCCTAAGCATCAAACCATTAATACCTAACTCCCAAACAAGCTATCAACCCCCCCCCAAACATATTGTTTCAAACATATTTGTACAGTTCAACGCACACGTCAGCCACACACAGTCCGAGTCGATTCAAACTGTTCAACCGATTCAACTAATTAAAACATTAATTTTTTTTTTTTTGTTATGAGAACACTAGCTAAAACGGTTCCTTCAATAAATGCATGAAATCAAAGCATAATTGGTGGGGTTCATGATTTTGGAGCGGGCAATATTATATTGTTGAAACATATAATTTTCAGCATTAATTGTTAATATTAATATGTAAATATTTGATTGTGACCTTGTAACCGATTATTTAAAAGTCAACACAAAAGGTCAATATAACGTGCGAGAGACTTCTACATGAACAATTATAGCATTTGTGTTATATATGCGCAAGCGTACAAATATGTTAATTATTCTAAAAATATGAAGATTTTAAAAAAAATTAAAAGTTACTACAAATACTTCACAAAACTATTCATTAAATATAGAATTAAACCATACTGTACTTAATTAGGATCGTTTACTTTAACTTTTTGATTGGATCATTAATCATACTATTTAGGTTTGGTTTGTACTTTTATTTAATTAGATAGTAAATCTCGAGGTTGGAAGCTAATAAAATAGAAAATATAGTAAACCTACTAATTATTTATTTATATACTCTTCGTTCATAGATTTAGTCCAATATATCTTTTTGAATTGTTCATTAAAATAGTTCAGTTTCCTTTAAAGATAAATTATTACAAACATTTTTTTTGAGGGACCCACAATTTTGTACAATTCTATACACAACGATAACTCTCCTTAAAAACAGTTTAAAAAAGAAAGTGGATTAAATTTATACTCTATTCGTCTCAAAATTCTTGTCCATTATGCCGTATTGAGTCGTCTCAAAATTTTTGTCCACTTTTCTTTTTATATTATTACACATAATTTTTTTTATAGGACCATACTTTTATAAATAATTAATAACTCTACTTAAAAACCGCACTTGTCATCAAAGTGGATGAGAATTTTGAGACGGAGAAGTATGAAATTAACCAATAAAATATCATATAAGACAAGTCCATGGTAATTGTTAACCGCCTTTGAATATAGTCCAATAGGAATGTAGGACTAAGACTTGAAGGTGCTCGAATTATGATAAGCAAACAATATTTTTAGAAAAGTCATCGTGGAAATTAAATATCATATCTATAATTCAAATTCGTGACATGACGTTACATTTAATTTGATCTTGCTGAAAATATCATATCTATAATGAGAAGAAAGATCATATTCGTGACATTCAAATTATGTCTTGGAAATTAAATATCATATCCATAATGAGAAGAAAGATCATACACATGATATTTTGTTCTTATTGAAAATAAATAAGAAAAAACTTTCGAGACGATTGATTCTAAGACTAGAGAAAGTGATTGCTAAGGTTGCGGAAGAGGATAAGAAAGACGTAGATTTCGCTCGGGCCATGGCCCCGATTGTCCAAATCCGAAAGTGATATTTTTGTAATTAGACAAATATTTATTCTACCGATTGAATAAATACACTAATGTCGTTTGTAAAGGAGTAGCAGGGAAAAAAAATTATCTATTAATAATTTATTATAAAAGGTAGTAAGTGGTCCTAAAAATAGTATTAGGATGTATTTGCAAGAGCTTAATTTAAGTTTTTATCTGTTTTTTGACTGCATAAGCAGTTTTTTAATATTTGTAAAATTCGCTTTCTGCGTTTGCTTCTCTAAAATTAAACTTATAAACTATTTAATTAAGCAGTTTTTAAGTACCTATTGAGATACTTTTGGTGGTTAAAATACCATTATTTTCGATTTTACCAAAAATATTTGCTTTTTCAAATCAATTTCAAAAACTCTCTAATGTTGCTTAAAAGCAATTATTTTCAACTTTAAGCAAAAATAAATAGTACTCCCTCCGTCCCATTGGAAGCGTCTTGTTTTCCATTTTGGACTTCCCATTGGAAGCGTCTTGTTTCTAAAAAAGGCAAGAATATGTGGACAAGATGTAACTATCCAAAAGTCAAACAATATACACCACACATTATCATTTTCTTAACATCCGTGCCCATTGGAAACAAGACGCTTCCAATGGGACGGAGGGAGTAAGTGTTTATAATAAGCAGTTGCAAATACAACAAAAAGTATATATTGCTACTATTTATTTAGGATTGAGTAATTATTAATTTATTTCATAGGCAACCTTGTTACTTTCTTAGAGATGTAAAAAATGGCCCGAAATAGCCCAGTCCAATGGATTGCCCCGACCCACCCGTAATTTAGGTTGGATTAAGCTTAGAATTTGAAGACCCAAACCGAAGTGGACATAAATGGTCCGGCCCAATAACCCAATGGGTCGATTGGACTTTGGGTTGAAAAAGTCCGATGGGTTGCGGGTCAAACCCGTCCACTAACTTGCCCTTATATAATTTGTAGTCATACTAAATGTAATATGATCTTTGGCCAACGGCTCAATTCTTACTTAAAATAAAAAGTTTGTGTTATCAATTCTTTGTTGGTTGAATTCCTTTAATTTTCATTATCAATCGATAAGAAGAAAACTCATAAACATGGAAAAATAGTAAAAATCTCAAACATTTATATCCACTTAATGAATTTATCGATAATAATAAAAAAATCACTAGCATAACCATAGAGAAAAATAATCAAAATCACAAGCATTCAAAGTATATCAAATTTAATTTTAATATACATAATTATTTTTAAAAAATATTGTATTTGGGTCGGTCTGACCCGAAAACCCGATTGCCCATGAAGGGCGGACTTGGGCCACAACTTTAATAGCCCGATCAATTTCTGGACTGGGCCAGCCCAACCTAAAATTTGAAGTTAGCTCATTGAGTTGGGCCGAACTAGCCCGAACCCGAACACTTTGACATCTCTATACTTTCTACTCCATTCGATAAGGGGAATAGTATATCTAAAATATTGTATAGCTCGAATAGTTAGGTACATTCGATAAGGAGAATAGTATATCTAAAATATAGCTCGAATAGTTCGGTACATTCGATAAGGGGAATAGTATATCTAAAATATTATATAGCTCGAATAGTTCGGTACATTCGATAAGGAGAATAGTATATCTAAAATATTATATAGCTCGAATAGTTTGGTACATTCGATAAGGGGAATAGTATATCTAAAATATTATATAGCTCGAATAGTTCGGTAAATTCGATAAGGGGAATAGTATATCTAAAATATAGCTCGAATAGTTCGGTACATTCGATAAGGAGAATAATATATCTAAAATATAGCTCGAATAGTTCGGTACATTCGATAAGGGGAATAGTATATCTAAAATATTATATAGCTCGAATAGTTCGGTACATTCGATAAGGGGAATAGTATATCTAAAATATTATATAGCTCGAATAGTTCTAAAATATTATATAGCTCAAATAGTATATCTAAAATATTATATATCTTTTTTGTAGGGTCCTGCCAACGTAATCAGCCTTTCTGGATATATTGACCCGGCTAGGGTTTCCTTGGTTTCTACTACTCTTACGAGGCTGGACGGAAACAGGATGTTGTTTGGTGGCCAAATAGCAGACCCCTTCATCTCGGCCTCAGATGTACTATTGGGCACCTTTAGGATCGATGGTCCGATTGTGAATGGGCTCCCAGTAATCGGCTTGAATGTGAATGTTGATGAGAATCCTCATGTTGACGAGTTGGAAGTTGTATACCCGATCCTTAAGCTTGGACGTGATCTGGTACAGAGAAATTAATTCATGTTTCTACTGAATGACTATGCATAGTTGATGATAATCACTGAGACACATATTCTTTGTTATATCCATTGTTTCAATATTCCATTATTCTGTCATAGATGTGAAGTGCAGAAACTGCTTCATTTTCAACTCATCCTGTTCCACTCCCAGATTATAGTTGGAAGATGCACCAGCAGACAAGGAAAGAGACCTAGAAAATAAAATCTGGCATAGCAGTGCACGAACAGCATAACTATAGGAAACTAGAAAGAAAGATCAAATAAATTCACAGACCTCACTAGAACATAGTAAAAGAAGAGCATGCAGCACATGTCCCAAAAGATGGGACAACCGAACAACCTAAGATCGACATATTTGTCTGTCGCACAGCTAAAATATTCCAGTTCATCAGAAGCTGAATGGAAGAAACTAATTAAATGATAATAGATATGTTCATGTTTCTTTTAGAATGTAGATATGTTTATGTAAAGACAGTTGAGGTCTAACCTCTCTAGCGTTATTGTCTCTAATCTTACATGCCACCATATATTGGATACTCAAAGATATAAGTTTGATGATTTATATTTACGTCCATACCAAAATGCTCCATCAAGAAGGCTAGAATGTTGTTACTATTCTAGTTTCGTAGACTATGATGATACATTACTCTTGTCTCTATTGGAATTCTGGCCTTAAGTCACGAAAAATTCTCACCACATAGTAGGCTTTTCCTAGCCAAAGGTACAGACTACAGGATCCCAATCCACGTCATTTCATAAATTCGACTAAATATTTTCTAAAAGACCAAGGCTATTAGTTATATTTTTATATAACTGAAATTTAACTTAATATCTTGCTTTAGGCTCCCAAAAAATCTGAACCAACCTTATCCACTATAAGTGATAGTAGTCAATGAAGGTGGTGGTGTGAAAAATGTAAGATAAATTGTGATATCCCAAGTTTTGATAATCCAGTTCCTTAGCACAATTTAATTAGTTGTTGGAATAATTATAAAGAAAGGATTATTTTATCCGGTGTGTAGTTTCACATGAGAATTGGAAAAGAAATAGAGGTTGATATTTATTCATTCCACCTCATGCTAGATAATAAATACAAAGGAAGTAAAAATGGAATTGAGTTACTCTATTTACGTGGGCTTCATATCAGTAGTATAGTATGACCATGCAAAGCTATACCTATACCTAGCTTTGTGACTCAGCAGCTTACCTAGCCTTGTGACTCGCCAGCCTTAATCGCCTTTATAAATAGTAGATGCTCCTGCTCATTTCCTCCAAAGCATTTTCATACGAAAATTCAAGGCGACTCGAAATAAGGTAGACTTTGAAAGAATTGAGAAGAAGGTTCAGCTAAAAACGAAAAGAGGATTGAAGAAATTCAAGCATAGAAGAACAAGGTGGGTCATATTTTACTTACGAAATCTATGCTTGAGTTATTAAGCTCGATATTTATGCAAGTTAAAGTTTATGAATGTTCATGAAAATTGCTTGCTCACTATTGGAATTGTGCATTTACTTGAGTGAAAATGGGGTTTGTGCCCATAAGTATTGAATACGATCGGATCCTGAGCTAGATGTAGCCGGGGTTAGTGTACACCAACGTCACGAAGTTAGCCTTGAGAGAATCTGTTTTTCCCAAGCCTAATGAAGGAACGAGGTTACTCTCATGAATATGTTTCCCGAGTTTAACGAGAAGTATGGAATGCACCAATAGGCGAGGAAGGAAAGTTGGCCAAGTGAAAGTTTTGGTATACATAGACGTTTCGATTTTAAAAACCTGTCTATGTGATACCGGTAGTGCATGAACATTTCATGGTTTTAAAAAGGATTTTCGGAGGTTTATTATCACTGCATTACCCATTGAGTACATTAGTACTCGGCCCAAATGTTTTCAAAAATGATTTTGCGGTGAAGATGGCAAGGTGGAGGGACGGTCTTGAGTTGGTCTGTTTGTGTTATTGTACAAATTCCATCTATTTTGAGACGTTTCCGTTGTATCGATATGTACGTTATGCTCTACCTCTCTTGTTTCTACCGAGGTAGTTGGATCTTAATTATATAAATACAAGTACTACGAATTTCACATGTTTCAATTTCTTCGCTTTCTTTCCGTTTCTTTCACCCTCCCTCCCCCCGCCCCCCCCCGTTGTTTTCCTTCGGGAATTGGGGCGTGACATAAATAACTCGATTTTATGCTTCATGGCCGATTGTTTGAGTTTCAGCAACAATCCTTCTTGCACAACCAAATGTTTGGCTCCTTTTGTTAAGGTCATGGAGATGGAGGTAAGGTTTATCAAGGGAGAATTTCATCTTTAGCCCGGAGGTTAGTTTCTCTTTCACTCCCATTTGTTCGGTTAGTCATGTCTAATTTAACCAATCAGCTAGCAAAAGTGATTGATTTTGGCTCAGTTTGTAAAATTCATTATGTCCAATTTAGACCATACCTGATAGCGTTTAATTTATTTATTTCTTTTACTTCATAAGCACTTGTAAGGGCCGCATAATGCTTCAGCTATATACTATCAATTATTGATGACACTCAAAGTTTGAGTTTAAATGTGTACTTGTTCTAGTGTTACTACTTATTACTTGTTCTGGTGTGGTGGTTCTTTGTTTTATGTATAATCTTAAGGGAGTTATATTTTGTATTGAAGCTTGGAGTTGTAGAGTTAGTTTGTGACTAGGCATCTATTTGTCACGGGCCACTTGTTCGAGAAAGCTATCAGACATGTTGCGGATATTTGGACCAAGTGGGCCGGGTTTTACTAGAAGATAGCATTGGGATAGACTTCTAGGTTTTTCCCTTTGGAGGCTTGTAGAAGATTCTAGAACTTTGTAGAAATGTATAAAGTGTATAGATTGCTCTAGATTAGTGTGGAAGGATCTAGAGACTTGATAGGAGTCCTTAGATCGAATTGATTTAAGTCGTTCATTGTAGGAGAGGGGGCTATAAATACCCCAACTCCATTCATTTGTAAATCATCCAAGTTTGAGTGAATGTTTGTTCGAGGGTAGGCTGACTAGCAAGCTTCGAGGCGACGTCAAGTTGCTAGTGCCGCACGTGAAATTCCGCTCACGTGACATAATGTATGGAAGATTGTGCTGAACTTTGAATTTGGTGTTTCTGACTATGCAACAGCGCAGCTTCTTGAATATAGATTTATCTTTAGAAATCGGTTATAGATAAATGTTTATACAAGATAGTAGCTTCTTGAATATAGATTTATATTTTTTGTATGGTCCTGCCGACATAATCAGTCTTTCTAAATATATTGACCCGGGTAGGGTTTCCTTGGTTTCTAGTACTCTTAGGTTGCTGGACGGAAACAGGATGTTGTTTGGTGGCCAAGTAGCAAGCCCCTTCATCTCGGCTTCAGATTTGCTATTGGGGACCTTTAGGATAGATGGTCTGATTGTGAATAGGATCCCGGTAATCGACTTGAATTAGAATGTTGAGAATCCTCATGCTGAGAATTTTGTTGACCAAAAGGACCTACAAATGGCTAATGCTGAGAATGCTGCTGACCAACAGGACCCACAGATGACTAATGTTGACAATGTTCCTGACCAACAAGACCTACAGATGGCTAATGCTGACGAATTGGAAGCTGTAAAAGCGATCCTTAAGTTTGGACTTGATCCGGTACAGAGAGATTACTTCGGTTTCTACTAAATGACTATGCATAGTTGATGATAGCCACAGAGACACATATTCTTTATTATATCCATTGTTTCAATATTCCATTCTTTTGTCATAGATGTGAAGTGCAAAAATTGCTTCATTTTTTCAAGGCAGTATAGAATCTGCATTACAAGGAATTGTATAGAATTGCTCGTACTTCTTTGCTTTATTCTTTTGGCATTGACGTAAAGTGCAGTGACTTGCCACTGACAAACTGCTTCACAAAGGCAGTGCAGAATCTTTGTATAGATATATTGCTTCATTTGTTTCTGGTAGTAATTTGTCCCTCTGCTATTTTGTTGATTTGATGTTGATAAAATCTCAAAAATATGCAAGGTAATCTAGAATTTAATAAGCTTGCAATGTCTAAAATGGTAGTATGATTTAAGTAACCTTTCTTTTTCTTTCTTTCTTTTCTTCTTGCCTTGATTTAGCTACTATAATATTTGATGATTTGATTTCATGGATGTATATATAACTACATCTCTTATTATGCTTGGGATTATACTCCCTCTCTCCCATTTATCTCATCTCGTTTTTTTTCGGATTGTCCCATCCGTCTCGTCTTATTAAAAATGACAACTTTTCTACACTCAACTAAGCATATCTTTCACCATTGACGACGATTTGCTTGGTGAGTTTCCTTCTTCCTCCTTACGTCTTCCACCGTAGGTATTTATTATAAAAATCGAGCAACAATGGGTGTTAAACGTCAAAGAGGAACCAGGGCGGCTGTATTGACGGATGATCTAATTCTGGAGATCATAGCGCGATTGCCTCTGAAATATGCAGTGCATTGCTCTGTGTTGAGCAAGAACATCTGCCGCTCGATCTCTCATCAGCCAAACTTGTTGTCGCATTGCTCTACGATCTTTCGCTGCTCGAATGCTGAGCCTGATCATGAGCCTAAGACTTACAGTGTTGTTGAAGGGAAAATTAGGTAAAAAACTGTTCGTCCTATTAGCAGATCCGTAACCCTAGCCACGACACTTTACATCAAGCAGTCGTGCAATGGATTGCTTTTCCTACGTCTTCGTAAATACAATCCGCTCTATTTCATATTCAATCCGACCACCGCCTCGATCGTCCCCGTCGATTACACCATCGATTTCTACAACGACGTCGCTCTGGCTGCCCCCGATAATTCTCGCTGCAAATTGGTGGCCGTGTTCAACGGAAAGCATCTCGATTTCAGGGTTCTCGAGCCAACCGGTGATCATTTGGAACACAAATCTAGAACCTTCTACCAGTACAACGGGAGTTTCAAGCTAATGACGGACGACGACAGCCGGCCGGTCTACGCCCACGGCAGTCTCTACTGGCTCGGAGACGACGGTAGGGTCACGGTGGCGTTCGACGTGGAGAACCTGAAAGTTAGGTTAATCGATGGGCCGGCCGAGAGAGGCGAGAAGAGCAAGTGGTTTGGATTTGCCGACGGCGCGGTTCACTTTGTCTACTCTTCTTCGTCGGCAGCGGCGTCGGAGATCGTGATCTGCCGCCTCGATCACCTCCGCGGCGAGTGGCGCGTGGCGCGCAGGGTTCCTAATCCCGACAACGACATCCCGTTGTTCTTTGACGGGCGTCGGGCGTTGTACGTGCTGGGGAGGTGCGGAGAACGTGGAACTATTTACAGGCGCGATCTGGCAGCGGATTCGTGGGAGAGGATTGAGAGTTTGGTCTCGTGGAGTGATTGCAAGCCGAACTTCTTCTCTTTTACTTCGTCGTTTGCAAAGGTGGGCGATACGTATTTCAACGAGAAGAATGCGCGTTTGTGGAAGGACGTAGGTGTGAGGAAAGCCTTGCTTGGAGTGCAGAACCTATTGACGCCTGCTTGGCCTCAGACAGCACAGAGAAACTGAGTAGAGCGGGTAAAAAAGAATCACCATTTTATTGTGATTTTGAAACAAACTTCAAATACTAGTTAAATAGTTACTTGTTCCTTGTTAGGCACTAGGGAGTTTATGGAGTTGGGGGTGGAGCGATTCAGATAGTCCCCGGAGGTGGCGGAGGAGAGATTCAGAGAGTTTATGGAGATGAGGGAGGAGCGGTTCAGATGTACAGCGACACATGGGCCCTCAGACAGCATAGAGAAACAGAGTAAAGCGGGTAAAAAAAGAATCACCATTTTATTGTGATTTTGAAACCAACTTCAAATATTTGTTGAATTTTATTTTCGAAATGGAAAATTTTCATTTTTAAGTCGGGTCAATTTAGATTTTTCTAAAGTGTTTTACTTTATAACCTATTTTTTTATTTTATTTGTTTGTTGCATAAAAAAACTTT
The DNA here is from genome assembly GCA_028984105.1 of Lavandula angustifolia. Lineage (NCBI taxonomy): Eukaryota > Viridiplantae > Streptophyta > Magnoliopsida > Lamiales > Lamiaceae > Lavandula > Lavandula angustifolia. The sequence goes on from CM054811.1 coordinate 31,835,669, forward strand.
TTGAAATCGGAAAGAAAAAGAAATGAAAATTTTATTTTTTTATATTTAGATTAGTTTAATCTTAGTGCATATTTTCATTTTTTTTATTAACTCCTTTCGAAAGAAGCAAGGTCTGATAAATTGGAAAGAATTAATTACGAATTTCATTTTTCCTTGTTAGGCACTAGGGAGTTTCTGGAGATGGGGGAGGAGAGGTTCAGATGTATGAAGATTGCAGGCTGCTCTTTCTTTTATTTATTTATTTAAAGTTTAGTTTTTTTTTATTTTCTAATGAAATCATAGGGTATGTGGTTGGTCTAGATGTAGGTTAATTTTATGATTTATGGTTCTTGTGATTATTTGCTGCTCCTATTTTTCTTTCGATTGGTACGGAGATTAAAAAATTTTATTTAGATATATATTTTATGAGTTTTAATTGTATTAAGAAATTAACACAGTTTTCGAGAAATGGTTGGTGCAAATGATTGAGAATTTATACAAATTTTATTAAGGCATAGTTGAGACAGTTGATTTTGTTTCGTTATTTTTTTTAAAGTTGTAACTAAAGAAATAATCTAAAGTTTCTAATAAGTTAAAAATCATAATTCTTTGAGATCGTAATGGAACGGAATCATGTGAGAGAGAAACTTTTGAAAAGAAAGAGAATGTGTAAAAATGTGTGGTGAGTAGTGAGTAATGAGTAATAAAGGGGTCCACTTCTTTTTTGAATGTAGAGTAGAATATTTTTTGCTATTAAAGGAAACAAAACAATATTATTGGGAATACAAGGCAATATTAGTGAGACGGAGGGAGTATTTGAAAATTGGTTGCTTCAATTTCTTACATTCGGCAGTATAAATTGAAGTCTAGCTTAGAACAACAATCCACTTTCAAACTTTCTATTATACAAATGTATAGGCTTAACATGTAAAGCCTTCAGTTTCTTGGAAATTATTTCACCAAACACAATGTAGTTTCAAACACAGTGTAATCGAGGCTTCGAGCCTCGATTTGGGGCGGAATAATCATGATTCCGATTCCGATTTCATTTTTGGATTTGGATTGTGTTTGAGATTTGTATTCAATCAGTACAATTCTCTTTCCTTCAAATTCATGTTTGTTGTTTACATTCTGAGTTTGTTGTTCCTCTCCATCTTGAAGATATGGTTTGTTGTTTCAATATTTTACAGTATGAAATTATGAATTGATCCTTTCATGACATATATAATGAAATTCATAACTGAGCATTAACGGCCCAGATCCATAGATCAAATTATCAGCCCAATCTTCAATGGTTCTTAGCTTTAACTTTATTGAGCCAATAGAGTTGTTGTAAATTACTGCCCACTTTCCCTTTTGGATTGTCCCACTTGACTTATTTCATTTTTTAAAAAGGAAAATAATTATTACATCAATTCTCACTTTTTCTTTGTGGGATTCACTTCCCTACACACAACCAATCAATCTTAATTTTCGTGCCAAAAAGATATGAGTCAAGTCAAGCGAGACGGATGAAGTATTTCATACCAATATAATGTAAATGTATCCATCTTATTAAGCCCCGTTTGGAAGACTTATTAACAATTTATTTTAGTTTATACTTTCAGTTTTTTTTAGCTTATGCTTTTTAACAATTTGTTGAAAAAGCTAACAAATAGTTTATTCAAGCGGTTCCAAACACTATTTAAATCAAATCTTTAATTTATTATGTTGAAAATTAGAATGCATTGAATAGCATGTTTCAGAATTAGAATTATGAATTATTAAACTTCACATAAAGTATTATGTATATCAGAATTAAAATGTTTGATCATATTTAACAAATGAATTTCCAACTGCAAACCAAGCACAACTCTTAATTTTGAGATATCTAATTTTTTACACAAATCGAACATTACATAAAACAACTTCAAGGTGCAATTTTCGGATAAGGTTGACTTTCGGTCAATATTCTTCAATTTAGTGAATACTGAAACATAGTGTGAAGCCCCGTACATACAAATATATAATTACAGGGGAAAAATCATTTTTGATCCGTTATCTTGATGTCCGATTTGTTTTGACCTGTTATTTTAGCCTAGTTCAATTTTAGTCCGTTAAATTGGTAAATTATTTATTTTTAGTCCGTTTTATAAAATTGATCAAATTTGTCCAATTTTGGTCCGCTTGGTTAATAAAAAATATTTAAAAATTATATTTTTTTAATATTAGAACATATTTGTAATATTAATTTTAATATTTTATATTATAAATGTCTAACTTTAACCCATTATATTTCCAAAAAAGAAAATAAAAAATAGGGATAATTATTTTTTTAAATATTGCTTAGAAAATCCTGAAGATAAATTTGAATAATTAAGAAAATTCTAAAAAATAATAAATATTAAGAAAAATAATCAATCCTATTTTCGATTTTTTTGAAACACAATGGATGAAAACTGAAAACTGAACATTTTTTTATTAACCAAACGGAAAACAGACTAAAAAGGAGATTTTACCAAATTAATAAATTAAAATTGAACTTGACCAAAATAACGTGCTAAAGCGAATCGAGCGCCAATATAACGGACCAAAAGTAATATTTTCCCAGAATTATAGGTCTCTCGCATTATGTACCTAACCATGTGCAAGAATTATAGGGAAATTCAGTAGCAAAATTCAGTAGGAAAATTCAGTAGGAAGGTTAATAGAAAAGTTTAGGAAAAATTCAGGTTCAGTAGCATTTTCGGGTTCAGTAGCGAGTTCAAGTTCAGTAGTGACACAGTCGAAAAAACCGTCGGACAACTAGCGCTAATTCCGAATCAAAAATCAAGCTTGCAAGCGCAAAACTTGTGTAACAAGATAGTCTGGAATCCACCAGAGAATTGAGAAAATTCTCGAAATTGATATTAGGGTAAAAATTTGCGGCTGAAGTCTTACAAATACGTATAAATACTGCTAGCAAAGACCTAATGGCAAAAACGTAAATAAATTGAAAATTCGAAAAATATTAAAATGCTGATTTCGGGCCTTAGATGATCTCAAACGTTGTTTCGAGCCCATACATCACAGCAAAGTTGTGGTTGCGTCTGGAACGCGATTCCCTTCCCGAAAAGGTATTATGGAGCCGAAACAGACACCGGACGCCCATTCTGCGTTTGCGTCTGCGCTGCTCCCGCATCAAGTCGCGAGTTCAGATTCAGTAGTAGGTTCAGGTTCAGTAGTAGATTCAGGTTCAGTAGTAGGTTCAAGTTCAGTAGTGGATTCACGTTCAGTAGTAGGTTCATGTTCAGTAGTAGATTCAGGTTCAGTAGTAGTTTAGGAGATGGTTCGTAGTAAGTTCAGTCGCCGTTTGGTAATATGCTCAGTGTCAGGTTCAGTAGCAAGTACCTTATGGTTCTTTAGCACGTTCAGATTCGGTAGAAAGTTCAGGTTTAGTAGCAAGTATGGTCCAATAGATAATCAGTTTAGTAGGGCTCAGTCCCGTATCGTTTAGTAATAGTTCAGTAGACATTCAGTAGATGTTCGATCTCCATTCAGTAACGGTTGTTCAGTAGCGGTTCAGTAGTACTCAGTAGCGGTTCAGTAGTGGTTCAGTAATAGTTCAGTAACAAGTTCAGTAGGTAAATACGTAATAAATCGTAGGAGTATGTAACTGAGTATTTCTACAAACTTCCCACTATCTAGGTACTCGTTCGATAAAGTTATCGATGTTGAAATGCCCACTCCAGCTTCGTCTCAACGTGATTATTCTTATAGCGCACATCTATTGAGTTTGTGTGAAACTCGGGTTCAGTAGAGAACTTCAGTAGAGGAGTTCAGTATGGTTCAGTAGATAGGCAGTTCAGTAGGGTTCAGTTCAGTAGTGTCTAGTAACAGTTCAATAAATAATCAGTTCAGTAACATCCAGTAGCGTCCAGTATCAGTAGCAAGTATAGTATGGTTCAATAGATAATTAGTTCAATAGGCAGCTTAGTAACGTTCAGTAATCAGTTCAGTATCGATTCAGTAGCAGTTCAGTTATGGTTCAGTAGTACCCAAATCCACATTCAGGTGTACTCTACACCTAAAAGCTCGCCTTATCAGAGTCCAACAGTCCTTTACTACATCTAAAGGACTTAAAAATTGAAATAATTCACCTTCCAAAACTTTAATCATGCAGACTCACAAGTCCCGTAAAAATCACACCTTCAACAAGGTATTTTCCATATCATTCTTTATTGCGTCGTAAGGGCTCACATGTCCCTAACACGACCATTGGTCATATGGGTTCACAAGTCTCAAACATTGACAATCATTCATTTAACAAGGTACTCCCCATATCATTCCTTTCTTGAGTCGTAAGGGCTCACAGGTCCCTAACGCTACCAATAATTTCACATTTCAAAATAATCATTCCCTCTTTACATACTCTTCATTTCCTCATTTATTCTCCATTTTCAACTTGAAAATCCCTTTTAAATTTCAATGGCAGCGGAGAGGGTGCTGAGAGTCACTGAATAACATCGAAATCTAGACTTTCTTGAATAATAATTTACATTTGAAACATTGAAGTCTAGCAAATCAAATCTAGACTTCCTTGAATGATAATGCAAATCCTGGAAACAATCTCCGAATTTGTGTACTGAACTTAGTAGACAAGTTCAGTAGCTTACTGAACTCAAGGTTCCGAATTTTGTTCCGAATTTTGTTCTTATTGAAAATAAATAAGACCCTAAGACTAGAGGAAGTGATTGCTAAGGTTGCGGAAGGGGATAAGGAAGACGTGGATTTGGCCGTCAAGGTCGCTCGTGAGGCGTTCGATCACGGGCCATGGCCCCGATTGTCCAAATCCGTAAGTGCTATTTTTGTAATTAGACAAATATTTATTCTATCGATTAAATAAATACACTAATGTCAATTGTAAAGGAGTAGAAGAAAAAAAAATCATCTATTAATAATTTATTATAAAAGGTAGTAAGTGGTCCTAAAAAGATAGTACTATAATACTTAGGTTGTATTTGTAAGAGTTTATTTTAAGTATTTATTTATTTATTTTACCAATAAGCAGTTTTTTAATGTTTGTAAAATTCGTTTCATGCGTTTGCTTCTCTAAAATTAAGCTTCTAAACTGCTTAATTAAGCAGTTTTTTAAGTACCTATTGAGATGTTTTTATGCTTAAAATACCATTATTTTCAGATTTACCAAAAATATTTGCTTTTTCAATTTAATTTTAAAAATTTCCTAATGTTGCTTAAAAGTAATTTTTTTCAACTTTAAGCAAAAATAAATAGTAAGTGCTTATAATAAGCAGTTGCAAATACAACAAAAAGTATTTATTGCTACTATTTATTTAGGATTGAGTAATTATTAATTTATTTCATAGGCAACCTTGTTACTTTCTTCGAGATGTCAAAAATGGCCTGAAATAGCCTAGTCCAATGGTCTGCCCCGGCCCACCCGTAATTTAGGTTGGGTTAAGCTTAGAATTTGAAGACCCAAAACGAAGTGGACATAAATGGCCCGGCCCAATAACCCAATGGGTCGGTTGGACTTTGGGCCGAAAAAGTCTGATGGGTTGCGGGTCAAACCCGCCCACTAACTTGCCCTTATATAATTTGTAGTCATACTAAATGTAATATGATCTTTGGCCAATGGTTTCAATTCTTACTTAAAATCAAAAGTTTGTGTTGTCAATTTTTTGTTGGTTGAATTCCTTTAATTTTCATTATCAATCGATAAGAAGAAAACTCATAATCATGGAAAAATAGTAAAAATCTCAAACATCTATATCCACTTAATGAATTTATCGATAATAATAAAAAAATCACTAGCATAACTATATAGAAATAATCAAAATCACAAGCATTCAAAGTATATCAAATTTAATTTTAATATTCATAATTCTTTTTAAAAAATATTGTATTTGGATCGGTTTGACCCAAAAATCTGATTTCCCATAAAGAGCGGGCTTGGGCCACAACTTTAATAGCCCGATCAATTTCTGGACTGGGCCAGCCCAACCCAAAATTTGAAGTTAGCCCATTGAGTTGGACCGGACTAGCCCGAACCCGAACACTTTGACATCTATATACTTTCTACTCCATTCGATAAGGGGATTAATGTCACGCCCCAATTCTCGAAGGAAGGCAAATGGGCCGGAGCGCGACTGGGGAGGGGTGAAAGAAGCGGGAAAGAAAGGGGAAGAAATTGAAATATCTGAAATTCAGTAGCATTTGTATTTATATAATTAAGATCAAACTACCTCGGTAGAAACAAGAGAGGTAGAGCATAATATACATATCGATACAGCGGAAACGTCTCAAAATAGATGGGAATTTGTACAATAACACAAACAGACCAACTCAGCACCGTCGCCTCCACACTGTCATCTTCAGCCTGCAAAATCATTTTTGAAAACATTTGGGCTGAGCACTAATGTACTCAGTGGGCAATGCACTGATAATAAACCTCCGAAAATTCCTTTTCAAAATCATGAAATGTTCATGCATTACTGGTATCACATAGACAATTTTTAAAATCGAAAGCAGTCTATGTATACCAAAACTTTTACTTGGCCAAACCTTTCTTCCTCAGCTATTGGTGCATTCTATACTTCTCGTTAAACTCAGGGAAACACATTCAGCTGAGAGTAACCTCGTTCCCTTCATTAGGCTTGGGAAAAATAGATTCTCCTAAGGCTAACTTCATGACGTTTGGTGTACACTAACCCTGGCTACGTCTAGCTCAGGATCCGATCGTATTCAATACTTATGGGCAGAACCCATTTTCATTCAAGTAGATGCACAATTCCAATAGTGAGCGAAGCAAATTTTCATGAACATTCATAAACTTTAACTTGCATAAATATCAGAGCTTAATAGCTCAAACATAGATTTCTTAATCAAAAATAAAACCCACCTTGTTTGTTGTTTTGTACTGAATTGCTTTAGTCCACAAGGTGTTTCCATTCTATCAGTAGAACCTTCTCCTTAATTTCTCCAAAGTATACTTTACTTCACTGAATACAGAGGGCGTACGAATTCATAGGGGTAATTCAGCTGATTCATCTACTATTTATACGACAATTAAAGTTGCTTAATCACTAAAGCTAGGTATAGGTATAGCTTTGCTTAGTCATGCTATGCTGCATATATGAAGCCCACGCAGATGAAGGTCATTAGGTAGAGAAATTCAAATTCACTTCTAACTTATCTGCTGACTTGGCACTATAGAATAATATATCTGCATGTCCAGCAGCTGGTTTCTCTTTCATTATTTATTGCATATATATCCATGGTTTGAAAATAATATATGAATATACTAATGCTAATAATTACACATGTGTGTAATTATTCCATAGATCAAAATAAACAAGGGATATCACAAATAATATATAGGGATGTCAATTTTGTGGGTCGGGACCGAGTATCATTGGATCCGGACAAGCCCCACGCCTTAAAAAATGGACCCGGACCTGCCCTGTGGACTCGTCGGGTCCAGAATTTAGGACCCAGCCCCCGACCCGTGCGGGTAGACCTGCCCCGGACCTGCAAATATTTTAAGTAATAATAAATTTAAAATTATGTTTGCACAAGGATTCGAACCCAGATCATTCAAAAATTTACAAACACTTTTGACCACTAGACCAATAACTTATTTGTTAAATTTAGATAAACAATATATATATATATATATATTAAAGTGTAATTTTATTAATTTTAATTTAAAACATAAATAAAAATGTAGTAATTTTATAAATATAATGATTGTAGTAAACATGACTGATATTTCATGTGAAAAATAAAAATAAAACACAAAAAAAAAAAAATCTTCTTTCAAATATATTTTGTAGCTTTTATTCATCATATTTCTTTAATTTTTTCAAATATACTTTCATATGTTATGATTCTTATAAAAGTATGAATTTCTTATGTATATGTTATGATTCTTATGAACTTATGAATGAAGTTCATGAATAATAAGAGTGTAGTTTTTCATTTGTTATAAAAAAAAATCAATTATAAATTTGTAATTTTTCATTAGTCATAAAGAATTTTAAATTGTGAATTTATAATTTTTCATTAGTTCATTAGTTCATGAATACTTATTTTTAATATAGATAATGTTAATCTCATTTTCGAAATACAGTTTCATGATTATAAATTAGAAATTTTAATATAATATATTGAAATTTAGAAAGTTAATATTTATTATATTTTCGTTAGATGTATTTTCACTTGTTATAAAAAAATTTCAATTGTAATTGTTCATTTAATCCATTTCAATTAAATAATAGAAAATTAGAAATAAAAAATAGTTTTAAATTTAAATATTGGAAATAAAAATGTTAATTTAATTTTCGAAATACATGCCCGTAATTACAATTTGAATATAGTATATTGAATTCTAGAAATTAATATTTATATTTTATAAGCTATTTTTTGTTAGATGTATTAATTTTTTTTTTAATTTTAGTATGTTATATTCTTATATATAACTATACATGTAAAATATTAACAAATGTGAATATTAGCTCAAACGACATAAGCTCGAACCTCTCTTGTTTTGATGGCGATTTGTTCATGGACTTGTATTTTTCTACGTTGTGTTGCAGCTCCTAACTCTTACAGTTGGGTCTTCATACTTCCCCAATATTCATAATCAGTACATTTTTTCCTTTGTCATGTGCTTGCGCTTCTCTTTATCTTACAAGTCCAAAATTGTTATAAAAATCGAACACTTGCCTATGCATGCAGACGTCAATTAATGAGTACTAGATACAATTAAGGTAACGAACTTATGCATATGTTATATTCAGTAAATTTGATTGCAGAAAGGAACTTTTAGCTGCATGTGGCCAATGCTCTTCTTTGTTAATAGTTTCTCACGAGTATATTAAATATTGGACCCCGTTCAGGAGCATGTATAGAAGCTAGCGCAGATGGAAGAAGTTCCTATAAGCAAATAGCATATGTTAGACCATGATATAAAGTCAAACAATTTATCCATTTTTTGATACCTAAGATCAAAAGAGAAAGTAAAATTGGTTAAGAAATAAGAAAAAAATCGAAAACTAATAAGTACTTGAAAGAGCGATGACATACTTTTTTTTTGACAGAACGATATGAAAATTGCAAGGGAAGAAATATTCGGACCCATCATGTCGATCATGAAATTCAAGTAAGTCTATTAGTCAATTACAAAATCGTATCCCATCTCGTGTTCTCATGTTCACGATACTACTAATGTAGGACCGTGGAAGAGGTTATAAAGAGAGCGAATGACACGAAGTATAGGCTAGCAGCGTGGATCATGACGAACAACCTCAACATTTCGAACACGGTTTCGAGATCGCTCAAAACCGGTACGATTTGGATAAATTGTTACTTCGCTTTCGACAACGATTTGCCGATTGGAGGGTATAAGAGTAGTGGATTTGGGAAGGATATGAGCAAGGGCGGAACCAAGATTTATAGATGGGGAGCGAGATTTATCGGGGGTTCGGGGCGGAGCCCCGATTTTTTTTTTGAGAAAAGATAATATAACAATGAGTATAAGGAAATCAAAAGTACTTATAACATATACAAATGACAAAATAATGAGTCTAAAATGATATACAAAAACCATAAAACGACAAAAAATAGCGAGTCTAAAATTGTGATCTACGCTTTCTCATGTTATTGAACTCATCAATAATTGAGTCAATATCAAAACTCTCAGCAATTTCATTCTCAATGCTCATTATCATAGAACCAAGTAGAAAATCATCTTCCATTTTATTCCTTAGTCTTGTCTTTACGAGCTTCATTTTAGAAAATCATCTACGCCTTTAACTCTCGGCTCTCAATTCTCGTTGTGTAGCTGCCAGTGTCCCAATTTAATTTAATTGCTTGTTGAGCTAATTGATGTTGTTTGGGCTAATTGATATTGTTGGGTTAATTGATGTTGTTGGACCACTTAATTTAGTTCATATTATTGGGCAACTAATATATTTTTAAATTCGCTTCCATATATTAAATTTTCGTAAAATACGGGGGGGGTGAAAATATTTTTTTTGTAAAATTCACAGATAAATTTCGATTTCGACACGAAAAATGGGGGTGCGGTCGCACCCACCCGCACGCCCTGGTACCGCCCCTGGATATGGGAATGGATGCTCTTCACAAGTATCTTCAAGTCAAATCTTTTTGCCACTCCCATATTCAATTCTCCATGGCTGTTATTTTGTAATTAAGGTTTGTTTTTGGGGACATAAACTCAACTCCTAAGTTGATTTGGCCGTGTAATATATACTATGTGTTGTAATAAACCTTACAAGTTTTGTGTCCCTTTATTTATTATACTCGTGCATGATAAAATTATTCATTGTGTAATTATTCACGAGCTTCTTTTTCTTTTTATCGACTAGTGATTATAAATTCAACCCTATTTTATTCTCCATAGCCCAACAATTAATTTACGTAGTATAACAAATATAAGGGATTAGTTTAAAATTGATTTTATTTTCTTAGTGACGATGAAATGATTTATACATCAGTTTGCATTGTAGAGCAAATATAGGGGATCAGTAAGTCCTAAATATATAATTATTACCAATTGAAATTAGAAATTAAAAAAAAATGTGTTTTGGCATTAAATTCTTGCAGAAGTAAAGAACATAAAAAGCTGGAATACAAATTCAAAAATGTCACATTTTCAGTCTAGCTTACTGATTCCCAATGTCTAAGCCCTTGCTTCAACTTTTCCCAATTTAAATACTAAAACCCTAAACATCAAACCATGAATTAGGCAATACCTAAATCCCAAACAAGCTATCAAAAAACCCCCCAAAACATATTGTTTGTTGGGGAAAAATTAAAAATAGGAAAATAGGCAACTTATGCCAAATATGCAAAAATAGGCATTATCTCTTTTTTCCCCCTTGTATTCATATTTTTCATATTGTTTTTTGTACTTGTTGTAAATTTGTTAATAGTTTTGCTCAATTTTTATTAATTGAGTAGTTAATTAAGAAGATATAATTTTTCAATTGTTTATCTAATATTTTGAATATATATATAAAATGGAAAAATCTAAATTAATTAAATTCTTGAAATTCACTTGAGACCTACATTTTCATGATTTTAATTAATTGTTATATTTAATTAAGAATACTTAATAAGCATAAGCATAATTATGAATTATTTCATTTTAAGATACGTGAAGATAAATACATTTTTCATATATATAACACTAGCTATAGATAGTCTAAATATCAAATTATTAGAATTAATAGATATAGGGACAAAAAAGAGATAATGCCTGTTTTTGCATTTAAGTAAGTAACTTTGCCTATTTTTGCCCATTTCACTTTGTTTCAAACATATTTGTACAGTTCAACGCACACGTCAGCCATACACAGTCCGAGTCGATTCAACTGTTCAAACTGATTCAACTAATTAAAACATTAAATTTATTTATTTTTGGAGCGATATCCGTACCGATTATGAGAACACTAACTAAAACGGTTCCTTCAATAATATGCATGAAATCAAAGCATAATTGGTGGGGGTCATGATTTTTGAGTGGGCAATATTATATCTTGAACCACATAATTTTCAGCATTAATTAATTGTTAATATGTAAACAACATTCTGATCCCATGTATGTTGTACGTAACCATCTAAACTACAGTAAACTTGCTCGCGTTCACAATTATAATCCAAAACCCTAATCCCCAAATAATATAAAGCGGTTACTTTCAAACCAACGCTTTCTTTGAATTTGAAATCTTTCACTCCTAATCACACACTTTCTCCCTTTCAAGAATACTTGACAATGGCACGTAAACCGACGAGGAAGAACGATTCGCCGGAGATTGAGGAGAGCGTCTTTCACAAATTCCATTCGAAGGGGAGAAGGACATCCTCATATGAACAGGTAGCAGGTGGCAAAGGCAAGAGAGTAGATAGAGGAGGCTCAAAAAACCCTGATTTGGGTTTTAGAGCATTTAATTCGTCTCTTGATTTACGGTACACATGTCTCTTGATTTATGGTAGAAAAGGTTGGTTCAATTAATTCTAGATTTTAAAAAAGTGGCCGACAAGCCCTTTTCATGTCTCAAGAAATTCGTTTCTTCTTCATTTACGGTACTTTCAAAAATTTTAAAGTTGCCGACAAGCCCTTTCATGTCTCAAGAAATTCAATTCTTTCTTGATTTACGGTAGAAAAGGCATTCATTAATTCTAGACTTTCAAAATTGTCCAGCAATGTTGGCCGAGGCAGGGTGTCACGTGCGCGGAATTTCACGTGCGGCATTAGCACCTTCGACTCGCCTCGAAGTCTTGCTAGTCAGTCTATTCTCGAACAAACACACTTATAGAGAGAGAAAGTAGAGAGAGAAGCTCTTGGAGAAAGCTTAAACTTGTTAAGACTTGGATGGTTACAAATGAAGAGAGTTGGGGTATTTATAGCCCCTTCTCCCACGATGGACAGTTTAGATCAATTCGATCTAAGGGCTCTCATCAAGTGATCTAGATCCTTCTACTCTAATCTAGAAATCACTTTACAACTCACACTCCATTTACACCTCACACTCCACTACAGTATTCTAGAACTTCTTCTACAAATATCTACATGTCTCAAAAATGGGAAAAACCTAGAAGACTAACCCAATGCTATCTTCTAGTAAAAACCGGCCCCCGTGGCCCAAGTGACCGAAAAATGCTCGATAGCCCCTCTCGAATAAGCGGCCCGTGACATTCTCCCCCACTCAATTTGGCGACGCCCTCGTCGCATCCGCCTTGTATGCTTCGAGCTCACCTCCTTCTAGCATCGGCCCCCGCCTTTGCTAGCTTTACCAACTCCGTGTTGGTCTTCACTTCAGTAATCTTGAGCCTCGCTGTCCCCCGGTGGCCTTCACTCGTCCGTGCCGCCCTCCTCAAGCCTTGCTTCGTCGCTCCACCCCTCCGGGTGATGGACGTCCCGCCTCCCGTCGGGACTTTGTTGACCCTCCCGATCTCGTCCAATAAGTGCATCGCCGAGACCCGCTTCGCTGATTGGGCCTCTTCCCTCACTAACGGTACCACACTTTGCTTGCCACCCTCCGTGATGAGCAAGATGTCCGCATAAGGAATTGGGATGGCTTTAACTTGTTCAACGAACTCCATCCCGAGCACCATTGGATAATCATCCATGACCACGATAGAAAAGTCGACACGTCCACTCCACGTGCCGAGACCTACCTTCACGCCGTAAGCCACTCCCACAAGTGGACTAGGCGCCGAATTGACGGCCTTGAGCATCCCCTCCCGCTTGGTATACTTGATACCCAACTTCCTCGCCTCCGCGACTTCTAGGAAGTTGTTGGATGCTCTGGTGTCCACAAGTGCCCTCAACACTTGTCCACCGATGTTGGCCTTCGTGTAGAGACGCATCTTTCTCTTAGATGCCTCTCATTTCTCCTTGATTGCCCCAAGAATTTGGAGTGCGCCAGTCTTCACTGCCGGCTCTTCGTCACTCCCGGACCCTTCCGACTTGTCATCCCCTCCCTCGAATAAGGCGGATAACTTGTGCTTCGTTGGGCAATCTCGCACGACGTGCGGTCCATCGCAAAAGAAACACTTAAGAGTAGGTTTTTTTCCTTACCTTTGTCTCTATCGGTGTTTCTCCCCTTCTCGGTCTTACCTTATGTGATGAGATATCTATAAATCAAAATCAAATAAAAGCCAGCTTAGTTGAGTAGATATGAAGATTTTTCTATTATAGTTGTAAAAATGGCATTTATTCCAAACAGTTTCCCATATATATCTGGGAGAAAGCCATTTTGAGTGCCTGCAAAACATAATTAACATTCACATAGACAACAAAAATATAATTAAAAGAATGTATTATGCATAAAAATCAAGAGTTAAAGAATGTATTATGTGTAAAAAATAATGAGTTGTTGGATAAGTCGTGCTTCTTTCTTATGGCAATTGAATCCGGTCAAAGAAACAGGCTCATCTTTATCGGCCCTCAGAGGTATCACGCTCTCAACAAGCACAAAAAGGCCTATTTTCAGAGACTTATTAGATGTCTTGCAAGAGCCTTGATGTATGGACAAAAACAAATGTAGTTTAGATCGACTCTTTTTTCGATTGGCACGAAAATAACAAATTTAATTCATAGTCATCGATGTGTATATTATGCTCTACCTCTCTTGTTTCTACCGAGGTAGTTTGATCTTAATTATATAAATACAAGTGTTACTGAATTTCAGATGTTTCAATTTCTTCTCCTTTCTTTCCCGCTTCTTTCACCCCTCCCCAGTCGCGCTCCGGCCCATTTGCCTTCCTTCGGGAATTGGGGCGTGACACATTCTAACCCTAAAACTCATAATTCATAGTTATGAAAAACCCAACTTGCAGAAAACTCATAATTATGTAGAGCCCCAAATCCAAAATTCATAATTACGAAAAATCCAATTTTGCAGAAACCCTAATCTCGGGAAGAAATTGAACGTAAGGCTCTATTTGAGAGCTGCAAAATCTCTCTTTTTTGGACATTCCATCCATCAACAATACAATAAGAACAAATGTGCAACAAGAATATATGTTTCTTCCATACAAACTAAAAAGTAGTATGCAAGTCTTTTCTTTTACCAAAATCCTAAATTAAGATTTCAAATTCCAGACTAAATTTCCAAATCAGTCATAACATCTCCAATACAATAGAAGAACAAATTGAAAATTGTTAACTATGTAAAATGCTACTTATAATGGAAAGAGCATTGCAGATTGAGTATGCGAGAGCGTACTAAAGATAGAGCATTTAAAGTCACTTGTATTTTATGTTATGGCCTTATAAAACCCGGTAAGATCAAATTAAAATTCTGAAGAATACTTAGAAAAGAAGTGATGATAAACAAAAAATGACAGATTTATCTTAGGAAACCGTCGTAATGGTCTACAAGTAGGGATTTCATTGTCGTTTTCATTCTCAGGATTTAGCAATATACCAAGGAAAAGTTATGGAAATTAAAAGAACTGGTGTTTCTTGTACTGGAAAACCAAATTAGACGGGGTTGGAGAGTACCAATCAGATGACAGTTTCCAATGACCCCTCTCACCATTCATTGTCGCTCTACTGCTTGAAATCTGTATATTCCTCGTGAGAAATTGAATTAGATTAGGGGTCGATAATCGTGTCTGAAGGTGGTTTCATTACTTCCAGATTTATAAGCAGTAGCATGTAGCAATTGAATGTGAATTACCACCTATAACTTGCTTGAACTTCACAGAAGAACCTAACACAAAAAAGGTAAACTTGATACATAGTAAAAAGGTATAATAAGTTTTGGTGTACATCTAAGGGAGATGAGAAATTCAGCAAGAGAGTTTTACGAGCAGCATAAGTAATCCTTCAAAGAAACAGTATAACACTGCCTAAAACATCAAATTCACTCGAAACAACTCTGGGTATTTTGTTTTGGGGGATATTAAGCAAGTTTATTTTTATTTATTTGATCTTCTTCATTAGATTGTTATTACTTTCGTTCGGCTTATCAGCCAAACAATATGCTTAGCATTACATAAATTATACTACTAGTATTTCCTTATATCACCATTTTGACCTCCTACACCACATCCATCTCTGTACTGATATTATTTTCAGTATTACAAGTTTTAGAGCCAAATGTATGAAAAACAACTAATTCAGCACATTAATCAATTAATAAGAAATTAAGATCTTCAAACAATTTTCATTACTTCCAATTTACAGCAATTGAATAAGGAACTACAATTGGTTCGAGATTCCGGAAAATGAGGAATAAGAACATGCTCAATTAGATCAACAAAAAAGTAGATTTACCGGAATTGGATCAAGCCGTCATTCTGAAGAATAGCGAGATAATCGATATGAAAGAGGAGAGGAGAGGAGAGAGAGAGAGAGAGAGGGAGAGGGAGATACTGTGCGGATAAACGCGAGTATTATTTATTTATACTAGAGTGAATTGCTGTGCGGATAAACGCGATATTGGAGAGTGAAATACTGTGCGGATAAACGCGATATTATTTATTTACTTATTTATTTATATATATTTAGATTGTTGTCGCGGTTTCCTTATTGAAATCGGCCTGCTTCTCTCAATAAATATCCACGCTTTCATATTTTCCCCCAATTCGAAGCCAATTGACCGGGTGGCGGCGCCCCTCAATAGGTTTATCTTTCACCATTTGCTCGGTGAGTTTCTTTCTTCCTCCTTACGTCTTCCACCGTAGGTATTTATTATAAAAATCGAGCAACAATGGCTGGTAAACGTCAAACTGTATTGCCGCTCGATCTCTCATCAGCCAAACTTGTTGTCGCATTGCTCGACGATCTTTCGCTGCTCGAATACTGAGCCTGATCATGAGCCTAAGATTTACAGTGTTGTTGAAGGGAAAATTAGGTCAAAAACTGTTCGTCCTATTAGCAGATCCGTAACCCTAGCCACGACACTTTACATCAAGCAGTCGTGCAATGGATTGCTTTTCCTACGTCTTCGTAAATACAATCCGCTCTATTTCATATTCAATCCGACCACCGCCTCGATCGTCCCCGTCGATTACACCATCGATTTCTACAACGATGTCGCTCTGGCTGCCCCCGATAATTCTCTCGCTGCAAATTGGTGGCCGTGTTCAACGGAAAGCATCTCGATTTCAGGGTTCTCGAGCCAACCGGTGATCATTTGGAACACAAATCTAGAACCTTCTACTGGCTCGGAGACGACGGCAGGGTCACGGTGGCGTTCGACGTGGAGAACCTGAAAGTTAGGTTAATCGATGGGCCGGCCGAGAGAGGCGAGAAGAGCAAGTGGTTTGGATTTGCCGACGGCGCGGTTCACTTTGTCTACTCTTCTTCGTCGTCGGCGGCGTCGGACATCGTGATCTGCCGCCTCGATCACCTCCGCGGCGCGTGGCGCGTGGCCCGCAGGGTTCCTAATCCCGACTACGACATCCCGTTGTTCTTCGACGGGCGTCGGGTGTTGTACGTGCTGGGGAGGTGCGAAGAACGTGGAACTATTTACAGGCGCGATCTAGCGGCGGATTCGTGGGAGAGGATTGAGAGTTTGGTCTCGTGGAGTGATTACAAGCCGAACTTCTTCTCGTTTACTTCGTCGTTTGCAAAGGTGGGCGATGCGTATTTCAACCAGAAGAATGCGCGTTTGTGGAAGGACGTAGGTGTGAGGAAAGCCTTGCTTGGAGTGCAGAAACTATTGACGCCTGCTTGGCCTCAGACAGCACAGAGAAACAGAGTAGAGCGGGTAAAAAAGAATCGCCATTTTATTGTGATTTTGAAACAAACTTCAAATATTTGTTAAATAGTTACTTGTTCCTTGTTAGGCACTAGGGAGTTTATGGAGCTGGGGGTGGAGCGATTCAGATAGTCCCCGGAGGTGGCGGAGGAGAGATTCAGAGAGTTTCTGGAGATGGGGGAGGAGCGGTTCAAATGTACAGCGACACATGGGCCTCAGACGGCACAGAGAAACAGAGTAGAGCCGGTAAAAAAGAATCACCATTTTATTGTGATTTTGAAACCAACTTCAAATATTTGTTGAATTTTATTTTCGAAACGGAAAATTTTCATTTTTAAGTCGGGTCAATTTAGATTTTTCTAAGGTGTTTTACTTTATAACCTATTTTTTTTATTTTATTTGTTTGTTGCATAAAAAAACTTTTTGAAATCGGAAAGAAAAAGAAATCAAAATTTTATTTTTTTATATTTAAGTTAGGTTAAGGTTAGTGCATATTTTCATTTTTTTTTATTGACTCCTTTCGAAAGAAGCAAAGTCTGATAAATTGGAAATAATTAATTACGAATTTCATTGTTCCTTGTTAGGCACTAGGGAGTTTCTGGAGATGGGGAGGACTGAGGAGCGGTTCTGATGTATCAAGATTGCAGGCTGCTCTTTCTTTTATTTATTTATTTATTTAAAGTTTAGTTTTTTTCTTTCTAATGAAATCATAGGGTATGTGGTTGGTCTGCATGTAGGTTAATTTTATGATTTATGGTTCTTGTGATTATTTGCTGCTCCTATTTTTCTTTCCATTAAAAACGTTTCTTTCTTTTTGGTATGGGGATTAAGAAATTTTATTTAGATATATATCTTATGAGTTTTAATTGTATTAAGAAATTAACACTTTGAGGTGCGAAGGATTGAGAATTTATCCAAATTTTATTAAGGCATAGTTGAGACAGTTGATTTTGTATTTACGAAGACATAGGAAAAGCATCTTTGAGATAATCTAAAATTTTTCAAAAATTATAATTCTTTGAGATCGTAATGGAACGGAATCAAGTAAGAGATAAATTTTTGAAAAGAAAGAGAATGTATAAAAATGTGGGGTGAATAGTGAGTAATGAGTAATGAAGGGGCCCACTTCTTTTTTAAATGTAGAAACAATACAATATTATTAGGACGGTTCGAAAAGGAATACAAGACAATATTAGTGAGACGGAGGGAGTATTTGAAAATTGGTTGCTTCAATTTTTTACATTCGGCAGTATAAATTGAAGTCTAGCTTAACATGTAGAGGCTTCAGTTTCTTAAAAATTATTTCACCAAACACAATGTAGTTTCAAACAGCAGGCTTTTGATAGTTTGATTAATAGCTGAAGCTCGAGAGTTCGAGCCTCCATTTATGGCGGAATAATCTTGATTCCGATTTCGTTTTTGGATTTGGATTTGGATTGTGTTTGAGATTGGATTTGAATTTGGATTTGGATTGTGTTTGAGATTTGTATTCAATCAGTACAGTTCTCTTTCCTTCAAATTCATGTTTGTTGTTTACATTTTGAGAGCATCTCTAAGAGGGAATTCTATTTTAAAGTTTTTTCCACACTATTGTAGAGTTAAATGTATAGTTGACGGTTGAAGATGAATTCGAAAAAACTCTACATTCAACTCTACAATAGAATATTCTATTTTGATACTTTTAATTATTAAACTAATATATTTATTAATATTTTATTAATTATCTAATTATATATATATATATATATTTATTTATTTATTTTTATACTTAATTTCACTAAAAATATATTTTTAAATAAAAAAAATAAATTATTAAAAATATATTTAAATAATTGTAAAACAATTAATTTATTTCCACAATTAAAAGATTATATGATATAATTGAAAAACTAATACTCCCTCCATCCCACCGATCTTGCAACATTTCCTTTTTTGGCCGTCCCACCGATCTTGCAACGTTTCTATTTTAGGTAAATTTATAACTTACTAACTAATAAAATTAACACTTAATAACTTAACTAAATACATCTAACACTAATTAATTAACCAACCTAATTTAATTTATCTTACCTACCCCTAAATCTAACTTATCTACTCCTCTCTAACTCCAAACCCTAGATCTAACTTCTTTCTCCTCTCTCACTCCAAAACCCGCCGTTGCATTCTCTTCCTCAAGACCAACGAGATCTTGAGGTTCTTGTCACGCCCCCCCCCCACCCCGCCCAATCCTTCGTTCCCTCCCATCTTGAGGATGAAAATCGAGCCTTGGGAGACCCTCAATGCGTCCGACTTTTTTCACAACGAAGTGAAATCTAGCCCTCATCCTACAGATTCGGGCTGGATCGATGTGAAGAAGCCTCGATTGATGAGTTATAACGAAGGAAGGTCTCTCACCGAGTTGAAAGTCGCGATGACGACTCCCGTCTGCTTGAATCGCGATGAAGCTTTGGCCGAAGGGGAATATCGAGCAGATATTACACTTACTGATGGCTGCTTGCCGAAAGGCGGAGACTGAGCGACGAGCTTGGTCGAGATGGGCAGATCGGGGAGGGTTCCTGCGTCGGGAATACCTTGCGTATTCCAGCCCCACCTATTGACATTTCTCCTGATGATTGGGTTGAAAAGTGGATTGGAATGAGCGAATCGGAAAAATCAATTGATGAAATGCTTCGGATCTTGGTCCCTGCATTATATCGGCGGTGAGATCTTTCCTTTTAATTTATGCCTTAAATATATTGTTGTAAATATTTGTGGAGCTTGTATTTGGTGATGGGCAATTAGGTTCTAAGATGATAAAACCGTGGTGCCTTAAAATTGGCTTCTCATATGAACTGCCCTTGTACATAGAAATTGTGGTCCATGTTAGTTGCCTTTGTGCTACCTTAAATGCTTTACATGCTTTGATGGCTGCATTGTGCAACTTCTGGATCAATATGTTTAATGTGTGACTGCTTGGATCAATGACAATGATGATTACATGCTGAGTTGTTGAGCTAATGGATACATGCTGACTTGATGATTTCATGCTGAGTTAGTTGTCTTTGTGTTGCCTTAAATGCTTTTGATGCTTTGATGGCTGCCCTGTGTGACTGCTGGAACTCTGCTCCGATGATGATTACATGCTGAGTTGATGAGCTAGTTATTATGTCCATGTTAGTTGTCTTTGTGCTGCCTTAGATGTTTTTGATGCTTTGATGCCCTGTTTGCTTGTTGATCAATAACAATGATGATTAGATGCTGAGTTGTTGATATAATTTACAGCCCTTAATATTGTTGCCTTAATATTGTTTATAGCCCTTACCCTAATCCATGCCTTACAAAAAAACTTTGTCAGCCCAAATCTATGCCTTTCAAAAACTATTTAGCCTTTCTAACCCTTAATAACAAAAACTAGTTAGCCTTTCTAACCCTTAATAAAAAAACTATTTGTGTTTTTCTAACATTTAAAACCCCAATCTATGCATGAGCATGTTGACATCCTCTATCAATCTATTTTCCAACATGTAAGTCAAACACTCCTTCACTAATTCCAAAGGAACTTCCAAATCAGAAGGTAGTAGTCCTTGTCTGATTGGCCCTTCCTTGTTCATATGAGGTATTCTGTAGCAATTTTGCCCTTTCACCCGCATTATTTCCATTATGCAGCCTTGCAAACTGACAAACACTTTATTTAGTGTTTGTGGTGATAATTCTTCATATGAAGCAGAAACTGCAGCCACTAACTGATCTACTGTGTATGAATCAGTTGTAATTTGAATACTTTGAATGACTCTAAACCACCCAAGATCCAAAACATTAGTGTCTGGAGAATTGGGTGGTTGATGGACTATTCTTATATCAAAGCCTCCCTCTGTTGCAGCCCTTCTGAAATCTGGATCACAGTCTTTAATATGAGGTCTTGCATTATCTTGCTGTATAAAAAGGACTTTGCTTGCATGTTCTGGCCATTTCTCTCTAATTGCTGGTATAATCTGGATCACAGTCTTTAAGTTGTTGCTTTTTGATTAGTTTTGGAGGCAAAATTAACTTTTGATCACACCAAATTTACGTGTGCAAGGATTAGCAGAAACATGTGCTGAATTTTTAATGGTTTCGTTCATCAATAAAGTTGATGCATTTTTATTATTTTTTATTTGTTTAATTTGTTTAATGTGAAAGCAGAATTAAATAAGAAGAAAATATTGACATCGTGTACATCAAAAAAATGATACAAATGTAGTTTTGGATTTGCATTTTAATTAACGTATAAGAATTCATAAAAAAGATTAACAAAATTGATACAAATGGTGATTAGAGGAGAGAGAAAATTAGTTTTGGATTACCACATGCCCATCAATAAAGCAACTCATTATCCCACTATCTTAAACTCCGTGCCGAACTACAAATGGAGCAAGCTTCATGGGACGGAGGGAGTATTACATATTATAATTTTCTGAATTTGAATAATCCTCCCACAATTAATCAATGTATCACGAAGAGCAAAATGTATTGTTTTGTCGTTTTAGCTTATGCTTTTTAAAAATTTGTTGAAAAAGCTAACTAATAGCTTATTCAAGCGGTTCAAAACACTATTTAAATCAAATATTTAATTTATTATGTTGAAAATTAGAAGACGTTGAATAGCATGTTTCAGAATTAGAATTATGAATTAAGGTTGACTTTTTGTCAATATTCTTCAATTTAGTGAATAATGAAACAAAGTGTGAAACCCCGTACGTACAAATATACAATTACAAAGAAAAAATCTTTTTTTTTATCTGTTATATTGACCTTCGATTTATTTTGACTTGTTATTTTAGCCTAGTTCAATTTTAGTCCGTTAATTTGATAAATTGTTCATTTTTAGTCTATTTTATAAAATTGATCAAATTTGTCCAATTTTGGTTCGCTTGATTAATAAAAAAATATTTAAAAATCACATTTTTAATATTAGAACATATTTGTAATATAAATTTTAGTCTTTTATATTATAAACATCCAGCTTTAATCCATTATATTAAAAAAAAAAGTGGCTTATTATTTTTCTTAATATTGCTTATGTTGTTTGTCAAATAATTTAAGAAAATCCAATTCGAAGATAGATCCGAATAATTAAGAAAATTATAAAAAATAATAAATATTAAGAAAAATCATCAACTTTATTTTTGATTTTTTGAAAAATAATGAATTAAGAAGAATAGTTAATATGTGTAGAATTAGAAATAATAAATATTAAGAAAAATAATCAACTTCATCCGTTCATTGAAATTGTCCAATTTTTTAATTTAATTTCTAATAAATTTAAAAAAACAACTAAAAAAAAAACACCCCCCTTAAATTTTATATTTTTTTTTTTTTTAAATTTATTTACTCTTAGAATTATTTTTTTTTAAAAATTTTTTATAAATTTAAAAAAAAAAAATTTTTTAAATAAAAAAATTTTTTTTTTTTTTTTTTTTTTTTTTTTTTTTTTTTTTACTAATATTTTCAATACTATAATACCCTCCATTCCTAAAACTCAAAAACTCCTCTGAACTCTTCCACTCTCTCCACAGAATCAGAGAGGGGATTTGCAGTTCAGTTGATCGCCAGATCATCCGACTGTTTCCGGTAACCGAAACACCTATTCCGCATTTATGGATCAGGACCAGGCTTCAGAAGCCCTAAATTCATCCTCCGGAAAAAGGCTCAACGCTGAGGCTGCTGCGTTCGTCCCCCGTGCGGCGGCCGCACCGCCGACGTTGCTTCGACCTATGTACGCGAGGCCGCGGGTTTTTGTGCCGCCTATGCCGCCGCCGTATTATGGATTTGAGACCTATTGCCAGCATGATGCAGCGACGTTTTTTCGGTATAATGTGAATCCAGTTGCTCAGACCGAGCATTCTGATGATGGAAACGATGGCAGCTCTGCGGTTTCAGTAAAGAATGGGTTGCCCGACGCTTTTCAGAAAGTAGTCAAACAGGTGAGGTTTTATATGTGCCTAATAGCAAATCGACTTTTGAATGAGTGTTCGTCTGGCGTGGTTGGACATAGTTTTCGATTTAATCGCAGTTTGGAGATGATTATCTTCCAGTTCTAGAGATTCAAGCTTCATTTGAGTGGCTATATGAATGCCTAGATTCTTTGTAGTTTCCTCATTGGATTAGTTTTTTAAGTTGCTTTTCCACCCCCATCACAAAAGCCCTAAATTGCATTAATATAGATATTTGCATATAAACTAAGAGCGAAGTTATCTGTTGTTTGTATTACATCTCCACATATTTTGTATTCTGCAGGTTGAGTTCTATTTCAGTAATATCAATCTAGCTACAACTGATCAGTTATTTAGGTTTATGGCCAAAGATCCTGAAGGCTATGGTGAGAGTTTTCTTACCATTGTTTATTTTAATGGATTGTTCAGCTTTCTCTTTAAATTGATCTCGTTAAATAACATTTGTGCTGCTTCCTTAGATTAGAACTTGTTCTGGAAATACGAGGCTGGTGGTGTTTTACTTGTTTCATTTTTGCTTTGGTTTTGGTATTCCTGTAAGGTGTATATTGTGAAGGATAGAAGCGGGTAATGTGGTTGTTTCGTCTGTGAGATCTGGTACTGGAGTAGATACTCTGGAAATCTAATCTGGACGATAGATTTTTTTAGGCTATATTTAGTGTATCTAATCATTGCTATTTTTGGGTTTTGAACCATACCTTCATCCTTTCAGACACTAAGGAGGACGTAAGGTTAAGTTTTTACTGCTACGAATTTACCAATCCATTGTTTCTCCAATACTCTGTCATGCAGTCCCACTTTCTGTTGTTGCATCATTCAAGAAGGTAAAAAAAGCCATTACTGACAATGCACAGCTTGCTAGTATTTTACGGAGCTCAAATAAACTGGTAATTTCGCAATAACTGAGTCCTTCTATCCCATATTCTGTAGTATGTTCTATATCTGCAAACCTTTTGACTGCATTGCTGAATTATTTCGTTTGTGGTTTATATTTTTGTCCTCCAGGTAGTTAGTGAAGATGGGCAAAATATTAAACGCCAACATCCATTGACTGAATCGGATATGGAAGAGCTGCAAGTAGGTGTTTATCTTTCTTCTTTATTCTTTGCCTTTACAAAAGTTGTATGTGTTTTCCTTGTTCTTATCTCATCCTTAATTATATCATCTTTTTAAAGTCTCGTATAGTCATTGCTGAAAACTTAACCGAGGATCATTCCCACCAGAAGATCATGAAGATTTTCTCATCCATAGGGAGGTACATGGTCTCATTTTTTATTGCCAAACTGAATACATAAAACTTATTTGATTACAACTACTCATATTCATGTGTCTTATATACAACTATTTGATGATTCTACCAGCGTTAAGTCGATTCATACCTGTGCACCTCAGAATTTAAATGGCAAAACAGGGAAAGGAGACAGATCACACTTTACTGCCAAGGTATTCATTTAGATCAACTACTTACATGTTTCATGGAACTACTGAGATATTTAAGATGCACCTATTTTCTTGTTGACTTTTAGTTTCAAGTTAGCACGTATTCGAGTTTTAGTACATTTTCTAGGCCAGTTGTCTCTTCTTTACGAGACTATTAAGATGGTTTTTTGCCAAAAGAGCATTTTAGTTTTATTCTTCACTCTGTATGTAGCTCTTCATTGACTATGAAATCTATACCAACTGCCCATGGCTTAAAGCCAAAGTTAACAAGAACTCAGTTTGTCGCAATATCCTTTAACGTTATATCCTTCTAACCATTTTCCATAACCTCTACTTTTGAGCCTCCTTGTAGTCTCATGCTTTTGTGGAGTATGAATCTGTCGAAGTTGCAGAGAAAGCGGTACAACATTCCAAATACACCAATATCTAAAATCTTGTCCGACTTGGGTCCATAAGAGCTGGTTAATTTTGCATTTTGCTGGCTCTTTATACAGGTTGCTGAACTGTAAGATGAGAGCAACTGGAGGAATGGACTGAAAGTTCGTTTGCTGCTAAATAATCCAGTATGTATTACAGTTTTGTTTATCTATACCACAATACTTCCTGAAAAGTGAAGAAGAAATCAGTTCTCCGGAAGGCCATGGAATCACTGTTAGTTTCTGGGGATGCATGTCTAATCACGTATGGATGACAATGCTGCATTAAATGTGGAGTTTGATTATGGGAGATTCTCTTCTCATCTTGTTCTGTCCTCTCCTTTTAGTCTTATGGTTATTACTTATGATTCAAAGCAAAAGCTAAATCAACCAGCAACATGTCGATTTTTCACTTATTAAGAGTTTGATGGTCATCTATTGCTTGTTGATTTTACGAATGCGAAAATTATAGGTTTTTTATGCTATTCAATATGATGTACAGGTAAACTCTACTCAAGCAAGAATAAAGAAAGCCGGTCAAGAGGGTCAGCTCTCCGGTAAGAGAGATGAAGCAACTGTGAGGGAGATGCAGAGTTTCAATGAGAATCACTTAGAAGACACTTCGCGGCACCCTGATGCACAAAATCACGAGCTTCAGGTATTGGCCACTGTGATAACTTTAATGAACATCAGATTACACTATTTCAACTCAATTCGAAATCGACCCTTTACTATAAATCTTCAATGAATTATGTCGAACTCCAGAACTTAGAATTATGCAAGAACCTTTACTCCAAAACATTGATTCCGTGTGTTCAGTTGGAGGACTACTCAAAAGGCAATGCACAGAAGAAGGGACATAACGGAAACGGCGGTGGCAAGGGTAACAAAGGAAAGGGACACGGGCAGACACGTGGTCGCCCTCATCAGCATTCCGTTAACGGAGGACTCCCATCTCCAGACTTTGCTATGAGTACAGAGAAGTTGAGTTCATCCGAGGCATCACCCGTTCCACGCATGCCCGACGGCACGAAGGGATTCTCCGTGGGCCGAGGGAAGCCACTAGCCATAACTACTGCTTGAGTTCTTTTATATGGAGAGGATTTGATCAAAATTCTTACAAGCAAGCATATGCAGGTCCGGGATAACCATACTCGGCTCGCTATCGGTTGGTTCGTCTCGATAGTTCCCTAGCTAGGTTGGTAGGTAAGTCTGTTGATTTGCATCAGACTAAGCCTTGGCAAAGTGATTCGTGTATGCAAAGTGAAGAACCTTGATAGAGCTATCTATAGTAAGCATATTTGTTTCCCTAATTAGGTTTAGAGGTTCCTTCCTTGGTTGTAGATATTGATACGCCCTCACTTGGATTGAGATTCTATTATAAGCATATGAATGAGAGTGTAGATTATTACTTGGGGCTAGAATTTATATCCGTGTGACGAGGGAAATTCACAGTTCGAAGAATTATATCAAGTACTATTTGTGAAAAATGAGCTTTAATTGTGGGACAACTTGAAAAGGAAAGTAGAGCAAATAATTATGGAATGGAGGGAATATATTTAATTATTATTATTCTCCGTCCCGTTATTATTATCCTACTTTCCTAATCGATTGTCTCTACTATTATTCATATATTTCCTAAAATAACAAAAAATACTTTTAACCGAAAAATGAAGTGGACATATCCTACTTACTACTCATCCCCACACAATTTTCGTTCCATTCCAAAATCAGAAATTTATGATTTTTAATTTTTTAAAAATTTTAGATTATTTCTTAAAATATAATATAAAAAAAATAGAAAAAAATCGATTGCTTTAATTATGTCTTGTAAAATTTGGATATTTTTCATTTCTTCCACCGACTATTCCTCGAAAATTGTAGGGACAGTAATAGTGATATGGAGGAAAGGAGTGTTATGCATTAAGGCTAAATCCTGATCGATGAAACAGTTGTGTTAAAACCTAATACTGTTGCTAATCCACAACTCCATCTAATCCTTGCACGAGAATTGGGATAGCCGCTTCGCATTTGCATTTTCTGCACCGCGAGTTCCAATTCCATGGCTTCGTTTGCTGCAAATTCATCCATTCTTCCTCCAAGCTCGCTCCGCAATCCGGCGGAAACTATCGTCAATTCCGCGCCCTTCCGCTGCTACTGCATTTGTTCTAACAATAACGTTAAACCTACAAGTCTAACAGCAGCTGCTTCTTATCCACTTTGTTCGTCGGCTCTCCAGAGTCGCAAAGGTTTTCCTTTTTCACTTCTTCTTATCCGAGAGAAATTTTCATTTTTTTACGTATGAGCTAGAATAGGAAAGGATTCGTGTCCTTCGCTCCGATGTGAAATTGATGGAAGTAATTGAAGAAATCGCGATCAATGTTCGGAATAAACAAGTTTGATTTTGGCTCTCTTTAATTTCTCTTCTTTCTGTTTGTGTTTTTATGCATGTCATTGTTTGCTGCAGGTTTTGGATTGTGGATCGAGAAGCCAGAAAACAGAGAATCGTTCTCGCAGACTTCAGCTGTTCGACAATTAACTGGATCGCTTACCTCAGCCGAGGGCCTCCGTTTTGCTATAGTCTGTGATGCTGCCTAGTGTAAATTTGGAGTTTTGCTTGTTCTCTTTATCTTTTATCTACTAGTATTTGTTTACCTATCTATATGATTATGCAATTTAGTAGGAATTTCTTCTTCGCGATGTGAAACTTAGCTATACCATGCTGCTTATTTCCACAAAAAATTGCTGTTGCTAGTTGTTGTGTTTCACTTTTATTGGTTATCATTATGTATCTCCTTTGTGATAACAATGGTTTCTTTGGGCATGAAGGTGGTGGCACGCTTCAACGAGATAATAACTAAGCCACTTCTGGAGGGAGCTTTGTATACCTTCGAGAGATACTCAGTTAAAGAGGAAGACATCGATGTTAGTAAACTGGCTGCACAACTATTTTTGCTGTTTTTTTTAAAGAAAAAGGTGATATCATTAATTAGAATCCGACAAGACAATCTGATAGAAACTGGTTCGATGGAACTGAAAAGATACAATAGAAAATACGAAATACGAAAATAAAACAGGAAATGAATCTTGCCCCAAAACAAGAGCTGCTGCTCTTGCCCCTAATTCCCGTAGGAAACCCTTCAACAAAACATTCCCCCCTTCCTCCCACAAGTAATCCCATATTTATACTTATTATAACTAAACCCTAATACATAACAACTAAGGCCCATTAATTAATCCTAAATTAGGCCCATAGAGCCCATACAATTAAATAACATGTGGCCTGCTTCATAACACAATCTCCTGCAACCAATGAGGGAAATCTATCGTCCAAACAGTTGGACTCGAACTAATTGAACCAAAATGTGCTAGAGCATGTGCTACCCTATTAGCAGATCTATATAAGCATGAAAAACTCCAAGAAAACATTCTTTCCTAGCCATACTCAGAAGCTCACAAAAAACATCTGGCAAAAAGTCTTTCTCTTCATCTGGATTAGCCATAATACGCGCCACTAATACGGAATCTGTAAACAGCTCAATAGGTTGAATATGATGTTCAATGCACAACATAATGCCATTGATCACTGCCATAACCTCTGCTCGCAGACTAGAACTAGAAGACGTATTTTTTGCCATAGCAATTCTAATATCATTATTTGCATCCCGAACAACAACTCCAATCCCAAATTTACCACTCTCTTTATCAAAACTCGCATCAACGTCAGCTCTAAAAAAAATTTTGCTGTTATTTTGATAATAACTAGTAAAAACTATGAGCTACCTCATGCTATCAATTATACATGAATTTTGATATTTGATGATAAGTCTTATTCTATACTTTTTTGTTTATTTATCCTGTCAAGAAAGAGCTGTTTCAATAGAAGTTTTACCCTTCTTATGTTATTTTCTAGTGCTGAAGAAAAATGCATTGTTTTGATTATTTACACTAGGTTGTATGGGTTCCCGGTTGCTTTGAAATTGGCCTAGTTGCTGAGAAGCTTGGGAAAACGAGAAAATATCAAGCAGTCTTGTGTATTGGGGCTGTGGTGAGCTTTTTCTTTACGTATCGAAATCTGCAGTCACGGAAGTTGTATTCTTATCTATCTTGCTCCTGCTCCCTTAATGCATTCTCATTGTTCAACTTTCCGCACATGCTATGACTAAATTTGAAATTCCTTGTAGTTTCTGTAACGGGCGTATGATTACTAAAGACTTCTATTTTACCGTTTATGACTGGTAGGTTAGGGGCGATACATCCCACTATGATGCTGTTGCCAATTCAGCTGCTTCTGGAGTATTATCTGCTGGTCTAAATTCAGGTAACGGTGAAGCTCCCATTTTCTCCTTTTCACAACTTGGAAATAGTTTGTTCCTTTCCTTTAAATTTGATTCCTCGCATTGACCATTCAAATGCCTCGAAAGGCTTTTTGCTCAAGGGGATGATTGAATCTTAGTTTATTTCGCGGGCATTTGCTGAGGTTGGGCATGACAGATGTAACATGGCTTATGCAACACCTTTTTCAAGATTTTCATTTTAGTTGTTTGGCCAGAATGTGGACTTCGACATAACAATTCTACTCATCAACGAACCCAAGCTAAGAGTAACAGAAAATAACTGCTACAAAATTCTCCTAGCTTAACTATGTTTCCAATCAAAACACATTAAAACATATAATTCCAATCTCTTGAATATGTCGAAAAACGTTATGCACTCTGCTGGTTTTTTAATACTTCTGCACCTCATCCTCGAATTGGTAATTGTAAACTAAATTATGATGCTGATGAAATCCTGTTTTACGATTACTTGTAGGCGTTCCTTGCATTTTTGGGGTTCTGACATGTGATAACATGGAGCAGGTAAATTATTAGATTCATTTTTCAATATTGATGACAAACATTTTGAGATGCTACAGCCTGCATATGCTAATTATAAAATTGTAATATTACTTCCTTTTTGGATAATTAAACAAAATAACACAAATAAGTTCATCACTATGATTTCAGGCCATAAATCGAGCCGGCGGCAAGTCAGGAAACAAAGGTGCTGAAGCAGCATTGACAGCTGTAAGTTCACTACACATTCTACTTAATCTACTTCTGTTGTTCTGTTGGCAAAATCCAGAGTAGAATTGATTCCTCCCTTCATTATAACCAAAACTACAGAAGTTTTATCTTCTCTATACTTCGAAGTTATAAGAAAGTTATTGCCATTGAAAATGAAAGAAAATTCATGAAAAAAGCATCTCTTACAATTGTTTAGTACTCTATTTACTCCTCTACTTATATGCTTGGTGGTTTGAGAATTCTGTTATAAACTACATAGTGCCCGATCGATGATCGCCGTTCCTCCACGGATAAGAAAATCTGTAGATTTTCGAGTCTCGGCTGTAACTAAAAACACTTCTATATACTTTATGATACTCCCTTTGTCCCCAAGATATCGTCCAAGTATTTCATTTCGGACAGTTCCAAAGATATTGTTCGGTTCTTTTTTTGGCGAATTATTACATACACTTTACTCGAGGGACCTACAACTTTACGCACAACTAACAACTATCTTTAAAAGCCGCGGCGAAAAGAAAGTGGACAATATCTTTGAGACAGTGGGAGTATTAATGTTTTCGACTCGAATTCTTTTTTGCAGATTGAGATGGCATCCTTGTTTGAGCATCATCTGAAATCTTGAGTGTGCAAAGTTTCTCACTCATGGGAATGCTTGCTGGCTTCAGTTGAAAGAGTGTTTGTATCCAACTATGTAATGTGAAGCTAGTTTGCCATATGATTTCTTGTAGACTTTGAAATTCATAATAAATACAGCCTCTCTTACAATTACTCATATATATTCAAATATGGATTGCATGGCGATTTTGGTTCGGAGATTGGAATTGAGTTCGGGATAATTTATTTAGGATTTGGAATGGACTGATTCTAAAATCCACCAAGTTATTTGGGGACTTGGGCAACTTCTCTAATTCCTAAATTTTGATTCTAATAAATTTAAACACATTATATAAGGTTTATACTATTTCCGTCCCGCTCGAGTTGTCTTTTTTTTTTTTTTTTTTTTTTGTCCCGCTTAACTTGTGTTTCTTTAAATGAAAAATAATTACTACACAAACTCCCACTTTTTCTTTGTTGATCTTACCTTTCTTCACACAACTAATCACTCTTCTTAATCTCTGTGTCGAAAAGAAACAAGACGAGTCGAACGAAATGGAAAAAATATTACAAATCTAACAATTTCTAATTCTGAAATTCTTTATCAGTTTTGTGAGGTGGGTAGGATCTTGTCTTAACATTTTAACCAACTTATACCTAATCTCTTATCTTAAAACCTTAGGTGAGTTTTTGTGTTCATTAAATTGATTTTAGTGGTCTTAATAATGCAAAATTATATGTTGTATTTAGAAGAAGAAAAAAAACTACAATAAATTTTTTTAAAAAAATATTTCGTCCGTCCTTTTTCTTCTATCTTGTTTTCTTAATTGGATTCCATTAATTCTGTCTTATTTTCAAAAATGGAAAAAATTAAATTACTGTCATTTGGTCCCTTCTTACTCACTACACATACCACATTTTATACTGTTTCTCTCCAAAATCTTCATCTATCACGATTTTGTTATGCTCCGAACTCGATCTTAACTTTTTCGAACTTTTAGATTATATCTTCAATTCTAATATGAAAAAAAAAAAAAAAAAAAATCAATGTTCGCAACTACGCCTTAATAGAATTTGGATGAATTCCTATTCATTTAACAAACTTATTTATCAAAAAATATATTCATTTCTTACTACAATTAAAATTTATAAAATAAACATTTAAAATAAAAAAAACAAATTAATCGCTCTGTTGAATAACAAATTAGACAGAAATAATGTCCCATTTAAGAGTATTTATTTCATGAAAAGGATATATATAGATACAAAACCTTTTAAGGAATTATACGTGTTGAGAAGGGTTTTAGGTCCAACAGAAAACGCACACGCGCAGCTGCAAATCAATGGCTCCCAAACGCCTCTCTATCGGCAGCAGCGACGACGGAATCTTGTCCCGGATCTCCGACAACGCGATCGTGCAGAAAGGCAAGGGCGCCGCCTGCGACGCCGCCTACGTGGCCAAGCGCCTCCTCAAGAGCACCGGCAAGGCGGCCTGGATCGCCGCCACCACCTTCATCGTGCTAGGGATTCCGCTCATCATCGAGATGGATCGCGAGGCGCAGTTCAACGAGGCCGAGCTGCAGCAGGCCTCCCTCCTCGGCGGCGCCGCCCCCGCTCAGCCGGCCTTCATGGCCCCACCGAAGTGATTTCGATCATTTCTGGTTGGTTTTTAATTTTTCATGCCGGATCTAGGGTTTCCGGCGTCTGCGATTTCGATATACTTGGTAGAATCCCCCCACCCCCTTTCTAGTTAGCTTTATATCTTGTTTGATTTGAATTCTGATTGCAATCGAGATAAACTTTTGGTGTACGAATTTTTCATTGCTGTTTTGAATTTGGTAACAAATAAGAATTTTGGTTTGCTTAATGAGAAAATTTCGATTTTGATTACTCCATCCGTCCCATAGAAAAAGAAAATATATTACGACACATTTGTTTACATTACATGACTAAAAACGAATACAACCACATTACACGAACAAAATTCTAGTTTTAGTTTTCTCACAAAGATGAAAATTAGGTTATTAAATTAAAATTCCATTCATCATAATGCAGCAAAATGAGTTCAAATGGCATGAATCATCATCACACTATGAAAACATGCCATCACATTCCCAACCCATTTCATGCAGTTTTTCTCTTAGCATAAGTTTTACAAGTGCCTCCAAAGAGTATGCCTGTCAAAGACCAAAGGGCAAAAAGACTACCATAACACCTACCTAACATCTTAACCATCTCTAATATTTCATTATTTTCTATAATCATGAGAGAGAGAGAGAAAGAGAGAGAGAGAGAGAAGATGAACTAGACTTCACCTGAAGCAGTGATGAAAAATGGAGGAAGATGATGCTCCAACACAGCCAACAGCTCCCTCCTCTGCCCGGGCTCATCAAGAACCACCCCGGTCAGCCTCCGGGCAGCCTCCACGAGCTGCCCGCGATGCCTCTGCGACAGCAGCCGCCCTCCCGCCTCGACACACTCCCTATACAGAGGCAGGTAGGCTATAGCCACTCTTAATGGAGCAGGCAGATCCCACAAACAGATTGGTGAGTTCCCAAATCTCAAAATCTTAACGAAATTCGAAAAGTGGATCTCCCCCTCTTTAACTCCGTCCACGAACGCTGCATCGGACCAATTTTCTTTGAGAAAAGATCTCAATTCGGGTGCAATCGCCCCGTCCTCCGATCTGGCTATGCTGTCTGCAACCGCATAGGTTGCGATCGGGTCTCCCAAGAAGTCGGAATGTAGGAGAAAAGCTACCCCGTCGAGGGACCCGCCGCTTCGTTCCCCAGCAGCCTTGAGGATCTCGATGCTGAGGGCTGCTAGAACGTGCTGAGGGACGTGCGGGAGGAGATACGCTGCGATGCTTACTTGGCTGCTTGAAGTGGCGGCTGTGAGGGCGAGGCAGAGCTCCATGTCGCGGCAGCCCCGTTGGACGAACCATTGGACGACGGGCATGCAGCCCCTCTCGGCTGCTCTCATTAGAGGGCCCAAGAAAGCCATTGCGTTGCCCTCTTCGACTAGGCATTCCATAGTGCCGATTTTGCCGTAGTGTGAAGCAAAGCCTAAGGCTAGATCAACATCCACATCCAAGCTGTTCCTCTGAGCAATCTAGTGCACAATTACAGAACCAAGTAAGCAGGCATGTTTGTAAACTGATTGGTAGTAACAAATCAAACTGGATATATGTGGATTATTAGCATGCTACAAGCTTAGTTTTTCTAATCACAAGTCTGGAAAATAAAGGAAGCTCCGAAAGTTATATGAACCTAAAAATGTGGTGATGATGTGAATATCAACACCCATCTTAATGAAACGGGCATGGCTACCGCAAACAGCAGAATGCTACACATCCAGCATCACCAGGTTTAGTAATCTTAATCCAACAAATCTTACAACAGTATAAACGAAGTAAGAGACTTATGATGTGACTGAATCCAGAGGCCTATAAGGTCAGCACTCAGCCCCTTAACTTGAGTAACTATCGCATATGTTGACATATAGTAACTTGGATTTACAAGCTTAAAATTGCAAGCAGATGATTTTTACAGAATGGAGGTTTAGAATATATACTACCCAAAAAAGTCCCAAGAGATCCCTTTAGAAAACAATATGCAAGGGCATGGCCCCCAGCCATTTTTCATAAATCATAGTTGTCAGGCTGCAAATTATACCACTGAATATATTTGCTTTCAAGGAATTTGTGCAATGTAAAACATTTCGTGTAGAGATTTGAACACAAGAGCACCAAAAAGTATAACGAACAAGTCAACGTAAACCTATAAGAATCTAAAGCAATCAAATATTTGATAAGAAATTGGCATTCTGATCCAAACAGATCCTCTTCGCAAAGATAGTATTACGTCTCCAAGTGAGTAATATACTATTCCTCCGAAAGTTGGAAAAACATAAACACACAGTAAAAGTATTAGCAGCAGTCATATAGTCGACAAAAATATTGCTCATCAGTAGGCATCAAAATAGGATTACCTGCAACAAAATGCGAACAAGTTCAGTACTTCCAAAGCGCGAAGCCTCCAAAAAGCACTGGTTAACATTGTCTGCACCCCCCTCAACTAGCATGCCCAATAATCCATGGATTGCAGTAGCCGATATACCTGATGCCCAACCAGGATCAAACGAACTAGAGAAGAGAGTAAGCGGGAAGCAAGCTGCATCAAACGCTTCAGTAAAATCCTTCCCGGTTAGATGGTTGCCTGCAAGATCTAGGAAGGCCTTGAAAGCAGATAACTGTAGTTGGATCTCAACAGAAGAACTGTGGCCTACTCTGTCCCTATTTCCTTGACAGCGAGAATGAAAACTTATACATTTAAGTGCCCATTCAGTAAATTTCTGAACTTTAGCACCAGCTTCGGCCTTCAAGACTTCATCCCCGTTGCACTCTCGAAGCCTTTCATGTAACCTGCCAGGAAGGATGGTGAAAATACTCAGAACATATGTACAAATGAATGAAATAGCACCAAAAGAAGTAGGAAAGGTCAGCTTTGCTACTAATTCACATAAATTGATAAATTCTGACTTTTCCTATACCGACTGTATCACTGAAAGTTCGCAATCTAGCAGGAATTGAAGAACATCATACATACAACGACCAATTATAGATAACCTGACTACCTACTTCCTTAAACAAGCGTAACCAAAGCAAAGACATACAACAATAATAACCACAGAAGGACAATAGGAAGTAGGTGGTAACAAAAATCTCGCACTTCCAACTTAAAATACAGCATGTACAAAACCAGCTTGTAATATACAAATATATATATATATATATATATAGAGAGAGAGAGAGAGCATTCATACAGCACGGCAGCACCCAAAAGCTGATATGGCTTATATTCGGTTACCTTTGTGCCATTACAGTGACAGTGTCAGCAAGGCTCATAGTGCGACTTTGGCAAGCCGAGACACACGACGCGAGAAACGAAGTCCTAAGTGCTGCTCGAGTAAAGTCATGTGCCCCATTAGAAATAATCTTCTTGATCAATCCAGTAATTCCATATAGTTCTTGTTGTGTGCTCAAAAAACCAAATCGAATCCAAAGCAATACACAAAGCATCATTTAGAGTCTGCGGATCAGCCAACAAGATCAGACTCTCGGCAAGCTCCCAGCCATGCGAACTCACGGCACCCTGAAACAACCGACCTAATTCAATTCTATCCTGTCGGGTGAGCTTCCTCCCACTCTTTCCCGGCTGAGAATCAGAAGCAGCCAATCTGGATTTCAGCTTCTCAGCACCACAACTACAAGAGTTGATGTTGAAGTCTTCCTTAGCGACAAGCGGAGCTTCTCTTGTGAAAACCACATTCCCATGGCTTCCTCCCTCACACTTCTCCGAACTAAAGATACCAATATCAGATTCATGTTTTCCCTCATTGCTCATCCTCGACATTTCAGTCTCAGCAGTTTCGATTTCCATCATCTCAATTTCGGAACATTGAGGTTCATCCGTACTGATCTGATTCCCGTTTTCTAATCCCTTGCTTTCGATTTCACTTCCAGCCCCACCTTCTCTTTCAAATACAGTCACCTTCTTTGTTTCCATTCGTCTCAATCACGCAAACACAAATCGAAAAGGTAGCAAAAACAACTCAAGAAAACTCAGTTTTTCCAACTTTCACCCACTCCTGCACTTCCAAGTAAAACCTCAAACCATGAATACCTATTAACTTAATTAGTATCAGATAAACCCTAATAACCTCCGGCAAATCCCAAACCTAAACCTATCAATTCTTTATCGAATATCAACAAAATTCCAAACCAAAAAGGGCAAAAACCGAGCAGGCAAACCGAATTAAAACACCAGTTCACAGATCAAAACCCTTCTCCATACCAAAAAAAAGCCCCCAATTTATACACCCAAAATCGCAGAAAACAAAAGATTTACGGAAGAGCAAAAACCCAACCGAAATATATCCAAATCCCGATGAATAATTTCAGTTTTTCAACCTTGACGAGTCATAGGAAATTCTCCGCCATCTTCCTTAACCGAACTCAAAAACCCTTATCCTCCAAACCGCCAAATATACCAGAAGCAGATCCCTCTACCAATTCGCTATAAACAAAAATTCAAATCCGTCAATAATTAAATTTAAAAAAATCACAAACATAAAACGATGATGGAACGAGGAAAAGAAGCAGAATCAGAAACCAACACCGCGCAAAGGAAAATATTCCTCCCAACTCCGAATACCGAAATGCGAGAATTAACCAAACGATAACGAACTAGAATCAAAGATATTGCACAAACGAAAAATAATAATAATAATTATTGAAGAAAAAGGAGAAATATAGAAAGAGAAAGAAACAAACCTAAATAATTATGAGTGGAGAGAGGTAGAGAGAGAAGCCATGTTGGTGGTTTGCCTCTGTCTTTCTGTGTACGGTCCTCACTCCTCAGCTCTTTTGTTTTCTTCTGTTTTTCGTTCACAATGTTGCTGTTTTTTCCATCACCACTTTTTTTCATTTTTCTCTTTTTTTTTCTTATTTCTTTCTCCTTTTGAAATGATTTCTTCTCTTTCTTATTCATTAATTGCAATATTAGCATTTTGATATGCAGCTTGAAATCGAATCCAAGTTCGTGATCATTTTGAAATGGAATTTCGGAACGAATCCATTATTATATTGGAGTTTTCGAAAAATCCAAATCCTTTTTTCGATATGTAATTTAAACAATTCATATAGAATTTATACTAATTTATGATCCCGAAACTTCGATTTTCATTTTGTTTCTTAATTTAATTCCGCTCTATTTTAGACTAACAAATTGTCTGAAATATTATTAATTTAAATCAGATCTAACAAATATTGAACACTAGATTAATTACTTTAGTAAAAGTGAGAATACCAACTATACTATGTATTGCCGATCAATTCGTGTAAAATAGATTTAAAATAGGTGTTTTATACACAGTTTGCTAAACAACATTCAAGTAAAGGAGGTTGAGAATATGAAAATTATAATAAGTAATGCTTATAGAATCTGATTCTAAGGTAGTATTTGAAACAGTTTAAATAAGCTATTTTTGGACTTTTTAAACGCAAAAGTACAATTTTTTTTATGTTTGGAATTAGTGCTTTTGTTTTTATTGAGTGCTTAAAATCAGCCAAAATAAGCAGAAGGCAATAAGCTGGTCTTTTTAAAAGCAGAAGCCAAAAGAAATTGAAAAACAGCTTCTAACAGTGTTTGAAAAACTATTTTTTCTAAAATTAAGTGGTTTTTTTATACTGTTCCAAACACTAACAACTTTTGTTTAACCACAACTTTAAGTAATTTTAAGCATAATCAACTAAAAACTGCTTATGTTTAGAATTAGTGCTTTTGCTTTTTTGTGCTTAAAATGAGTCAGAATAAGTAGAAGCCCATAAACTGGTCATATGATCTTTTTAAAAGCAGAAGCCAAAAGAAACTGAACAACAACTTATAACAGTGTTTGAAAAATTGTTTTTTCTAAAATTAAGCTATTTTTTTCTACTGTTTCAAACACTAACAACTTTTGCTTAATCACAACTTTAAGTAACTTGCATAAACACCTAAAAGCTGCTTACAAAAACTCTCCAAACACTACCTAAATCATTAAAATTATGGCTTTAAGCTCATTTAAACCTTGATTAAAATAAATCTTTTGAACTTTTATAGCTTTACAAATTTGGAGATTCGGGATTTATACCATTATTTATCGGATGTAATAATTTTCGAATCGCGCCAACATCTCTATAAGTCGTGATTTAGATTATTTAGATTATTTGTATTTAAATAAAAATATTATTTTACCGTTTTCAGCGTTTTTAATTATTTTATTCTCACTCCCTGTTTTTAGTGAGGCATCTGTTTTTCATGGGCCTACATGAGAAGACCAATAACATATTTCATTTATTTCTTGTCTGCCTTTTGTCTATATTCATCCATCACCAAAAAATCATTAAATCCTTTTTTTATTAAGAATATTATATAAAAAAAATCAATGACTAGATTTTTTAATTCTATTTGGTGTGTGAAATAGAATTTGATTTGAGAGTCTCAGAAGTTAGACTCAATACTTGGTATAAATAAAAAATTATTTGAAATTAAGTTCGTAAATTAAGATTTTTGAATAATATAAAAAAAATTGAATTTCTCAAACCAAATAAATTTGTGGATTTTGTCAATACCCGATTCTTTATGTGAATGATTGTGGATACGAACCAATTTCAAATCGTATACTCCCTCCGTCCCACTCATTTTGCAATATTTGAGATTGAATGCGGATTTTAAGATAGTTGGGTAAAAGTGGTGTAAAGTAAAAGATAAATGGGTCACTTGTTTAGGATGATTGTGGTCCACTCATTTTTTTCTATTTTAAGAAACGTTGTAAGATAAGTGGGACAACCCAAAAAGGAAAATGTTGCAAGATGGGTTGGACGAAGAAGTACAAAACGCCTCGTAATTTATGATTACTTTTAGTAGTGATTTTTCTTATCGATGCAACATAATTATATATGAGATGTTTATAATCTTAATTAAATTAAAATTATTGTAATCAAATTAAAATTATAAAAATTAGGCCTCCTTTTTATTTATTTTTTGGGACACCTTTTCCTCTCACACCAAGTAACACATAATTGATAGAGAGAGAGCATCTTTTCTTTTTCTATTTTTGGTTTTATTTAATTATTACACCCGTCAAAATGTCAATTCTACCCTTCACATAGCCCATGGGCCTATTGGGCTTACATTAAACAGAGCCCGAGCCCATTAATTCTGACTAACGGGCCGCTCTAAGCGGGCTGGTATGGATTTGGGGTTGGAGGGCGTAAAATACTATTTTTAAGTTTTTAAGGTTGTGATCTGTAAATTGTGGGTATTTTGAGGACTGAAGTGCAAATCAGGAAAAATACGAACTGTATTCGTATCAACATACAAGAAAATCTTACATCATCCGACACTAGGAGGAAACCCTAGTTATCTTGCCCCAAATCATTGATCTTATTGATCCGTGTGTTGGAAGTTGTCGTTTTCGTGTTTTTGTTTAGATTGCTTGAGTTTCGGACTCCGTGTTTGAGATGGATGAAGAGTACGATGTGATAGTGCTGGGAACTGGTCTGAAGGAATGCATCCTCAGCGGTCTTCTCTCCGTCGATGGCCTTAAGGTTTCAATTTATTTTTTTTGGCATTTTATTATCAATTCTTGTTCGAGAATCCGGATGTTTTGTCGCTATTTGATTTACTCAATTGCGGTTTTTTTAATGTTTTGATGATATGTGATATCATTTTCCCGATTAGTTCTGCAGGAATGATCATGTTGTTGTTCAGATTATTTTATTGGATTTGCTGTTGATTTTTGTGTTTGATCTAGTGTTTTTGAGTGTTGTCGATTATTATGAGCGATCAATTTACCATTTCTGAATATGATCTGGAGATTCTATTCATTTTTCGTTCGCTTACGGATAAGCCATTTTTAGGAGCAATGTTCCATGGATATCTTTGAGTTTGGGTTGCAATTTTTAGGAGCAATGGTTAAGTTTCCTAAGAGGTTTTGGTCGATCTTATTTCGCGGTTGATGTGTCATGGTCTTTCCGAATAGGTATTGCACATGGATCGCAATGACTACTACGGTGGCGAGTCAACTTCGCTCAATCTTATTCAGGTACACCTTTATAGGATCTTTGACAGATATATATGTAAATCCTACATTCCTTATCGAGGTATTACATATTTGTCTTCGTGATCAGCTTTGGAAGAGGTTCAGAGGAAGTGATAAGCCTCCAGCTCAATTGGGTGCCAGCAGAGATTATAACGTTGATATGATCCCTAAGGTTTATTTTATGAATACAATGTTTTATGTTCTTTGGAAGCATCTTTTACTGCTGCAGCGCTGCTTGTTGACTAATACGATTACTTTGGTTTATCGCAGTATATTATGGCAAATGGTGCTCTTGTTCGTGTCCTAATTCATACTGATGTAACTAAATATTTGAGCTTCAAAGCTGTTGATGGCAGCTTTGTGTACAACAGAGGGAAGGTACTATACTGCTTTTTTTCCTTCTCTTTTACTCTTTTTTTTTTTTGAATTGCTAATATCTTTCGTTTGTGTTTGTGTTTGTGTATGTGGGTTTTGGTTTTCATTAGTGACTGATTGAATTATGTGGTAATTTAATGCAATAGATTCACAAGGTGCCGGCAACTGACATGGAGGCCCTGAAATCTCCTCTTATGGGTATCTTTGAAAAGAGACGTGCCCGGAAATTCTTCATTTATGTCCAAGATTACAACGAAAGCAATCCAAAAACACATGAAGGCATGGATTTGACCAGAGTTACGACTAGAGAGCTTATTGCGTAAGCCTTGTGGAACCTTTGCTTTATAATACGAATGACTTTTTACTTCAGAACTATTTCGTTGGTTTTATGTCTTGTGG
Organism: Lavandula angustifolia; assembly: GCA_028984105.1. NCBI lineage: Eukaryota > Viridiplantae > Streptophyta > Magnoliopsida > Lamiales > Lamiaceae > Lavandula > Lavandula angustifolia. The sequence goes on from CM054811.1 coordinate 31,876,774, forward strand.
AATTGGAGTAAGGAATTTGTTCTGAAATTTTAGTAGGACCTTGTAATATTTGTCCTCTTCACTATTGTCATGGCTGTATATCTTATTGGGTAATCATGATTTTTTGTATTTTTTAAGCAATTGCGTAACAAGCCTTTGTGTAGTTTGATGTATAGATGTTAAGATCTTTCTCACAGCATGTGGTGCATCTCTTTGTTGCTCATAAGCATTTAAGATATCTATTTTGTTGGAACCCCCTACAGAAAGTATGGCCTTGATGACAACACTGTCGACTTTATTGGTCATGCGCTGGCTCTCCATAGAGATGACCGTTATCTAAATGAACCAGCATTGGACACTGTGAAAAGGATGAAGGTAATTATTATCGTCTCCACAAAGCAAGTACAGAAAGATCACTAACATGACTCGTCACTAATATTTTATCTTGAACAATAGCTTTATGCAGAGTCTTTAGCACGTTTTGCTGGAGGCTCACCTTATATATACCCTCTGTATGGCCTTGGGGAGCTTCCTCAGGTTCGTCCCCGTCCTTCCTACCTGTCCCTGACTTCTCATTTATTTATCTTTGACCTGCAATTTCATTGTGCTTCTACCTTTTCTTCCTCTAAATATATATTCTCTGTTTGTCACTGAAGTGGCATTTCAATTACTGATGCCAGGCATTTGCTCGTCTGAGTGCTGTATATGGTGGAACCTACATGTTGAACAAACCTGAGTGTAAGGTAATGTATTTTTACTTCTCTATTCCTCATCTCTGTATATGCAAACCCCCCTCTCAATCATGTGTACCAATCATCGGGCCCTACACCATAGAAACAAAAAATATGGGTCGAGGCGTTCTTGCTTCACGTTTACAGAAGATTGATTTCGTTCTTTGATATTTAATTACTAAATACTTTGGTTGATCTTCAAAAACATTTGCCACTATATTTCTTAAGAATAAAGTTTGCTTTGAATAACTAAGTGCTTCACTTTCTCGCACTAAAATTTTGGCTGGAAGGATCAGAGTACTTCACTTTTTATAATAACTTACATGTCCTAATTTTTGCTGTCAGAAATATAACTTATAGAGCTGACATGAAGTATTCTGATTTCAGGTCGAGTTTGACGAGGAAGGCAAAGTGTGTGGTGTTACATCAGAAGGGGAAACAGCTAAGTGCAATAAAGTCGTATGCGATCCCTCCTACCTTACAAACAAGGTAGTTTATTTGCTATTTTTAACCTTTTATAACCGTTTATGCAACTGTGTAATGTAACGATTAACAATAACACGACAACTATTATAGGTTAGGAAGGTCGGCAAAGTCGCTAGAGCTATTGCTATCATGAGCCACCCAATTCCGAACACCAATGATTCCCATTCCGCACAAGTCATTCTACCCCAGAAGCAATTGGGCCGCAAATCAGACATGTAAGATACTATTCACTTCCTCTTAAGAAATCAATCATCCTATTAACTTATGTTGTTTTGTTGATTTTTAGGTATTTGTTCTATTGCTCCTATTCACACAATGTTGCCCCAAAAGGCAAATACATCTCTTTCGTCTCGTCCGAGGCGGAAACCGATAACCCCGAGACTGAACTCAAACCAGGCATCGATCTTCTTGGACCCGTGGATGAGATATTCTTCGAGACTTACGACAGATACGAGCCAGTAAACGAGCCTTCTCTCGACAACTGCTTTATATCAACAGTAAGTCTCTATAGTTACTTCACCTAACTTCAATTCTCGATTACTTATAATTTCCATTATGTACTTACATAACCCTGCATGAACAGAGCTATGATGCTACCACTCATTTCGAATCCACCGTCGATGACGTGCTGAACATGTACACCTTGATCACCGGAAAGGTAAGGAATTCAATTTCCTCATCTCTAAATCCACCATAACTCAAAGAGGGTTTAACAAATTATCCGGGCCTTATCGGCCGGTGAAGATCCCACCGGAATGCCTTCTACTTCTAATAATCCATGAACTAGATCCGAATCCGAATCATTCCCAACGAGTCCACAAGAAGTGATCCCAACTTTTGATTTTGTTTTTAGGTTCTTGATCTTAATGTGGATTTGAGTGCTGCAAGTGCTGCTGAAGAATGAGGAGACAAGTTTGCTGCCGTGCTTCTATCCTACTAAACGTCATATGAATAACTGTTAGAAGAATTTCCCTCTTGTAAAATTGGTGACTTGATGTTTTAATGTGTTAATCATCACTTGACATTTGTTGTCCTTTTGATGTTTCTTGGATATGTCATGTATTTGGCCTTTCACTAAACATATCATCCGGCTCGAGCCTTTTTTCGTGTTCGAGTTGGGGATGCACGTTATTTAGGATTGAACTCGAGTCTATCACTTTTACAAGATCGAGCCTTTTTTTTCGTGTTCGAGTTGGGAAGAGCATTTTTTGGGATTGAACTCCGGGTCTATCGCTTTTACACGATTTTTTTGAAGATCTTACATTTACAATATCATCAAGATCGGAGCGGCTTGTATATATCACTTTTGTATACTCTTGTGTGTACCACACCACAAGAGTATTAACATGTAACATTTCTCATTAAATCAAGTGGACCATATTTAACATATGTCAATACCCTTGTGATGTGGTATACATAAGCTTTTATGCATAAAGATAGATTAATATTTATCATTTCAATTGCATATGACCACTTGCTACATAAAGGACTAACAAAATTAGTCGTTGAATTTTTGTATAATAAGAAAAAAATAAACCTTTTATGTGAGAATTTTTATATTTGGTCATGTAAAAAGTTGTTTATTTTATTTTTGGTCATGTAAAAATTAGATGACCAAAATAGAAATTTCCTTTCAAAGTAAAAAAGATTATACTCATTACTCACTCATCTTCTGTCTTATTTTTGTTAAATTTTCTTAAATGGATTGTCCATTATTGTTTTACTATTTCCTAAAATAATAAAATTACTCGCTTCATTTCAAAGTTATTGTTCACTTTTCTTTTCAGTGCCGTTTTTAGGGAGAGTTGTTAGTTGCGTATAAAATTATATAAAGTTGTGGATCTATAAAAAAGTTGTGTGTAATAATTTGCTAAAAAGAGAAAATGAATAATAATTTTAGGACGATCTAAAGTAGTATAATGGACAAAAATCTTGGGACAGAATGAGTAAATTTTTAATCTTAAAATAAAGTGAATTCCTCCTTATACACTACCCATAACACATTTTATGTTTTTTCTCCAAAAGTCTTTATCTTTCATGATTCCGTTTTGTTTTGAACCTAAAATTTATGATTCTTAACTTTTTGAGAATTTTAAATTATTTTCTATTATATTTAATAAAAAATTAACTATTTCAACTATATCATAAGAATGATGTTCATTTTTTAATTTATAATTAAAATTCATGAAATAAACATTTAAATAAATTTTTTAAGTCTCCGAAATGGAACCGTTTTGAAAAGAAACCAAGACTATGTAAATAATGGAATGGAGGGAGTAATGTTTTTCTTGATGTAGTAGCCGCCGGAGCACGTTGCCTCGACCTCTCCGCCGCAGTTGGGCCGTCACCAATTTATCTCTCGCAACCTTCCGCAGAAGTGGAGAATCAAAATAGATTCCGGTGTTATGATATTCAACTTGGATACGCGGCATAAACGGGTTTGATTTGCTTTCCGCTTCTGCCTAAATTTGCCCTAGTTTCGATTAGGTAATGCGAGCAAACGTTCTGAAGTAGTTCGCTTAGTAATTGAGGTTCCTCTTGGGATTGCTGGATATACAATAGTGGGGAAATGGGAGTAACTGAAAAATCGCTTCTCTGGAGAAGCGAGAATTGGAGTGGGCGAAAATGGGCTTTCATTGTCTTTCTCGGAATCATGCTGCTTCACAGCTTGGCTATTTTGTTGTTTACAAGAGGTTTCCTTCTTACTCGCTCCGAGCTTTCTCAGCATAGCGAATGCAAGGATATTGCAGAATCTCCCTGCTTTCCTCCGCAAGATCAAAATGCTAATGGAAGCTGCTGGACCAGACCTGTTGTTGGCCGTCTTGTTATCATTATTCTAGATGCTCTGAGGTTCACCACTTTTGCAATTGCTCTCTGGCTTGATTTTTTTTCCTTTATGAATTTGTTGTTTTTTTTGTTTGAAGTGAATAATGTGATCTTGTTTGTAGGTTTGATTTTGTTGCTCCAAGCACATTCTTTGCAGGTATTAGTCTTTTTGTAAATTGGTAAATTGTGCATTTTCATGGTTATCATTGCTTTCTTGAAGAGTTTATTTTGAGTAGTCTTGCATTCGCTTAACCTAATATTTTTATTTTTTGTAGAGAAGAAACCATGGATGGATAGGTTACAAGTGCTGCAAGAACTTGCTGCTGAGAACCGATCATCGGCAATGATTTTCAAAGCTATAGCTGATCCCCCTACCACTAGCTTGCAGCGTCTAAAGGTGAGTATTTGTTATTTCCTTCTGCAGTATTCATTGAGTTTGAGGTGCATATCTTTCTTGTTGCTGAATCAACATAGTTTATACAATTATTCCGTTGCACGAGGCTTTGTGGGTTTATTATGATGCCATGGCTTTCTTATCAGTGGGATAATAGGCAAAAGCAATACTATTCAGCATGTTACTACTTACTATTAACTTGATTCTTGAGATGTATCTTGGTGCCTCATTTAACCTTTTTCACATCCGAGTAATATTCTAATCTAATTAAGATGCTAGAAAGAAAAATCATCATTTTATAAATGCCAGAACGTGATTACTTTTATTCAACTTGAAAAACTAAACGGGTAGCAAAATGATAAGTGATGTGATGCTTGTGTTACATCCAGGGCTTGACTACAGGTGGACTTCCCACATTTGTTGATGTGGGTAACAGTTTTGGTGCTCCAGCAATTCTTGAAGACAATTTGATACGTCAGGTCTGTCCTATGTCTGATTAATACTTTTAAGGACTGAGCATATTGCATATCTAATGTATGGTATCCTTTCTTCTTTTGGTTCTCTTATGCAATTTATTTCATTGTCTTGTTTATAGATGGTACAAAATGGAAAGCGAGTGGTGATGATGGGGGACGATACGTGGGTGCAATTATTTCCAGATCATTTTTCGAAATCTCATCCATTCCCATCCTTTAATGTCAAGGACCTTGATACAGTAATCAGAATTTGTTAACGTGATGACATATTGCTGTGTCTGTAAAATTTAGTTTTTAATGTGAATTCCTATGTCGAGTTATCTTATGCATGTTTGTTATCGTCGATAATCTTGAATTTTGCTTGAAATTTTCTTTGTCAGGTGGACAATGGGTGCATCACGAACTTACTCCCAACCCTATATGAAGAAGACTGGGATGTTCTCATAGCACATTTTCTCGGTGTGGTAAGCCTAGCCACACTATTAAGGCTGGCATACTTTATAGTTGGCTATTTGCGTCTGCTGAATTTCCATCTTATGCACTTACAGTTTACTTTATTGGTTACCAAGTTGCTTCAACTGAAATACAATGTTTTGTGCTTATACTCTGATCACTTTCTTTAAGCATCAGTATTTTTGCATATATTTTATTTCTCTCTCACACACAAACACACACACCCTCCCATTCCCCACAACACCTCTATATATATGTGTGTTTGTATAAGATAGTATCTTATATAAAAGTCATGATACAGGATCACGCTGGGCATATATTTGGTGTCGACTCTGACCCGATGATAGAAAAGTTGGATCAATACAACGAAGTTATAAAGGTACTTAATCATTTAATTCTCTGTCGTATAATATTAGCTACTGAAATCAAATAGAAACATGATCAATTATAGAATAACTTCCTTTTCCCAGACATTTTGTTTGGGAGATGCAAGTCTCAGATCTATATTTATGTCAGTATTTCCCTGCTGATCGTTTCTCCTTTCATAACCATGAAATGACCCCTTATTAATTCTCAGAAAGTTGTCGCAGTGCTGGAGAGCCAAAGTGGAATCGGTGGTTTACATGAAAATACGATGCTTCTTGTTATGGGCGATCATGGGCAAACACTCAATGGTGATCATGGGGGAGGCACTGCTGAGGAGGTGCTGTCTCTCTTTAGTTTCACTTTGGATCTGTGCTTACTGCACTGTACTGATACCAGCGATCTGTTATGCAGGTGGAAACATCACTTTTCGCATTGACTTTGAAGAAGCCTCAGAATCCATTAGTTGCTTCTCCCGAGAGTTCATCTTGCCAATTGGATGTGGTATGTATACACAGTTTTGGTTTCCTTTATCTAATATCTTATGATTTAAAAGTCAATCTTTCATATATTACAATCTGTTCTTACAGCATGGACGGCGAGTTTGCGTCAACACAATTCAACAGGTCTGTTGATTTAATTAGTCATGAATTGACCTAGAGTTCACTAATAAGTTTCTCCAAATAATTTCAGTTATTCTGTGCTATTTTTTGTAGCTTGATTTTGCCGCGACTGTCTCTTCTTTACTTGGTCTTCCATTTCCTTTTGGGAGGTAAATGCTACAATAATCCTCTAAAAGCTTGTTCATTATCTTGTTCTTCTTTCTTTACTTTTGGGTTCAATAGTAATGTATCCTTGTGTAACCTTTGAGTAAAATTTTAAATCTTTCTATAAAACCATGTCAACTTCTTTCTCTAGGAAATAAAATGAATCAATATTTGATAATTTCTAAATTAGGATTAGGAAAAAGGATACGTCTCTTTTTTTGTATAAATGGAATCTTCCATTACTCTGCTTTTTGTTTTGATATTGGATTTCAAGTGTTTGATATTTAGCGAAACAAAAAAAGCAATACACTGCACGGCATAATCTGAATGAGAATGAGAATGGACTTTGCTCTCTTTTCCCTCATTTTCTGTTGCTTTAATTAGTTAAATACAATTCTGAAGAAATTCTGATGACACAACCTATTTTCAGTATTGGGCGTGTTAACTCCGAACTCTTTTCCTTAGCTGGTGGTATGTGGAATCAAGAGAAATCAGCTACTGGTGAAAATCCATCAGAAGTTGAAAGTTGGATGCTGGACTATTTAAATGTCCTTTGTATTAATTCCTGGCAGGTACATGCTCTGCAATCAGCATTAAGCATTTACGTACTCTTTTTCGCTATAAATAATTAAGTGCTGCCTAGTGCCAACCTTTTCTATCACTCAGGGTTTGCTTATGTAGGTGAAGAAATATATCGATGTCTATTCATCTTTATCATTAATTGGATTTTCGGAGAAAGACTTGCTGCATGTATCCAAGCTGTATTCCGAAGCGCAGGAGCTTTGGTCAACCACTTCAAAAAATCTCTCACAAGGCACTACTGAGAGGGCTTCTGTACCACCACCTTCAATCAAACGGCAACTTAATGCATATTCAGTGTTTCTGGAAAGTGTTGCTGCACTGGCACGATCCAACTGGACTGAGTTTAATTTGAAGATGATGGGCATAGGATTTTGCATCATGTTAAGTTCACTTTATCTGCATGTATTTCTCATTGGGAGGCTGGACAAACTATGTGGGCTCCATTCTTTCTTGTCTGGCTACTTTAAGAACTTTTTTGGAGCAAATCTTGCTATTATCGTAATTCTGATACGTGCCTCGAGTTTCCTTTCTAACAGTTTTATTCGTAAGCACTACATCTGATTCTGATACTTTATCTTATCTTTCCTAATCCCTTTTTTCGCTATTTGTCCTCATTCGGTTTTACTTTGATGCAGTTGAAGAAGGGAAAGTGGCAAGTTTTCTTTTGGCAACGACTGCACTACTTCAACTACGTTATGCTATAAGGAACAAGATGATGTTACTTGAAGTAGTTTCCTTTTCATTCTTCCTTTTGATGATTCTGCCTATACATATATCAAAATTGCTGTTCGCTAAAGTTGTATCGTAACCTGCAGGCACTCGTGCTTTGTCTTTTAGTCCCTTTGCTCAGAATCAGCATCGAATTAGGGCAGCTGAAGCAGGCTGTGAACTCATTGTTCTTGAAGGTCAATCCTTCTAACATGCTCGGAATCGACAATGATTCTGAGATCTGGTTGTATATTGCTGAAATTCTTCCTACGTTAGCTCTTATCATCGTAGCCTACCTTCTCTACAAGAGCATCACTTCTTGCTCCTCAAAGGGAATTTTCAAGTTTGTTGCTGCCGGAACTTTATTTAGTCATTTGCTCATACTCTTATATCGGGCCTCAGACAGTAGTCTATTGAGTCCATACCTTTCACTTTGGCCTATAAAAGGGAACCTAATTCCTCAACTGATCTATTCTGCTGGACTTCTACAGCTCTCATTATTAGCCGTAGGTAAACTCATTGATAGGGAGAAAGCCTCCAACTTGGAACAGATTACAGTTAGAGGATTAGCCTTGATATCTGCATGGAGCTCAACAACCATTTTGTTGTCCGGGAAACAAGGTCCTCTAGTTTTCTTGGCATTGCTGATCGGAGGTTCTTGCTCTACCTTGTAAACGTTTCGTCCATTAATTTGTTACATATTTTTCACCGAGTATTTTTTTCTTTAGGTTGGTGCTTAATTAGGTTAACAGCAGTAGAAGAGAACACCACGAGTGACTCCTCTAAATCTTCGCTCTCTTACGCCCTTCCCGTAACTCAGTGGAGCCTTCTGGCCGTGTGCATGTTTTTCAGTACAGGTCATTGGTAAGATGCTTTGTGCTTCTCTTTAGATTTGAGCACATTATAGTCATATGAAACTGTGTGATTTTTGTTTATTTGGGGGTGAAGGATTTACTTAGTAATTAGTATGAACGCTAACTAATCCTTTTGCTTGTTTCCGCCCCGTTTGTGATCATGTTGTTTTCGTTACGTAGGTGTGCTTTTGATGGCCTTCGATATGCAGCTGCGTTTATCGGGTAAGAATACACTTCTTCCATTATATTTCTAAGTTGAAAATTCAAGATTTGGTTCGGAAGAGAAAATTGAGAGGAGAGAAATAGGTGAGAAAGAAAATGGAGAGAAATATATAGTGTTTGGTATGAGAGATTGAGTGAAGAAATATAAGAGAAGAAAAATGATAGTATATTCGAAATGACAAAATTATCCTTAAAATAAAAAAAGAGTGAAATTTTAGTTGAGGATAAAAGTGTCATTTATCAAACTCACCTCTTCTCACTCCCAACTTTTGGAGAGAAAGAATCTTTATGTGGGACACACCATTTTTTTTTCTCTTCTCTCCACTTTATATCCTCAACCAAACAACACATTTCTCTATTTCTCTCCCTCCTACTTCTCTTCTCTCTCTTTCCCTAGAACTAAACAAGGGCTAAAGGCCAAACTTTCTGGTACTTGCATATAAACTAACCATCTTCTTCTGTATTAGGTTCGACGAATTCATCCTTGTTCGTCAAGCAATCATTCTCACCGTCGACACCTTCGGATTCTCTCACATCCTTCCTATACTCGGACTTCCACTCCTCGTTGCACGCAGTCATCTTCAGCAGAACAAGCATCTCTTCCCCGTTCGATTATGTCAAGTAAGCTTCCCCCTCACAAGTCTCGTATTCAAACACTCTGCTCGAACTTGATCTCCGAATCGAAACTCCCTTACTCTCTTTCAGGTGTATTTAACGTACGGCCTCATTGCAGCCATAACAACCACATTTACAATGCTATGTGTGACGATACAAAGACGGCATCTAATGGTACCCTCACTCCCCCCTGCATCTGAGCAAACTCATCATCATTTAGTGATTACATTTTAGTAATATCAGTCTTGTCATCTGATGCAGGTCTGGGGTTTATTTGCTCCAAAATTTGTTTTTGATGTGGTTGGCCTTCTTCTTGGTGACCTTTTGATATTCTTGTCTGCTCTGTATTATACATCATGAGTGCAGTATGGGACGAAATATCCCGACTACCGTGTCCAATACATTTATATAAACGTGACATCTAATTCTGATAAAATTATACGAAAACAATTTATTGATTTATATTTTTAAATAGATTAACATCCGTGTCGTGTCCTAAGTTTTTTTAAAATGTAGTATCACGTGTTCCACGCGTAGTATGTTAGTGTATAGCACAAAGGTTTGTGTATATCACTTTTGTATATCCTTGTTTGTACCACACCAGAAGGATATTGACATGTGTTAAATATGACCCACATTTTTTAATAGAAAATGACACATGTTAATACTCTTTTGATGTAACAAATCTTAGATTTATTCCAATCAATTGTTGTTATTAAATTATCATTTAATTCATTAAATTTAAGATAAAATATCTAAAAGGGTTAACAATGTAATTTACGTTGTTAAACTAACACCAAAGCTAAATTCAAGCATTTTTGTGTTGAACCAACACACACACACACACACACACACATATATATATATATATATATATATATATATATATATATATATATATATAATAATTTAGAATGCATTACAAACACGATCGTGAGAAATTTGCAATTCTTTGTTTCGAAATGTAGTAATAATATATATTACCATATAATATAATACTCTTTCCATCCCAAAGCGACTCATTCTCGGTTCCTTCGTCCATAACTTGAGCTTGGAGAAGGAAGAGATAAGAGGGCTCTATAGAGAATGTTGTCAGAAATCCATAATAGAGTCCGACTATAACGACCGAATTAATTATCTTCAATATATTACGGGCACAATTTTTTTGTTTTACCCTTATTTTTATTTTTAATAATTTTTTCAGGACCCGTTAAAAGCTACATCTCTTGTATAAATTTCCTAGGATGCATGGCCTCTCCGTAAACTCTTGAACAGAGACTTCGATGATGAGAAGGTTCCAGAACCTCCTAGAAGTATCCCAAATGTGATCAGAATCGCATTCACCACCAGCAGTGGCGTTGAAATCTCTCTCCAAAATATCTTGGTGTAGAAAGCACATGGAAAAACGATGCAAATCCCCACACTTACCAACGAGCCGGTGAGGCTGAGCACGTGCTCAAAGTATGGCACGGAAAGGGCCAGAGCAAGTATGATCAGCAGCAGGATCGAACCCACCGTGCCCCGTACGATCATCTTCGTTCTGGACTTGATCGACGGTGGGAGGCTGCGTTCGAGCTGGATCGCGAACGGAGCGAATTCGAGCGCGTATTTTGTCATCGGAGTTAGCACGGTCGCCCACAGAGCGATCTTCGTGACGGGATGATTCCGAGGCATGCTTAGTGTGATTTGTGAACTCACTTGAGGGCCAAACATTTTTGCTCCCATGAATGCTAGCGATGTGTAGAGGATTGTCACCATTGAGAAGCTCACAATCGATACCTAATTTATGTCATGTTGGATAATGTCAGTGATTTGTGTATTTCTGCAGATTTGTTTCATGCAATGCAGCACAGATACACCTAATATGACCTCTGTCCGATTTTGGTCCTTCGGGTTCCGTTAAAATAGACGACCGAGAAAGGGATGCAATAGAAGATTAAAAAAGGATGATTACGGGACAGAAAACGAATGTGCCCACATTAGACGACCAGAACACGAACAGAGGCTACATTATACGACCAAAAATTGAGATTTTCTCTTGATTTGCATGTACAGTGGCGGATACAAGGGGTGGAGGGGGGTGTTGCGACCGCCTGTATTACTACAACTAACCTTATATTTTCTATAATTTATATCTTTGTTCCACTTTAATTTTCGAGTTCCCCCTCCCCGAATTTGTCATCCTATCCTTAATATTAAAAACTAATGTGAATATAACAATTAGCTCTGAAAAATATTAAAAATTATATATTAAGTACATGAACTTTAGTGAAGGTTTTAAAACATGAAGTTTGGACATCTATTTAATAAGATTGCACATATAATTTAACATGTAGTATAACTGTATGCAACTTGAATCTCCTCCAATCACATGTAGGCACTAATATTTTTAAAATAATTTACAAGAAATATAGTAGATGAATAACATAATACCTGTATATACCAATAAGTAGTAAGTAATATTATTATACCTAAATAGAAATTAATACCCCTAAGAAATTAACACCATTAATCCCCTTATAAATTCTCGCCCCCTAACTTGGATTCCTGAATATGCCCCTGTGCATGCAAATATGGTTCATGTTACATAAATATACATACCTTAGTGAACTTTGAAGGATCTTTCATGGAAGTGTAGAGATTTGGGAAAACTATATGACCAGCATAACTGAACATATACATCCCAGAAATAGATGGGATCTTCTCCATCTGCAGGACCGGTATATAACGGTTAGCTCTAACGCCTCCGAAAACGACGGTGAAGGTAACTGTGAAGAAGATAAGGAGAGACAACAGGATGCCAGCAATGGACAAGAACGAGATTGAAGAAAGGTCCCTCAGCCACAGGCTCGGGAGCGCAACCAATACGGCTGTCACGGCTAAAAGCTGAGACGTCGACAAATGAAGCCAGCCCCAGCCTGGGTTCAGGCTGAGGCCGGTGAAGACACCAGAGAGGTTGTCGTGGAGGGAGATGGTGTAGGAGACAAGGGCCATGAAGATCTCAAGGTAGATGAAAGTGGTTGCTATGATTCTTCCCTTTGAGCCAAATGCTTGATTGCCTATGTCTTTGTAGTCTCTTGATTTGGGGCTTTTGTGCATGCATTTGCCTAGTAGGATGGAAGTGTAGGCACATATTGCTCCTAGGGATACTAGGAGGAAAGATGATGCCCACCCTCCATTTTCTAAGGCATATGGAGTTGATAGTTGGCCCAAACCTGTTGCAATAGCTCGTTTAGTGAAACTTTTCAAACGGGAAAATGACAAAAAAGCATTCTGTATTTAGATGAAAATGTGTAAAACTACTATTTCCTGTGTCCTGCTCCAAGTGACCTGTTTTCTATTTTGGGCATCCCGTCTCAAATGACCCGTTTCCAAAAATGAAAATAACTTTTAAAAAAAATCACAAATTCTCTACTTTATCATTTATCTGTCCTACTTTAATCATTTATCTCTCTTACTTTATCATTTCTCTTTCCTATTTTATCAATTACTCTGTCACAATCTCACTAATCTTCTCTCTCTTACTTTATCATCTACTCCTCACTCATACTTTATTATCCACTTTCTTAATTCTCAGACAAAAAATAAACAGGTAACTTGGAGGGAGTACATGTTTGTTTGATTTTTTTTTTTGCAAAACATACCATCAATTTAACGAGAAGGGACAGGTATATTCTACAAAATAAATAAATTTGGGAAGTTCTACATATTTTTACTCGAATATAATTTTTTTTTACATTTCCCCCTTTGTTAAGGCAGTGTTTTGAATAGCTTAAATAAACTGTTTTTATGCTATCTTTTTTAATCACAGAAGCCCTTTTTTTAGTGTTTGCAATATATACTTATGCTTTTTTTTTTTTTTCTGAGTAAACCGAAACACATAAGCTGGTCATGGGATGTTTATAAAAGCACAAGGAAAAAAAAATTTAAAAGCAGCTTATGTGAGTGTTCCGAATACTATTTTTTCTAAAATTAAACTGCTTTTTTTAATAATATTGCAAACAATAACAATTTTTGCTTAAAAGAAACTTTAAACATAAGTAATTAAAAGCTGCTTATAAAAGTTATTTCAAACACTGCCTAAGCTTGAGGATGATGCGACTCGACTCGTTTTTTCGAGATTAGTGAGATTAGACTCTCTTGAGAGAAAAGATTGAAGAGGGTTAGTAGAGTTACCAATAAGCATTCCAACCATGTTGATTACCGCATGAAGAAAAGAACTGTTGGTTTGGTCATCTGCATGAGCCTTATCATCCTTTCCTTCTCTTCCCAAACTTCTCTCCAAGTCCTTTGAGCTTTCATCACCCATCTTACTTTCTTCCCATGAAATGACGGCGGCGCTCAGCCGCTCCTCCGCCGGTTTCTCACCGGCTTTCTCTTTGGATTCCCAAATCTTGGCCGCCATTGTAGATTTATAGATACAGAGAACAAAAAATTGATGTGTGTGTATGGTTGAAGGTGAAGGCCAAGAGTGGACATATTTATAGATCGAGCTTATAGAAGAATCATTACAACTCATGCAAGAATCAAACTATTCTTGTAGTTGAAATTATATTAAATTTGAGGATTCGGACGTCATACGTTATCAGAATCTTACAGTTTATGAATGCTGGATTCTATAATCTATATTACGTAAGAAAAATCTTATATTCTATGTATGGGCAATAAACTAAATTAGCCAAGTGTGACCTAGTGGCGGAACTAGAGCAAGTTGGGGGTCGAAATAGAGGAACAACGGTGGCCGAAGACAGAGAAAAAATCGAGAGTTGCTAAATATAGTTTTAAATGGTTCGAATACAAACACGATATGAAAGATATAATATACTCCCTCCGTCCCTATTTTATATGCCTATTTGACTTTACACACATATTAAGAAAATATTTAATGATATAAAAGTTAGATAAATATTGGTATTGAAATTTGAGTAAATTAAAGTAAATTACTAAAAAGTTAAAGACATAATTGTGTTTGTTATTAGAAAAGTTGGATAAAGTAGTCTTTTTCTAAATTCTCACATTAATTAGATGTATTAAAGTTAGTGAAAGATTTAGTTAGACATAAAAAATTGTTAATAGGCATATAAATTTGGGACAAACGAAAAAGGAAAGTAGGCATATATATTAGGGACGGAGGGAGTATATTATTTCTTGTATTTGTTAGGCTGAGAAAGATACTTATATAACTAGTAGAAAAAAAAAGAGAAATATTTATAACATGTGAGATAATTATACATATATATTGAATTAATTATACTTGTAATAAAACTAAAGAAAATTAGAAAATAAATAATTTAAATGTCTAAAAATAAAGAATCAAATGAATGCATTGAGTTTCGAACATAAGACCTCTCTTAAAAGAGATAAAGTCATTAACCGACTGCACTACAAGCAAATAATTCAGTATATTTTTCACTAAAATTATCTATAAGCAATACGAATCCTATACCCTATTTAGTCGAAGTTCCGTCGGCCGGGGGTCGATTGACCTCCCCACCCCCCTCTAGTTCTACCAATGCAAGTGTCTTTTGATTAGGTACAATTTTATGCTTCAATACTTAAATTAGTTGGTTAAAAGGAATATATATATATATATATATATATATATATATATATATATATATATTAAGTTGCCAAATTGAACAAATTGCTTTTGATATATATTCCAAGAGACCCGATTCTCGTATGTTGGAGATTCCAATATTAATCGTATCAAAACGTGATGCATGAAGATTAATCGAATCGAACATCTCTCCAACCTTACGGGAGAAATACCAAAATAGATTCCTCCATAGTAGGGAATCATTTTTCCCACCAATTTTTTAATTGTACGATGAGAAAAATTCGTCACAGTTATCCGAAGTGCGCACTTTGTAAATCCCGAATTGAAGGGCCGATCACACATAACTTATTCTAATAATTGAAAATAAAAAATATT
This sequence comes from Lavandula angustifolia, assembly GCA_028984105.1. Lineage (NCBI taxonomy): Eukaryota > Viridiplantae > Streptophyta > Magnoliopsida > Lamiales > Lamiaceae > Lavandula > Lavandula angustifolia. Next base: position 31,892,165 of record CM054811.1, read on the forward strand.
TTTCTCGAGTTTTTTTAATGACACGAAAATACTTTAATTTGAAAACCCGCGCCCCTATTAATCTAATGCATGGACATGGCAGAAAACGACGTCGTCCGGCTGAGCGACGCCGTTCATTACCATCCGAGACTCACGCAGGAACCGCCAATCCTCGCCGACGGTCGGCGTCGATCCCCAATTTCATCTCAACTCGTCACAAACGACATCGTATTTGATACAATCAGGTTACAATCGTCAAGCCCTAAACCTAAGTACGAGCTGGTTGTGGAATTGGGGGGATAAACATTGCTTGTAAGATTCCCAAATGCATCCATGGAAGAGAAGATGTGCATAGATCTCGTAGCTTGTCTTGAAGACGCGCAGAGGACGCTGCAAGCTGCGATAAGTCTCAACCAGGTATGTTTAAAGCTTCCTCACTTGAACATTGAATTTTCCTCGAAATTTTGAACTTTGAAAGAAATTTGACGTCGGCTGAGATTGTCTTTGTTAGTCAGTTCTGAGATTCAAGAAATAAAATAATAATTAAACTCGAAAAAAGCAGTCATCCACCATGTGTTTTGAGGGGTGGGGTAGAAAGATTCTGTGGCTATCGTGCTTCTGATCCCTTTCCAATTTTTAATTTTTACTTTTGATTATATTTTATTTCAATACTCGCAATAGTCCAATAATGTGTCGGCTCGACCAAATTTTCAATTCTGCAGAGTAAGAAGGTAAAGAGGAAAGAGAGACAGTCAAAGTCTACGCACTGTTGTTTGATCGTAGAATTATATGGTCTTTGCTTGCTTACTTCAATCATTCATCCACCAAAATCTTGCTAAACCAGCAGCAATTTCTGAATCTTAGTTAATTTTCCTCTGAAACTCTATTTTTTATGTATAGTTCAGCATCTTAACTTGGTTGAGCTTCTTCCATCTTGTGGATAGGAATGGCGGAGGCCGTCGTCTCCGTGACTATGGAAACGCTCCGCCGCCTCGTGGTAGAAGAAGCAAGCTTCTACTACGGGGTGGAATCGGAGGTGGAAAGCATCCAAAAGGAGCTCCAGCGGATGAGGTCTTTCTTGAGAGATGCCGAGGCTCGACAAGATTCCGACGCGAGGATCTTCAATTGGGTGTCGGAAGTCCGTGAAGCGGCCTATGATGTCGAGGACAGCGTTCTTGCCTACTTCGTGGCGAAGCTTGCTTCGAAAAGGTTAAGGAACTCGAGGAACCTATTCAAGAAAACATCTACCTTTGTGAAGGAAATTGTTGTTAGTTACAGAGTAGGGTGTCATATCGCGAACATCAGAGCCAATATTGCAGGGCTAGCCACGAGCTTGCAGACTTACGGGATCAAGCCGGTTCTCGATTCCAAGAGCTACGCAAAGAAACGTGATTTGAGGAGGTCGTATTCGCATGTTGTGGAGGGGGATTTCGTTGGTCTGGAGGAGGAAATCAAGAAGTTGATTGGGTATTTGGTTGATGAAGAGAGGGATGAAGTGGTCCCGATTTACGGAATGGGGGGATTGGGGAAGACTACGATAGCTCGGAAGGTGTACAGCCATAGGGACGTAAGGCGGCATTTTGAAGGATTTGCTTGGACTTGTATAAGCCAGCAGTGGGATATGAAGGATGTGATACAGGGGATATTAATAAAGCTTGTGCCGGAGAGACGGGAGGAGGTTCTCAAGATGAGGGACGAGGAGCTCGTGAAGCATCTGCACGACGTGCAGCTTAAGAAGAAGTGTTTGGTGGTTCTTGACGATGTTTGGTCCGGTGAGGTGTGGGAGAGGTTGAAGCCGGCCTTTCCCAACATGAGGGCGGGGAATGGCGGCAAGATTGTTCTCACCACTCGCAAGATGGAAGTGGTCCATGTAGTTAGCCCTAGTGGCTTTCATTACGAGCCGAGGTGTTTGACGAATGAGGAGAGCTGGGAGTTGCTGAGGAAGAAAGTGTTTCCTAGAAGCCGAGGTGATCTTGGTGAGATTGAAACTTACTTGCTGTTTATGTTTATAGTTGCTTGATTATCTTCCAAGTTTCTGATTCTTGCAAATTTGGTTCGGTTCTTCTTTTGATAATTACGAACTGCAGAGAAGAACTTTGATTCCTTGTATGTTTATAGTTATGGATACTATGATTGTGTGTTTCTTGTTTGATTTTGAATGCTTTGTTCGAATACTTAAAGGATGGCCTTATCATTATGCAGAGTTTATGATCGATCCGGAGATGGCGGCCTTAGGCGAGGACATGGTGAAGCGTTGCTGCGGCTTGCCATTAGCGATTCTTGTGCTCGGTGGACTTCTCATTACAAAGTATACATTACGCGATTGGCAGATGGTATCGGAAAACATAAACTCGTACCTAGCGAAAGGCCGGGGGCTAGTCGGAGGGCAACAAGCAGTCAATGATGTATTCGAGCTCAGCTACCATGACCTTCCCTACCAGTTCAAGCAATGCTTCCTCTACTTAGCCAATTTCCCGGAGGATTCCGAGATAGAAGCCGAGAAGCTCTACCAGCTCTGGCTGGCCGAAGGCATTATATCGCACGATGAGAAGGCGGATGGCGAGACGATGATGGATGTAGCCGAGCGGTATTTAGCCGAGCTGGCTCAACGGTGCATGGTGCAGGTGAACGTTAAGGAGACCGCCGGTGGTTTCAAGAATTGCCGTCTTCATGATCTGATGAGGGACTTGTGTATAACGAAAGCTCAGAGAGAGAACTTCACTCGGGTTATTGATTCTGGGCGCGAATCGCACGCGCCCAGCTATAAAAAGCGGCGGATTTCGGTTTATTTGGAGCCGAATGCTGCGAAGGACGCGTTCGCGTCGAGCGAGTATGATCACATCAGATCGGCATTCTTCTACGCTAACGATAGTAAAGAAGACGTGTTGCTACGCGTCGAATCCGATCTTCGTCGATTCAAGCTGCTTCGAGTTTTGTACCTTCAAGGCTTCTGCTACCCGCACGACTTCCCGAAAGGCGCCGGCGATCTGATCCACTTGCGGTACTTGAGTTTGAGCGCGTCGAAATTCAAGAAACTCCCGTCCTCGTTAGGTCGACTCATTTATCTACAGACCCTCGATTTGGAAGTGGATAAATCGTTCGAGCTTGTGATCCCGAACGTGATATGGAAGATGGTGGAGCTGCAGCATCTCTATCTCCCTAGCAAGTTCCGAACGGAAGACGGTGCGAAGCTGCGACTCGACGGATTGAACGATCTAGAGACGTTGGTGAACTTCAACACGGGCTCGTGCGACGTGAAGGATCTCTACATGTTGAGTAATCTTCGGAAGCTACGAGCTTCGATCAAGGACAACCTCGACGACCTCCCGGACATATTCAAATTCTTGATCTTCACGAAGAATCAGTTAAGGCGATCCTCCCTCTCAATCTCGTGCTCGAGATTTTGCTCGGACGAGGAGTTGAATCTTTTGAGAACACTACTGACGTGTCATCGCTTATACAAGCTATCGATAAACGGCCTCATAGCTCGGCTCCCGGAGCACTACCACTTCTCCGAGAGCATCGCTAAAATCGCGTTCAAGGCCTCGGAACTCGACCTTGATCCGATGGCGACGCTTGAGAGGCTTCCGAAGCTGAGCAGCCTAACGCTATACGAATGCACCTACATGGGAGAGGAGATGGTATGCTCGACGGACGGCTTCCCCCGCCTCCTCTACCTCAAGCTGTGGGGCCTCCCGAACTTGAAGACGTGGAGGATCGACGAGGGAGCCATGCCTAGGCTCACGCGGTTGGTGATCGCGGAGTGTGAGAAGCTGGAGATGCTTCCCGACGGGCTCCGGTTCATCGCCACTCTGCAGAAGATGAACGTGAGGGGGATGCGCGACGCGTTTAAGGCTCGTCTGAGAGCGGAGAACGGCGAAGGAGTCGACTTCTTCAAAGTTCGCCATGTCCCGGATATCAAGCTTGATTGATTGAGGTAGTGAATGGCTTAACCTTGTTAGATTTCTTTGTGTGGTTTTTGTTATTACAAGTTGTGTTTGGATTTTGTTTTGATTTGATGTTGGTATGGTAGGAGAATGTGATGCAGGAATCTTACCTTGCCTGGACCAAGGAATATGCCCCCTTGGCTTTTGTAGTTGTGGATGATTTTCCAACTCCCAACAATTTGAACTTATCTTCTATCCTTTTTTTTCTTCCAAAGTTGCTTTTAGTTTGGAATATTTTTCTTTATTCTAATTGTTTTGGGATCAATCATCCAAATCGTTGAAATTTTTGTGTATTTTTAAAAAATTATACTCCATCTGTCTCACACTTCTTGTTCCAGAATTTTTCAACACAATTTTTAAGTTTTTAACGAGAGTTGTTGGTTGTATATAAAGATGTGGAACTCTTAAATAAAGTGTTTGTAATAATTTAGTATTTTTGGAAAAAACTAATAATTATGGGACAGTTCGAAAACGAAAATGGAGCAACAATTGTGGTGATGATGGTAATTTTTATCTTAGATTGCTAGTTTGATTCCTTATTTTTTTTTTCTAAATTGTAGATTTCTTCTCATATTTTTTATCGTCTTGGGATTTGAATATTATAGGGATTGTTACTATACGAATTTTGGGCGAATTCTGATTTTACACATGGTTTCAAATCGTTTTCGTGAATATATAACTTTTCAATTTGTTAAAATTTGTACACCGATTTAATTATTAGAGAAAAAAAATTGTTTTGGAACAAAAATGTTGTTTTTACTGTCAGTCGACTTGTTCAAGTAGGATATTCCGATATCACTCAATTAATTAATTTTTTTCATGTATATAAATTTTAATAGATTAAAAAATTGTAAAATTACACTAGTGTTTTGAAAATTATGTATAAAATTAGAATTCATTCAAAGTTCGTATAAAATTCGTATATTTATAAACTATTTCAGCATTTGGTACACCAAACGCGACTCGAAGACATTTCAAAAGTTAATCACGATACGAAATACCAGCGATTAAATTAATAATTAGATAAAACAATTAATATAAATAGTACGACAATCGTAATCAAACGAAACGACTTCTTCAGCAGAAATCAGAAAACAAATGGAGTCGCGCTTCCACTCTCTACTCCTTCTGCCGCTGCTCTATTTTCTCACACTAAATCCAGTTCGGGGAAGCGGCGGCGGCACCGGAGTCATCAAGGTCAATTACAGATTCGCCGGCTCCGGCGCTACTCTTAGCGCTCTCAGAGCTCACGATGATATCCGTCATCTCGCCATTCTCGCCGGCGTCGACCTGCCCCTCGGCGGTACTGGTCGTCCCGACGCCTCCGGGTACGCTTTTCTCTCTTCCTTTATGTTTTGATTTTGCGACTCTTCTCCGTTTTCCGCTTTTGAGTAAAGGAGATGGTGGTGGTGGTGGTGATAGTTGTGCGTGATTAAGTTTGGTGGTGAAATTTTCCGCTTAATAGAGTGGATTATTTTATTTTTTATATGCTAGCACTTTGTGATCGCTAATTTAGGTTTATAACTGTTGTTAGAATGTGTAATTTTGGTAGTTTGATACTTGAATCATGAATCGGTGCTTGGTTTGGTGCAGTTCCTGTACAATTGTGGATTAAATTTATTGTTTCATGTTCCTAATTTTCGAAATTTTGTTTTTATTATTCGTGACTGCATCCAAGGAATAATTGGATTGACAAGGGGTCCTAGGTGGAATGCCCTAATGTTTTCTTAGGCATAAACTAATCATATCTGAATGTGTGAGTTTATTTTCTGTCCAGTTTAGGATATGAGCTTAAAGTTGTTTATTTTGTTCTATGTATAGTATAGTCCAGTACTATGACGGCTCATTCACGAGTTTTCTATGTATTGTAATGATGCAGGCTCTACTATGCTAAAATTGGCATAGGAACACCTTCAAAGGATTACTATGTGCAGGTTGACACAGGAAGTGATATAACATGGGTTAACTGCATTCAGTGCCATCAATGCCCCCGACGAGGCTACCGTGGTGTATGAGCCAACCTTAATCTACTTTCTATGTACTTCGAATCTAATATGGGTATTGTGTGATAGACTTCATTTTATGTTTTGACAGATAGAACTTTCCTTTTACAATCCAAAAGATTCTCTTACTGGAAAATTTGTGTCGTGTGACCAAGATTTTTGTAAGGAGATTGGTGGAGGCTTATCAGGTTGCAGTGCGAATTCTTCATGCTTGTACACAGAGGTATATGGAGATGGAAGTTATACCATAGGATACTTTGTTGAGGATGTTGTCCAATATGATAGAATCTCCGGTGATTTGGAAACAAAATCAGCAAATGGAAGTGTTATCTTTGGGTATGTTATTGTTCTAGTGTACTATACATTGTTGAATTCTTAGCTTCGTTGGTTTTTTTAATATTTCTTTTGTGCCATAATTATATGTTCTCTATGCAATGATTAAGAGAAGTCTTTCTGAGCAGATGTGGTGCCCAACAATCTGGAGACCTGGGGCCATCAGATGATGCACTTGATGGAATATTAGGATTTGGAAAATCTAACTCATCAATGCTTTCACAGCTAGCTTCCTCTGGAAGAGTAAAAAAGATATTTGCACATTGCTTAGATGGAGTGAACGGTGGAGGTATCTTTGCTATTGGACATGTCGTGCAACCACAAGTGAATACAACTCCTTTGGTGCCGAACCAGTATGTCAGATCCTTTGATTCTGCCTGTGTAATTTGCTTTTATCCTTCAAGCTATTTGGTGGATTATGAATACCTAATACAAATCCTGGGAAGCAATGGGGTTCTACATCTTGCTAATGACTCAATTTATCTGTTTGTTCGAAAAAGAACTGGCCATACAAATTATTTTACAACTTCTTCCATCCTCAACATAGAGCAGCATGACAAATAAGTATGAGAATTAACCTTAAATGGAATATAACTGCTATGTGTGGTTCAGAATTCTTTAGGAAAATGGTTCATTCCAAAAGATTCTTCAGCAGTTATGTTTTGGCTACATATTGACTCAGCTATTGTAAATAGTGTTTCACTCTGCATGGTCCACATTCAGATTTTCTAAATAAATATCTGGTTATGGTGGTATTGGTACTTTATTGTCTTCTCTGTTACCTGTTTGCCAATCCTTGCAGTCATTGTTGTATATTTAATGTTAATGTCTTGCTTAGTTTTACATCCTTATCATAAAACAATTATTTTTTGAAATTGTAGGCCACATTACAATGTAAATATGACCGGAATCCAAGTCGGTCGTGATTTCCTGAATCTGACAACAGAGGTCTATTCAGGAGATAAGAGAGGGGCAATAATTGACAGTGGCACCACTCTGGCATATTTTCCACAGGTGATTTATGAACCGCTAGTGAAAAAGGTATCTTCCTTGCAACTCTTTCCATGAAAAGCACTTTGATTGCCAGAAATAATTGAAGGAAGCTAAACTTTTATGTTTTCTATGCTTGTTAGATACTCTCCTGGCAGATGGATCTAAAATTGCAATTGCTTCACGATCAATATACTTGCTTCGATTTTTCTGGGAGGTAGTATCCATTTTTCTATGCTCCCATGAATGATTAAAACCTCAGTTGATGCTATTGTTTATCAAGTTATAGGACTATGGAGTACTCTTGACATGCCACTTGTCACTTTTGGCCACTAATATCTATATGTGAGGCATAATAGGACTAGAGATTTGAACTCTTGTTCATGTCGGGTTGTGCATGAGTGTTTTGTTTAAGTGTAACTCCACATTTTTGTGTTTCTAACATTCTGATATCACGTATCAAAGATCCTGCCAGTGAAACATGTTCCGATTTCTTATACACATTTGGGTTTAAATAACTTGAAAATGTGGATTGATTACTGTGTTCTCCTGATGGATGGCTCTCATTTCACATTGATGCATTAAACATCTAATCATCAGTCATATAAGTAATTACTTCTGCTCTTATACTCTCTATAACTTCATCTTCACTTGTTTGTAGTGTTGATGATGGATTTCCAATTGTGACCCTCCATTTCCAAAATTCACTGTCTCTGAAGGTTTATCCCCACGAGTATCTATTTCCATTTGTAAGTATAACTATGTTACACAAATATAATGTCAATTATCATCTGATCTTCCTGTTATTGATAATTTATACTTTCCGCTTCTTGTTTCGATTGGAATGGCATGGGTAAATAGCTCTAGTAAGTTGGTACTAGTTGGAACTATATTTTCCTATATAAGATGTCTAGCCTACATATTGCACATTGCTCTTTAAGGAAATAAATAGGAGACAGTAAAGTTGTGACTTAAGTGTAATAGGACTCCCAGTTACTGCGCACGATCGTATACTGAGGTGCTCCCCGCCGGTTGTTGGAACGACCCGAGCCGTACTATATTTTCAAATCATAGCAAAAGAAAAGCGTCCATAACTCAGCTAGCAAGGCAAATTTCTAGGCTATGAATTTTGATTAGAAATCTCTTCCAGTTTTGAGAAAAAACAAACGATAGAACCGACCTGCATCCCTTTTGACTTATCTTCTTTAGCGCATGTCAAAATTATCTTTGATATATATCAAAATTAACAATCATCTTTGATATATGTCAAAACTCACCTACTCTGTTTAAACTGACAACCAGGAAAAGGCCATTAACAATCATCTTTGATATATATCAAAATTAACAAAAGCTTTAGATAGATTGGTCGCAGAAGGCAAAGCAACTTCGTATGCATCAGTGCGGTTCCACTAAATACATACATCCACAGGAACTTAATACTTTCATTAATCCTACTATTTTGTTCATCTTTGATAGATCTTTCATTAATCCCATTTCTCACTATCTCTGGACAGGAAGACTTGATGTGTATTGGTTGGCAAAACAGTGGCTTGGAGTCCCAGGATAAAAAGAATATTACTCTTTTAGGAGGTAGGCTTTGTTCATCCCAATTACCCTTCACCGTCTTTTTTCATCGAATATAACACAATTTACGTACCGAAACGTGTGTTCTGTTTTCTGGTAATATTTCCCATTTCTGAATTTATCGCGGTCTCATTTTGGCAGATTTGGTTCTAGCCAACAAGCTGGTCCTATATGATCTAGAAAAGCAAGCAATTGGATGGACCGAATACAACTGTAAGTTTACGCTCATATATCCTTATAACCCCTTCTTGATCCGCGGTGCTCTGTTTTGAACACTCGTTTCCCAGGTTCCTCGAGCATCCAAATAAAGGACGAAATCACCGGTTCAGTGCATCTCGTCGGGGCTCACTTGATCGCGAATGGTTGCAAATTTCATCCTCATGTTATATTCCTCTTGCTCATGGCTCTGTTGCATCTCTTGTTACTATGACCTCCATCGATCGACATTTTTCGACCGAAAATGTGCATAGAATACTAGTTTTTCCATTTTTGTAGGTGTTATTACAGTAAGAAGGCATGATGTAAATAGCTATTTGTATAGATAGATTGATAGACGCTCTAATATGGCTCTTGGTAGAACACAGTTTTTTCTACGCTTTTTGGTTATAATACATGCATCCCATGGTATTGAGATGATGAAATTGGCTGTTACCAGTCCAGAAATCATTTTTACTACAGACAGGCCTTCATAATTATAATTAAACTTCGATAGAGTAATAATAACTTTATTAGGTAATAATGTTTTTATTTTTTCGATTTTGATTTTGGTTAATGAATTAAAATAATATTTGATAAAATAATAAATGGGTTAATACAAGATTTTCTTTTTTGGTCCCAGTGTTTTACTCAAAGAGGTTGGACCGTTGGAGGGATGTTGGTGTTGCGTTTGCTATGCAGCAGTCCGCTTCCTCTGGCCCAAAATCCGTGGCGCTTGGGCGCCCACCAATCACGCCGCGCCACGCGCGTTGGTGGCGCATGCTAGCAATAAAATAATATTTAAGTTATAAAAAAGGTGGCCCACCAACGCACGCGCGTGGCGGGGTGTGATTCGTGGCCATCGAGCGCCACCGGAGTTGGGCCAGATGATTTGTAGCGTGCAGAAATATAATCTATACAACAAATATTCACATGACCGTTCTACCCCTGGGTGCTGTTTGAAATAATTGATTTTTGTCAAGAATCCAAAGGGTTTGAGGTGGGAAGAGGGGTATTATGGGGATTAACACAAACTTGCCAATTCGGCCCTTTTTTTTTCTTTTGTGCAATCAATCTCGCTGTGTTAAAAGGCTATTGCCAGTCCCAAAATTATTTTTACTACACCCAAACATATAAAATCATATAAGAGGCTGGCTGCAATTAGAAAGGCTATTGCCAAGTCCAAAACTATTTTTACTACAGCCAAGTTCGAAAAATTAAAATCCCATAAAGTGGGTGTTTGCAAACTCTTAAATTATTCAACTTATAGCTTAATTTAAGAAAAAATTATTTTTGGGTGTTTTCAACAGCTTAAATTCGTAAAAATTCTCTACATTTAAGTCAAATAGGTTGAAGTTGGTTTAGTTGGTTTTTACCACTTCTCCAACTTAATGACATATTTGTAATTTCGGATAAATTATGATTTAACATTTATTTATAAATTACAAAATAAGTTACTACAGTATAAATTTTGCAAACACTATTTTTTCAACTTTTTCTTCTTTTAATCAGTTTTTGCAACACACACCCCAAATTCTCTAATAAGCCACTTTTACCAACTTCTCCTTAATTTAAGCACTTAAAAAAAGTTTAAGCTATTGCAAACACCCAGCTTTTCCTTAAGATAGCCCAGAGATCAAAAAGGCTATTGCCAAGGCCAAATTATTTTTACTACAGGCAGACTCAAATAACTGAAAGAGTTAACAATCACATCGGCCTTCAAATTTCCCATAATCTTCCTATAAGCTTCAATTTTACATCCACCTTTTCAATTGCATCATATATTCATACAAACCTGATTATCATAATTCCGTCTATTATATTTGTCATGTCATATTCGTTCTCCTTTTCTCATCTTGTCGGGCTGATTTACGAGTTAAAAATTGAGGTATAGAAGTGAAAGGAAGAACAAATATATCAAATAAATTATGATGTTTAAATAACTTAATTGAAAAATGAATAAATGATCAATTTAAATATTATGCAAAAGGTAGAATAATGAATGTGGTAATAAAATTAAGATATTTAAGCTTATATAACTATATTAAAAAGTAAAAAAACCAATGTAAATATTATAAAAGAAAAAAAGTATAGGACGGATTAACTCAAATTAGATTAAAATAAGCCTAGCAATTAAAAAGGCTTCTGCCAGGCCCGAAATTTATTTTCACTGCAGCCAGGCACACCAGCAATTAAAAAGGCTATTGCCAGGCCCGAGATCATTTTAAACTACAACTGCAGTCACTGTCCGTTCCGTCGAATTTATCCAGTATTCCTTTTCGAATTGTCTCACAGAACTTGTCCAATTTATAAAAAAAAATTATATTATACATTTAACAACTCAAATCAATTCAAAAATATTAATTAATTAAATGAATCACACATCTACCTTACAAACTAATTTTAAATTATTAATTAATGCATGAATCTCATATCTTTATCAATCTACACCAACTTTTCTAAATTACCGTGCCGAAAAGAAAGTGGACAAGCTCGATGGGGGCGGAGGGAGTATATATTATCGCGTTAATAAGGCCGTTCCCCAACAAAACAATGTAAAATACATGATAAATGTGTTACATCGACCGAAATTATACAAAATGTCATGGAAGGCCTTCTCATTGGCACCCAACTATCTTGTTAAAATCCCAAAATTGCAAATTAAAATATTGCAGGTGCATAAATAATTCTGGCCTAGTTTACTTGTCATGAAGAGCCTTCATCAGATACAGTCTACTAAAGCTTTGTCCAGCCACCCTGCAACACATGCATTTTAGTAGGAGTTATAGATGACAATGTGTAATCTTGAGATATTAAATCACTAGATGAATGGATAGAGTAGGCGTGTGAATCGAACTCGAAAGAGAATTTCAACCATACCCGTTGATTTGGTTGCAGTAGTTGGAAATCTGATTTGTTACAAGGAAACTATCCAATCTTGATGGCTCAGGGATAGGCTTGAAGATGGGGTTGGTGGGATCTTCCTCGGGTAATGGCTCTTCCCCTGCATTCTTCCGGCGCAGCGTTTCAGCCCTACAACGACAGATTCGAATAATACATTTATGAGAAAGTGTGCGTTAAAACAGCTCAAGAAATGGTAAAATCTGGTTAAGAGAAGTGATGGTTTTTCAACATCATGAAACCCGTTCCAAACAAAAAGAAAGCCAACTACGAATCTTATAAGGAAATAAAACGCTCCAATAAATAACTTGGGTGTTCGCGAATCATTACCTTCTTTTCTGAAGCCAGGCCTGCTTCTGGGCTTCTTGACGAGATAGATTCCTGTAGTAGTATTGAAACTGGGGAAGGAAACGTTGTATGATGTTATTGTCCACAAATCGGGGCCTATAAACAACTTATGCAAACAAGACTAGATGCTGACCTTTTGTTGTTCCATTGACAAGTCATCCATGCATTCAATTAGAAACTCGACATTTCTCTCTAGAAATGGACTGGTTGATAGTTGCAGTCTATCATAATCACACTACCACAAAATAGAACTAGAGATTAATGTTACTTACGGAAGTAAAATAAAGAATAACTGAGTGGAAACTTGACTACCTGCGTGACAGGAGTATCTGCCTCAAGCTCTGTCATAAAGGCACTTATAAGAGCAGAATTTGAAACCTTAATCTGTCAAACAACGAAGCAAGTAAATACTTCAACATATTGCTCAATATAACCTTGGACAGAAGTAACAGACTCAGCTACATCAATCTCTAGATACATAATACATTTACTTCATTACAAGTTTCTCCATCTTCTTTGACATTGCCATAACAAATATTTCTCAAGGGCCCTAAAATGTCTAAGCATAACACATTCATCACTAAAACCCTAGATTAATCTTCTCTCTGTTGGATTACCAAACTAGTTCACTAAAAAGACTTTTATATGAATTTTAGATTCATTAGATTCATAACAAAACTTTTTGTTTCTTATCTGGAAAAGACCCTTCAAGTGATTAATTGAATCAATTCACCAGAAATGAAGAATCAAAAGCTTACAGGAATCTCTTCAAAGATATCCACCCAGGACAGATTTTTCTCCCTCAACCTGAGAAGAAAGGAGAACATCAGACAAAAGTTTGGGTACATTTGAACTTATCGGGAGTACTTTCACATTTTCAGCAAGGGAGTGAATGAATATAAAACTCACTTCTCCCCAGTAAAGTTATTTGTGCGGTAAAGCTCCATAAAAGAATCAGAAAGCTTCAGTGCCTTCAAAGCTAGAACACCTTGGTTAGATCTTGAAGGATCATAAATGATGCAGACACATCGTCTTATGTTTTCCTGTAAGCGATTACTTCAACAAGTTAGGCATGGCAAGCAAAACACAATCATCATAAGCTTTGTGTGATGTGTGTGGAAGTGTCTGCTATGGATGCTCCACCATCTGACAGTGTACATATATATTTTTTGATATAGACAGGTTGGGGGTCTGCCTAACCCCCCACCCGTTCAGGGTGTTTGATGTAAAAAAAAACTATGCACAGTTATTTCAGAAATAACGTCATATCTAACAGTGTTGTGGTCTTAATTAGAACAAAGTACTTGCGCTAAGTTGCTGAATCTACCCATTCTGCATAATATAGTGAATATTGTTTATATATTACTCCCTCCGTCCCAAAATTCTTGTCCACTTTGTTTTTTGCATGATTTTTAAGGAGAGTTGTTAATTGTGTGTAGAGTGGTGTAAAGTTGTGGGTCCCATAAAAAAGTTGTGTATAATAATTTACAAAAAAAGGAATGTGGACAAGAATTTTGGGACAACCGAAAATGAAATAGTGGACAAGAATATTGGACGGAGGGAGTATAAGTTATGAATATGAGAATATCCATCACTTGTTTTCATAAATACGTACACACAGTCGTATGTACATCCTGTTACTTAGTGATCAGATTTAATGATGATTTTATAATGATATCCAAACTATAGTCAGGCTATAGGTGTCTATAGACAAGAGACTACCTGGTAATTCATAAAAGTCTCTATCAATTCCGCTGTCTGGAAAGAGCCAAACAAAGTCGACTGGTACCTAGAAGGATAATCACATAATACTGTAAGGAAAACAAGAACTTGGATACAAAAAGTATGCGTATGTTGCGGTGGATTCGACAAGGATAACACTTACCACCCAACAGTGTTGTTGTCAACATTAACCTCTCGTAGGCATCTCATCATCTCGAGCTGATAATTAGCACCTTCTACTTCAACCTCTTCATCTTCCTCGCGAATCTGAAACATAAATAGCATTGAGATATGCTTCTTAAAATACAGTGTATTTGAATAAATAGGAATATCACAAGTTATTTTCGTACCGGGAACGGGAAGCAATTGGTGACTTCAAGAACACTACCAACATCCAAACCGAGAAGCTGCCCAGTAACCAGAGCAGGTGAGAACTCCTTGCAGTGCTTGATTATCTTTAAAATAACCTGTAGCATGTATCATAAGCATAACTTATAAGAAGATCCCGTTGCAGTTTTTTCAGGCCTTTTCACCATGATACAATACTGTAACCAACCGGGAATTCAGCCTTGCATTCAAAATTGGAGATTGGCAGCTTCAATGTTATTTTTTGAAATTAAAAAAGGCACTAAATCAACCCTAAACCTAAGACCAAATAACGGAAAGAATTGCCAATATTCTTCGAAAATAATTCAACATCCAATAACAAACATACCAGTCCTTCGATCTGGACGACTCTGAGCGGCGGCGTGGCTTCTTCCGTCACCGCCACTTGCAAAAACGATCGCGTACCAGCTGCATTGCAATATAGCCACCAAAACTCATCAATAATTAGAAATCAAATGAAATCGATGAAAAACTGAAGCAAGAGAAGAGTATACGCACTGCTTGCCATGATCGATTGAGATTGATTATCCGAAGCGCTTGTTGTTCAGGGGACAGAACACAAATCAACAAAACCCTAAATTTGATCATCAATTTCGGCAAATAGTCTTTTTCATAATGGGCCTATTAATAGGCCTTCGGCCCATTAAGAGTTTGCTTCTAAAAATATTAATGGGCCGCGGCTGCTAATAATTCTATTTTCTGTCTAAGAGAGAAAATACTACTATTATTTACTCCCTCCGTCGAAATAATCCAGTTTCCTTTCGTGGCGGTTTTTAACGAGAATAGTTTATATGCATAGAGTTGTGGGTTCCTCAAAAAGAGTATTTTATAATAATTTATCAAAAATAAATGACAACTTCAATAAGACATTCCGAAAAAATATACTGACTATTTCAATAGGGACGGGTGAAGGGACCATTAAATATCAACTTATTAAAATAATTTTATCCAGAAAATACTTTCTAATCAATTGTATGAATTTAAATTCAAATAATAAAATCAATAACTTATCCAACTTCAGGTTAGAGAATTTCGAAATTAGAAATTAAGATAAAACCTCCGTTTAAATTAAAAGAGAAAAATTAAATAAAAAAATAAGAATCCTTTATTGGTCATCTCCTATATAGCAACCCTAAAGATATGTACATAGTTGGGTACAAGAAAATATAATACAAACATGAATAGCTCTAACTCTGGGTCGACAGTAAATTTCTCCCTGCAAATTTTAAATTCCGGATCCGCCCCTATGTAACAACTGATCTCTTCTATTCCCCGTTCCAAGTCTTCCAACTCGCTGCGTGGTACATATAGTTTCGCCACCCGCTCTTCAGACTCGACGTCGTTCACTATGCCCCGGCACCTAGAAGATCCGCAATGACAAGCAAGGCGTTCCCCGATCGAGAAAAACCGGTAGTCGTAGGTCAGTTCTTCGGCCGTATTGATATCGCGCTTGGCGAATATGATTATGTGGTCATGGCTGTTGACACTGATCACTCTTGAATAACAATTTGGCTGAAACAGAGAAAGGTTGTTAGTGTGAAACTTGAGTAGTTCTTGATTTTGCAGCTAAATTTGGTACATACTTCACATGAGTGGTTAATCAAGTGTGCAAGCCTCCCGCCTTCGTGGCATCGATAACGTGCTCGTCGTTGATCCGAAACATATACGTTCCGGCCCCCTGCATAGCAAAAATATCATATCCTATAAGGCGTCTTGATAGGGGCAGATCCAAAATTAAAAACTAAGAGGGACGGAATAGTGTTTTTTGCGAAAAATACCGAAAACCCGAGATTATACATGATTTAGGGTTAATTTTTTGTATATATGTAATTCCTAGTATTAGTATAGAGAAAATCCATACAATTGATCTTTTAAACCCACTTCAAGCCATGATGACTAATCAGCCAATCTTGGGGTAAACAGCCCCTGTCCCATTATTTATGACTCGCTTTCCTGATTGAGACATCCCATTATTTCTGATCCGATCCTAATTTGGCAAAAAATTACACTCTCCTACTTTTTCATATTCTCTCCTACTTTGTCTATTATATCATCTTACTATTTTATCTCTCATACTTTATCATCTACCCCCTTGCTCTCATACTTTATCATCTACTTTCTTAATTTCAGTATCGAAAAGAAATGAGCAAGAAATAATGGGACGGAGGGAGTATCCTCTATCAGCTAATTTCATGGGCCGAAGTAATAATTTTTCCAAAATAAACAGAAAATTTAGAATTCCGCACGATTTTGCTTACCACTAATTTATTGTATGTCAAATGTTCTCTTCTATCGGCTACCGAAGCTCGAATGAGTTCACCGGTGTACTCAATCACCTAAGATGCAACAAAAGATCAACCTTAACAATTTGAATCCCAAGATCAAAAAGAGGTGGTTTTGGTAGAAATTTACCATGTCTCCTGCTCTATATGGAAGTTTAGTGAAGATACCGAAACCGTGTATACGGGACTTCCCTGCAACGAATATAGTCGAAAAGGTAATGATTCAAAGAGTAAACTTCTCAAGAACATAAGAATGAAACAACTACACTCTCCGTCCAAAAATTCTTGTCCACTTTGGCAGCGGCTCGGTTCTTAACGAGAGTTGTTAGTTGTGTGTAAAGTTATGTAAAGTTGTGGGTCCCACAAAAAAATTGTGTGTAATAATTTGCTAAAAAAGAAAGTGGACTAGAAATTTGGGACGGAGGGGCGTATAATGCTTTGCAGAAAGTTTTACCTAATGCCAGTTTCAGTTTAAAGGTCTGCTTCATGTAGTTGTACTTATCAGCCACCGAAAGAATCTCGCCACATGGCTCAAGCTGCGCGATTCTGAGCTTGAGAAGGTCTACCGAGTGGTTGGAGCCACTGGGTTCGTTGAACGACATATGGCGGCTGAACCCACCGGGCAAATGCGGCACATTCTCCACATACAAGTGCTTCGGTGAAGCGCCGGGCGTACAATGTCCGTTGTTTCTCCGCTTCTTCCAGTCGTAAATTTCTTCGGACGGCGAAAAGGAGAGATTATAAATCCATGAAGACGAGGCTAATGTAGTTGAAAAGAGAACGGGTGTAAAAGACTATACCGGCACGAGCGCAGCTATTAGGGTTTATAGGTGGAGTGTAATCGGCGTTTTCATCTTGACCGGCCTTTTTACCAATTCGTTTGTCGATAGACAAATGCTCGTTGGACTTGGGGCGGTGTTTCTCGCAGAAAGAGAGAAGCTGAATGGGCTGATACTCCTCGTTTTCATCGGTAGGGACCACGTGTAGTATATCCATGTCCTCGGGCTACATATACGATGAGAGAACCGGGTAAGGAAAAAGGTCTCCACGATATAAACGGACAAACGTTGTACCTCAAGGCAAAAGCCAGCAGCGCGTGCACAGAGGGGATGGAAAGCCACACGACAGTTATTGTTCGAGCACTGCAGAAACATTATATATAAGATGAGCGAATCGTGTAGAGGGTAACATCAGGTAAGTACAACGAATACATGCGTACCTGTATACACGCTCCATACGAAACACGACATATGCTACACGATAACTTCCAACGGTCCTTCAGAAAGAAAAAAGTGAATAAGTCACATAAAAAGGGGAAGTAGGCTTCTCCATGGAAGGCAATTAATCGGTACTAATGAAAAAACATCAAAGAAAAGCTGAAAAGGGGACACCTTATTGATTTGATTAAGCCCATCAATTGGTTCCATCTTTTTAATATCCGATAGACAAGTTTCTGCACGATGATTGGGCCGAGATCTTATCATTGAAACGAATTTTGCATGCGTTTATAGGTACATAGAACAACCGAGAAACCTGGTATCCATATGGCGCAAGCTAGATGGGCCCAACGTCCATCCGTGGTCGGTTTCATAGCACCCCCTGAATCAAATTTATTCATATAATCAAGCTCGGTTTTGTTTCTCCTATATAGCAAGTGAAGAACGAAAATTGCTATCCTCCTCCCTTTTCATTTTTATTTTTTTTAATTTTTAAAACAATTTTTAAGGTAAAGAGATTTCAATTGAGTTTTTTTTTTTTTTTTTTTTTTTAAAATAAAAAAAATAATTGTATTATTAATAGCCTTTTTTTTTTTTTTTAAGTATTAATTTTGGAAGTACCTAGTACAGGACAAAGGCAACATGGAGGAGATTCAGGAGCTCCCGGACGGCATAAGTTGCACAACCAAAGCACTCCACCGGTAGGCTCGAGTTCTCCGTAGCATCTAGCGTGCACCTAGATACGGAGCGTAGAATACGAATAGAAACATAAAATTCATACAGATAAATCAAGGACAAGAAATACGAGTTCTGTAATCTCATTGTGACGCTAAAGGATAATTAAAGCAGAAATGTAGTTAATCAAACAAACAAGCTTTATCTACTACTCCCTCCGTCCCAACTACTACATCCGTCCCGCTATTTCCGGCACACTTCATTTCATCACGGAAATTAAGAAATTAGATGATTAAGAATGAGATATGGGTAGATGATAAAGTAGGAGAGAGAAAATGAGTGAGAGTAAGATGATAAAGTAAGAAAAAGTAGGAGAGATAAGATGGTAAAGTATGAGAGATCTGATAATTATTTCCAAATTAGGAAGTGTGCTAGAAATAGCGGACTCCATTTGAAAAGTTACAAAAGAGAGGGACGAGTAGTATATATGCCTACTTTCCTTTTTCGTCTGTCCCAAATTTCTATACCTATTAACAATTTTTTGTGTCTAACTAAATCTTTCACCAACTTTAATACGTCTAATTAATGTGATAATATAGAAAAAAAATTACTTTATCCAACTTTTCTAATAACAAATACAATTATGTCATTAACTTTTTAGTAATTTACTTTAATTTACTCATATTCCAATACCAACATTTATCTAACTTTCATATCATTAAATATTTTCTTAATATGTGTTGAAAAAAAATAGGCATTTATATTCGGAACGGAGGGAGTATAATAATATTGCGACTATTTCAGAACGCATACGAGGGAAGTCATTCAAGCTATGATTTCTAGCCAGCCAGGAGGGCCAACACCGGTATTTTAAATAACGGAGAAACTGCAATTTATTTAAAGATAAAACAAATACAGAACTCACCATTATCCTGCATTTGTCGCACTGAAGAAATAAGTTGTTCTCGTACTCCTGAACCAAATATTCGAAATCAGCATATTAACAACACTTAGCCAGACTAGGAGTTATAACCTCATCCATATGGCAAACATTGCACTTATCAAGATCCATCCATGTAACTGTTACTGGTCTGTAACCAATCGAAAAGTTTTTCATTTTCTTACTAGCCATCTGGGAAGATTTCGCAGCTGACCCGGAATTGGACATCTCCTATACAGTTTAACAATATGAAGGCTAAGAAAGACATTTGTGAGGCACTATCGACGGTTCACAAGATTTTTGGACTGGTAAATTAAGTAATGCAACGTAGTTGACAATAAAACAAGGTGGCTACGGTTTGAGTAAAAATACTGGTTAAGATGGTGCATAATTTACCTTTATGAGTCTGGAAACTTTTGGGTGGGAAAAACCGAACATATAAGAACCAGAGGAAAGATTCTGGTCAGGTTTATAACCTCTATTCCTGATTTGCACCTTCCTAATTTTGTTGTAAATTTTATTCCAGCAAGCGGAAGGAGTTGGCCCATTAAACTGTAAAATAAAAAAAATAACAGGACAAAAATGAGTTAGCAGGCTCATAAGTAGGCACTAAACAAATAGGAAAGGGACTTTAAAAAACTAAAAAAAAAAAAAAAAAAGACTAAAAAGAATGACATGTTTGAACAATAAAGTAAATAAACGACACGAAGAATCGATCAAAAGAAGTATTCTATCAAGCAAATGAGAAAGTGATTTGACACCTCTTCTCCATTGTCTGCTGTTACTCTAAACAGCGGTCGGTTCCTCGTGTCGACATCTCTCAGTACTTCCATCTTATACAAAGTATGTGCAGTTGGATCTGAAGCAGAAAGGATAAGCAAAATGGTAGAAATGACCGGGGGAATAAAAAGTACTCCCTCCTTCCCACTATTTCTCCGAAACGGACGTCCCACTATTTCTGGCTCACTCCCATGCAAATTATTATCACCATCTCTTCTACTTTATCATCTTCTCTCTCTTACTTTATCATCAACTCTCACTCATTTTCTCTCTCCTACTTTATCATCTATACATCTCTCATACTTTATCATCTACTCTCTTAATTTCCGTGCCGGGAAGAAATGAGCCTGAAATAGTGGGACGGAGGGAGTAAAACATAATTGTAAACTAAATACGGCAAAAGATGGTTAAGGCGTATTTCACCTGTTAAGGAAGTATACTCCTCAGTGCAGTATATGCCTCGGGCCATATGAAGCTCTCGTTTTGGAAATGGGTGGAATCCCTGACAATCTTTCCTGCATAATGATTCATATGCATAAACTGATTCATCAATTACGTCGTAGAGGTCGTGCAGAAACAATATGCTGGATATATTGATGTCTTTACATGGTCGAGTAATTAATAACTGAAGGTCCTAAGCTTAAGAAAACAACAAGTACAGCAATTTACAATGTGAGAACACCGTCAAGACTTACCGAGGCTTACTATTTGCAACTCCCCTTCTTCTAAAGGGCAGCTTTTGAGATCGTCAAGTTTCTTGCTTATCTCGTCATGGCTCATGGACTCGCCATCCGAGTCAGCACCATCTTCATGTGCTCCACTTCTACTATCATTTACATCACCATCAACACAATCTCGCAGCTCTAGCATTCTTTTAGGAAGCCTCTGTTCACTAAGATATCTGATCACAACAACTAATTAAGTAAATTTCGAGGAGATTTTCAATATTTCATTTGGAAGCTAACAGTCATCTTTTTCCATCTTCGTAATCTATCATGTCAACAGAAATATACTGAAAAATATTCAACGGGGTCGTATTGATGATAAATACCTTCCAAATGGTGATTTGATACAAGAAATACCATCGATATTTCACAGAAGATTAACTTCTAAGAAATTAAAACCACTCACATTTTTGCTTCCTCCAATGCTTGAAGAAAAGTTGGTTTCTTGCACTTTGAATGGCAGGAAGAAATAAGGCCGTTGAGGAAAGAGATAACTAGTTTCTGTTCAACCCTGCTTATTAGCAGATAGAAAGCACACTACCTAGATTAGTTACCAATTTCACTAAAAATGATACTCTCCACAAACGGCAAAACAATCTAAACTCAGATGAGAATCTTCAACATTAAATCATTAAATAATACCTAGCAAAATCATGGGTACCAAAGAATTGTACAAGGACAAATCTTTCCCCAGAAACCTTGTTCAGACCCTTGTATTTACCGATATGAGATTCGTCTAAAACAATCGCGGGCCATACAGCATGTCCTATATCAGGGAAAAATACAGATCTCACTAATTGATAAGAGACTTGTGTAATTTCGAAAGTTACATACAAAGACAAATAAGAACTTAATAATAACTTACTTTCGATTCTGGAGACTAAGAAGAAAGCTCAACTGCAATTTATCTATCCATAACTTATTCTCTTCGTAATTTATGAACATTTTAAATTTCTTTTTCACTACCAATCTTACTTGTCTAAATGTATGTTCATCTATTTAGGATCTATTTTCTAGTCCGCAAATTAATCTGTGTACAAACTACTGGCACACTTGTTAATTAATGTTGGTAAAAGCCAAAACCAAAATGCTTCCTATCGAACTTTCTTACTGTCATTGAAGTTAATAATAGTTGATATCTTCTTTTATTTGAGTCCATCAGATCTCAAAGCTTAGAAATTGACTGAATTGATACGACCATGTTATGCAGTCGACTAGATAGGTCTATTTTTTTAAACTTTATGCAAAATCAAAACAACATAGAGACAAACCAATAAGTTTAGCCCAAACCAGATCTCCAGTCTCAATCTCCTGGCAATCATCTAAACTAGTAGCCAAAACCGTCATCTTGTTAACATCAATTTCATCAGCTTCAGAGCTCTTCTCACATAGCTTCAACTCCATACTTCGCATCTCCCCAGAAGAGACATAAAACTTGATACGTTCTTTTGATAAAGCCAGGTTTTCTTCCTCTCCATCCTCATACTTCACCTGCATTGCTCTCCACCTATTACTAAAGTACCCCAAACATGCACATATAACGTGCATATTAAGTACGCAAAGTAAAACAGGATTACATGGTGCCGACCAAACTCGGAATTGTACCCAGTTAAATGGCCAGAATACCAGCTTGCATCCAGTGGCCAGTACACCTGATCCAGTCAGCCCCAATTCACATTTAGCAACAGTTTGAACATGCCCCGTATTAATGCAAAATGTCGATATCATATCGACATAAGAATGCAATTTTAAAATGTTTGTGATAATTAAAGTTCTTACCTTGCAAAGCAACCCGATGAATTTCTTCGGATCAACTCCCTCGAAACTCAACCTGCCACAAATTAGACACCAGATGGAAATATCATTAATCTGCAATATTCACATTTAAACACAAGGACATGAAAAACCAACACCATACCAGACCCATTTCTTTGTCCTTAAAGCTTCTGAATTCTTTATATCAGTTTCCAAAGAATCATTCTTGCGTTTCTTCTTCTTACTACTATTAACAATGTTAGAGATATTCCTACTTCCT